>OX637464.1:51925505-52253745 GCA_951799995.1 Trifolium subterraneum | reverse complement strand
TTTGTCCCACTTAATCTAGTTGATTTTCCTAGAATTCCCACTTATGCCCCACAAAAAAGCTTTAAAAGTAGATTCAATTAAAAAAATGATACATGTCAAAGCCTTGAAGAAGGAAAGGAAATAGATCTGAATTGAGGGAAAAATAGATTTGATTAACATCAGTTTACCACCCATAGACAAGTGACAACTCTTTCCACAAAGATATTTTACAACAAATTTTATCAAGCAAAGCCGACCAGAAAGCAATTTTAAATATGTCTTGCATCACCACCAATCAGGAGCCCCAAATACAAAAAAGGAATACGACACAATTTAAGGGAGAAACCCATTTTGCCCATTACTGAATCAAGGTACTCCCACTCAACCCTTCTCGAAATCAACTTTGAAGAGAAACAACTTTTTTTTTTAAATTTCTTAGCATCATCCACCACTTTATTAGTAATTAAAATATTGTCTAAAATATGTCTCCCTTTAACAAACACAGATTGGGCCTCTGAAATAACCTTATCAATAATAGACAATTCAACTTATTAGCCAAAAATTGCGGTAACACCTTATACATGCACCCTACCAAAATATAGGACGATAATATGAAATTTTTGGAGTATTTACCACCTTTGGAATAAGAACAATATGAAAGTACAATTAAATTCCTTTGCCATCCGACTATTAACATAAAATTGTAAAAAGAATATCATGAAAGTAAGTTCTTAAGACGAGTTCGGAACCGACTTAAAAAGTCATTTTTGACCGACTTAAAAGCATTTTTTGTTTGAGCATATATTGTTGACCACATTCTATAGCTATCCAACCGTGATGGTGTTTTGTGAAACAATCGATGCACAAATATATATTAGATATCCCGTTCGAATTTGTGGCGATAAATTTGGGACAAACTCTACATGTTTAAATAGGGCAACATTACTTTGTTATAACATCAATAAAAAATGGTGAGACCATAGTCGCACGGTTCACAATTTGCTTCGGTACAGGTTCGGGTATGCAGTTCATAACTTCGAAAGAATTAGGTATGTGGAGTATACATTATCAATACGCCGTTTAGGTTTGTGATACGTTCAAATATAATACTCTGTACGTTACAACTAAAAAAATTATTAATATACAAAAAATAAAATAGATGATAAAAAATATTAATATCATTAATAGAAATTAACTTTTACAATAATAGAGTCACAATATTGGCCCAAAACCTTTCTTTGTAACGAATCCACCCATCATATATATATATAAACCCAAAAACCCTTTCTTTTTAGCGACAAACAGAGAACATAATTCATCACTATTTTCTTTGTCATCAAGTCTAAGAAAATCTCTTTGGAAGATTAAACAATGGCAGAGGATATAAGCACTCTTCCAGACGAAATTCTCTGCCACATTCTCTCTTTCATCCAAACCAAAGAGTCTGTTGCCCCAAGCATTCTATCCAAGAGGTGGGAATCTCTATGGTCTTCAGTTTCTACTTTGTGCTTCACCTTGGAAGATACAAACCAAAACTTAAATTCCAACTTTAACAAATTCGTATACTCTGTTTTACACTCTCGAGATATTGCACTACCCATTAAGAGTTTCCACCTTCAGGTTAAATACAATCATCCTCTTTTGTGCCCCTTCGAGAGTATTACCGATTGGGTCAACTTTGTGGTTCAACGCAAAGTTGAGTATCTTTATCTTGATGTGCACGCAGAAGTAATTTTGCTCAAATTTCCCATCACCATTCTCACTTGCAAAACCCTTGTGGTTCTCAAGCTTTCTCGATTTACTGTGGAACAGGGTTTTGATTCTGTTCTACTTCCTTCTCTCAAAACCCTTGAGTTGAAATTTATTTTCTTCCATAAACTTCGATATTTTTTATATTTCTTAAACACCGCGCAAGCAGTTATTTTTGCTTATAAATGTGATCAGAGAGAGTTCTTTTTTTTTGGTCAAGTGGCATAGTAGCTGACCACTTATTTTAAAAGGACAAAATTCATTTCCATACATGTATTTCTTACTTTTCCACTCACAAAGAGTTGATTATTTGTGTTTTTTTATTTTGAAAAAAATAAAAGAAAATTACCTTTTAATAAAAAAATTAAAAGTAAGAGATACATGTATAATGCAGGTAAGTTTTGTCCATTTTAAAAATCTATAACAAAGGTAGATTTTTCTATTTTGGGACATTTCCCTCTGTCCCTTTGCATTGCACTATCCTTCCTTCCACCTCCGCCCTCACTCAATTCCTTTCGCAAATCCCAGTTTCTAATCGATTAGGTGTTTAACTTTCTTAAGTGCTTTTTCGTCCTAACAATTTCAATGTCGGTGGATATTATAAGCACTTTACCGGACGCGATACTATGTCACATTCTCTCTTTTCTTGATACCGAACAATCTGTTGCCACAAGCATTCTTTCCAAGAGATGGAACCCTCTCTGGCGTTCAGTTACCTCTATACGCTTCGACACCGTAGTTACTAACCAAATCTCCAATTTTAACTTTAACGATTTCGTCTACTCCGTTTTACTCTCCCGAGATGCCTCACTACCCATTAACACTTTCCACCTTGAGGTTACATACGTTCATCAGTGCTCCATTAAGAGTATCACTAATTGGGTCAACTTTGTGGTTCAACGCGGAGTTCAATACCTTTATCTCGAAGTCGTCTCAAATCAGCTCAAACTGCCCATCACCGTTCTCACCTGCAAAACCCTTGTGGTTCTCAAGCTTTTTGGTTGCTATGTGGAACAGGGTTTTTCTTCTGTACTACTTCCTTCTCTCAAAACCCTTGATTTGAACTGTGTCCACTTCCCAGGACTTCTAGATTTTATGTTGTTTCTAACTGGGTGTCCAATTCTTGAAGATTTACTCACATCTGATTTGTCCTTTGATAATGAGCAGTTGTTTGATTCTGGTGGGTCTTTAACTTTTAAGGATTGGGAAAGTTTTTTCTTATGTAACTTGTCCCAAGCCTATATTGATAGCTTTTCTTATTTGAAAGCAGTTCACAATGTACAATCTATGTGCATTGACATTAATGAGGTTTGTTTATGATACTTATTGATGATTCTTTATAGGTATGTAGTGGCATTGTTTTTTACCATGTCCGATAGTCTTGGGGCGAGTACTATATGTACTTTTCCTACTCTATGGGGCTAGTACCTCTTGTACTGATTCCATTATTCTAATATAATATACTTTTGCTGTTAAAAAAAAAAAAACTTACTGATGATGGATTGGAAAAGAAAAATGTGATTCATATGTATTTTGCTTTGAAATTCGTTAGGGTTTTTTTTTTATTTCTAACAATTTTACTTTCTACTTATTTGAACCAGGGGTATTACCGTAATGATATGATTCCTACGTTTCTTAATTTGACCCAACTGAAGCTTATTTCTTATGATTATAGTAAGGGATTCTTACTAGCAGTTCTCAACCATTGTCCTAAGCTTCAAAAGCTTTACCTTGATGAGGTTTGTTACGGATCTTATTTGGGTTGGATCTAACTCATCCTAGTATGTGTGGGACTTCTAACACACACTTTTTTGTTTTTTATTTTATGTGCATTATTAATAGGCTTACATAGACGAGGAAGTACGTGCTAGAAAAGATGACAAATTATATTGGGTATTCCCAGATGTTGTTCCGCAATGCCTTTCATTACACCTTAGAACATGCAATTTGTTGAGCTTCTTAGGTTTACATGGTGAGCTTACGCTAGTAAGGTATATTTTGAAGAATGCAAGGGTTTTACAAACAATGAAAATCTGGAACCGTGGACAGCCTGAAATAGAAAGAATATTATCCGAATTCCCAAGGGCCTCTGCAATGTGTAAACTTATAGTTAATCGTGTTCCATGTAAGTAGTAGTTACTCTATCTTACTTATCATTTAATTAGCTTCTGCAATGCAACTGCTGGATTTGGTGCTTTGAACTTGAACTTTTTCTCAGTTTAATTGATCTAGCTAGTGCTTGCTTACCTATTTGTAGTTCAACTTGTTTATGACTTCATATCCATGTTGATCCATTTTATTAATAGTTGATTTCTAAATTTTGATTTGGTGCATAAACATATGGTCGGAGGTTGCAATTGTTCTGTCAATAAATAAAAGAGGGGGAGTGCAATTGTAAGTTATTGTCTTATTTTTTCCATGTACCTTTATTCTTTTACATAAGCATGGACAAAGATTAAAGAGAGTAGTTTTATTATCAAAGGAATCTTTATTTATCTGTCCATTGACAGTGTATGTTTTGACTGTCACATGTAAAAAGACTTAGGTCTAAATGGAAATTAGTATAGTAGATGATTTCAATAGAAAGACATGTGTGCTGTTATATGTGCTAGATTCAGTTGTGGACTTGTGGTCTCAATTATTCTTAATTTGTATAATTTTTTTTACTTGTTAACATGTTTTACCTTATCAGTGATTGGTTATTTCAGAGAGAAAACAGAAAACTGAAAAGTCGGAAAACAGCCAATTAATCTGGCATTACCATGAATATTACATGATTATTACATGTTGTTATCATGTATCTGTTTGTTTCTCATGGATTTGTTTGTTTTGGGTTATGTTGAGTGGCAAATGGACTTTTTATGCACTGCCATATTCAGTGAATGCACCCTTACATATATGTGTGTGATAATATCTGCACAATATAGAGGGAAGACTTTTTTCATTTCCATGTTTTGAATGTTATTTATTTATACCATTGATTGAATATACCGTATGCGAATTTAACCCTCTTCCATTTTGTGGATGTATTGATAAAACATGTGGCCACGCCACCTGAATACAATGCAAAATAGGTGTTTTGAGCTGATAATGCATCAGTTGTAGACTGTAAAAATAAAAGGACTATCATGAACGATAAAACGCTTATATGATAAAGAGAAAGATCTATGATTTATTTTTATATGTTTTTATTTTGATTAAGTGTTTTTCTATAAGCAAAGGGTTTCTTTTTCATTTTTATCTTTTTTAAGAAGCTAAATTAGCCCACCCAAATTGGCACCAGAGATAATCAATCCTGAGACCTTAACGAGGAGCACCCAAGCCAATACCACCAGGCCAACCCAAGTGGGTTTTCCTTTTCATTTTTTAATACTTATAGAAATCTCCTTTGGAACTAGCTTCTGAGTGGTGAATAAATATCATACAAATAACATTGATGTTATCTTTTATGAAGTGTCTATATTAGGATAAGAGAGATGAGAAATTTGTTAGGGATAATTAAGCAGTTAGTTAGTTAGTCAGAGGGTACGTAGTTTTGGTTGTTAGAGAAATTAGGATGGAATATGTAAGCTTGATAGTTTTTGTGTGAAAGGAGTAGTCCTTTATAGAAGAGGAAATCCTTGGAAGGGATATCCCACACTTGTTCTTAAGCATTCATTCAGTAAATGTTCTTTCTCTGCATTTGTTTTGGTCATAATGGTTTTCTTTGCTCTCTTCTAGTATCTCAAGATTTGATATGTTGAGTGGGATCTGCTACTCTTCCATAGATTTGATATGGTTGTAATAGTTACTCTTGTTTAACAATATGATAGTTCTGGTGTATATTATACTGTGGTAATATATACAAAACTAAATTTAATCAATGCAATTCATTTTTAATTTAACCGGAGTGTGGAGCATGGCACACTCTGCTTAAGCAATTTTATTTTCTGGTGTATTGGTAAGTTTTGATATCTGAATGTGTTGGCAAGGTTTATTTTTCTAAAATTAGGGAAAAAAAGAAAGTGCCGTTCAGGCATCTTAGTACAATGCAGTTGCAGAAGTGAAATTTGAAATTTCCCTTGAGCCTTAAATATTAATGTTGCTAAGTTGCGAGTTTGAATGACTGAAAAAATAGTTGTGCCGCTGTATACACAAATTATTATTGAGTATTGTTAAAGGCCATGTTATTTTTTTGTATACTGTTAATTAATTATTCCGTATATGTTGCTTAAATTTAGACTTTTATTTTTTTTTGCAGAAGTAACATCTCAAGAATGTTTCAACTTTGATGATGAAGAGTTTGAAATAGTTTAGGATCATGGATCTTGACAATGAATTTTATGATCTTTTTTTGGAGATAGCTTTGTAGCACTAACACTTCTTATTGAAAACGTGTCCGAGACAAACAAGTGACTGCGGTCAATTATATCATTTTCTCGAGTTACTCCCGGTGGTGATGTGTCAATGTTGTATCCGTGTCTTGACAAAACAATTTGTGCATGGAGTGTAGTGACAGTTCTCAATGAGTCGTATTTCTTTTGTAGTAACAATACTTTAAATGCAAAAAAAAAAAATAGTTTTCTTCCTATTGAGCTCTGCAACATGTAAATTGGTTTGAGTAGCTTAAAATTGTTGGCAGTGTCATACACAAGTTGGCAGCCGTTCTATATAAGATGCATTGTTGAAGCTGTATAAAAATTCGGGTTAATAAACATTTTGGTGCTGATTCTGAGATTTAAGTATTGCCATATACCTATATATTGCTTTACTTGTCTTTCATTCAGAAGCAGTATTATTGCATTTTTTTATTTATTTTAATTTTTTATTTGAATTTTGAGATGGCAGAAATGGATGACTGGATTAGCAAGTTGCCGGATGAAATCCTCTGTCGCATTATCTCATTTCTCCCTACCGAAGATGTTTTTACCACTCGTGAAATTTCTAAGAGCTGGAGGCCACTCTGGCTTTTAGATCCTAATCCCAATCTTGACTATGATTATCTACGGTTTATAAAAAATGGCAGACACCATTCTAACTTCATAGATATGGTATATGTTACCATTTACGTGTGAAGTGTGCATCTACCTATTAAAAAGCTCCGCCTCAAATGTCATGATAACACTATAAATGACCTTGACACTATGAAGTGGTTAACTGCTGCAGCAGAACGTGGATGGAGTACCTAGACGTTCATTTGGAGACCTTGTTGTTCTCAATTTGAAAAATGTACGCGTAAATATCTTTTCATCTGTTGTTGACCTTCCCTCACTTAAAATTTTATATTTGAACAAAGTCTGTTTTTTAGAACCAATGGATCTTTTAAAAGTTCTTAATGGTTGTCCAATTCTTGAGGATTTGGAAGCCAAATATATATATCTATGGTGTTTGTGCCAAATTTGTGTGAAGAGTTTATAGGCTTAACTAATTTGGTCAGGGCCTTGTCGGATTATGTTCCTTTAGAAGCCTTTCATAATGTGGAATTTCTTCACTTAAAAGAGGTTTGAATTTGTACTTAATTTTTAAAATTTATTTCTAATTTATTTTATAACTTTTATCATGTTGTCTTATATTTCTTTTTTGTAACTATTGTAGATCTCTGGTATCATTCCTGTGTTTTCCAATTTAACTCAGCTGGAGATCGAATTCGGAGTATGTATTGAGTGGTATTTTATATTTGAAGTCTTGAAGAATTGCCCCAAGCTTGAAATTTTTCTCCTTGACATGCCTTTAAGTCCTTATTATTGTAACCAGCTTCTGCTGTTCCCAAATATTTTGCCTGAATGCCTTTCTTTGCAGTTTAAAAAGTGTACTATTACAAACTATAGAGGACTGGAACATGAGTTGCAAATTTGTATCTGCAGCCATTTTCAAATGAAGTGTGTACCACCAACCCATCAAAAACTTCCGCCTTGTATGCAAAGAGACTATTGTTGGCGAGACATTCAAATACGATAATCCAATTGGACCTTGGCTATCATTTTCCTAGTTGTATTTTCAATTTTCGAAACCTTGTGGTTCTCAAATTGAAGTACTTAAACATGTTTACTTTTTCTGATGTTGATTTTCCCTTATTCAAAAGTTTACATTTAAATGATGTTCATTTTGATGAACGTTGGTTTATTTTCAAATTTCTTACTGGTTGTCCAATTCTTGAAGATGTTGAAGTAGAAACTATAACTATTGGAAACATGTCCGATTGCCCCAATCGAGTTCATAAAAGGTTACCCAAATTGTTGAGGGCAAACATTTCAAACACGCCCATCAGTTATTTGCCTTTGGAACCCTTTGGCAGCGTTGAATCTCTTCGCTTGGTCGAGGTAACATTTGTGCTTAATTTTTTCAAATTTAATATTATAATGTTTGTCACCATACTCACCTATATGTATGTATTATCATTTTATTTGTGACTTTTGCAGGTTTTCGACAACATTCCTGTATTTTCCAATTTAACTCATGCAGCTCATCTATTTTATGCATGTTTATTGGCATTTGTTTTTTTGATGCGTTGAAGAAATGTCCCAAGCTTCAAAATTTTGACCTTGACACGCTCCACATGTTACATCAAGTTTTCATCATATTTCGTGGCCAAGTAATTTGCCTGAATGCATTTCTTTGAAGTTACAGAAGTGCATTATCAAGAATTTTGTTGGAGAAGAGTATGGGATGAAATTTGTTCAATATATTATGCTGAATTCAAAATCTTTATAGAGAATAGCGATTAGTTTTGTGTCTTTCATGGATCCGCATAGGAAGCTTGAATTACAACAAGAACTATTCTCCTTTCCAAAGAGCTCAGCTACATGCCAAATTTGTTTTGAATGATTCTTTTTGCTTCTAAGGCTCCGTTTGACCCGGCTTTTTTTAGCTTTAAATTCTCTTTTTAATCAAAAGTTGTGCCATACACATTTTTAACAAAGTTTTTAACCGTAAAAAGCAGATTTTTTCAATGTGCAAAATTGGATTAAATGAACTTGGTTGAAACCTACTTTTGAAAAAAAATCCGGAACTTTTTTTGCAATGATCCCACTTCGAATCCCATTGAAGGCTCTTTTTATTATTATTTTTTCATTTTTTAGGTTTTTTTCATTTAAATATTATTAGTTGTTATTATCTTTTTTTAAATTTTTTATTTTTGGTACAAATCTTTTTAAAAAAAAATATATTTTACTAAACAAATTTTAGATTAAAGATAACTTTGAAGTTAAAAAAAACAATAATTACCAAACAACTTTTGCTCTGTTTTTGAAAGTTCTTATTTTCACTTTTAGTTTTCGATCAGCTTCTAAGAGCTAAAAAAGCCGGGTCAAACGGACTCTAAATATTATTGTATTTGTATTTGGTTTTTACATGTAATGCAACATGGTTTAGACTTATGATAGATTTGGCTGATAAATTACTACCATTATAAGGTCCATATATCTTTGAACCTTTCAATATATTTGCCAAGTGAATCTTCCAATATATAAAAACCATAACTCATGTAAATTCAAAACCATAGATGGTAAATGAAAAGGAACAATCCATGATTACTGCTTGAGTTGTTATGAATAATTTTACATTCCTAAGCCTTATCATGCTTTCAAAACTGTTCTTTTAAGATTACTTGAGAAACTCAAATAATCAGATTACATGGTCCTAAGTTTTTTTTAACTACTAGTAATTTCACTAGATTTACTATAACCCTCAACTCTATACTAAATTCATGTACTACATCAAAAACGGAGTCCGGGAATGCACTGATCGTATCATAGCCATTCAAGACTCTCTCAGTTGAAGAATAAGTATTGAATGGTCCAACTTCTGAATCCTCGTGCATTCAACCTTTGGAATTTGAGTGATTTAAGTATTTTTGAGATTTGTGTTCGTTTTATCTTCGATTTAAAGTCCCAATATTTTACAATCAATTTATTTTTGGCTTTTAAGTTTCAATTATTCAATTTTAACTTTTAAGTTTTTTTTAATGACAAATTGTTAGTTGTTAATATTCCTCTAGTCTTGAATATTAGAAATAAAAAAAAAACACACCCTTTAAGAAAAATGGATAAAGTATAAAAAAATGTCATTTACTATTTTACCCTTAGTTTTATTTTCAAATAAATTTAAATTTGCTTACATGTGCACACTTTAAGCCACTAGTGAAGTATAGAGTGTGGAAGTAGTAAAACTAAACATTGGTTTCTTTTTTCTACGGTTTCCAAGGATGTGGCTTATAGTAGTATGAAAAAGTAAAACTAAGGATAAAATTAAAATATTCAAAATAAATATAATGATTGTAGTACCTTTTGCTTATATTTAAGACCTTGTGTTACTTTTGGATTAGAATAACTTAATCAAATAAGACTCTCTTAAGTTCTAACCCTAGCCGTCACCTTTTCTTCTTCTTCTTAGTTTATCTCCAAATTGTTTTTTCTTTCTCGTTATTAAATAAGTGATTTTTCACATATTGTTTGGTTTTGTGTTATTTGTTGTCCCGTCTCTGTGCGGTGTATTTTGTTGTCCCGTCTTTGTGCGGTGTTCATTTGTTTCAGGTTGAAGGATTAGATCCGATCAAGTGCAAATCCATCCGATGTCGACTTTTGTGTCATCAACGCTACAGATCTGGAGGCATGGACATTCCAGACACTTCAATATAGTCATATTTGTAGGCTTATGTAATTTGCCGTTTTATGCTATTAACATGGATGCTGTAAGTTTGTTTGCAGATTCATCCTTTTTGTTTTTAGCGAATTTGAATTTGTATTACATCGATGTACTATATCAATTTGAATGAATGAATATCCTTTATTTTTAGTCAAAAAAAAAGACCTTGTAATTTTTTTTTTTGTTTCTTATATATGAGACCGGAGAGAGTATATTACAATGTTATGTTAGTTTTTTCGTTGTCAGGACTCGAACCTTGACCTTCAACTCTTTAACACTTACTTCAACTAGTTTAATCCGTTGAGGTATTCATCTCACCTTTAACTTTTTAGCATAATGACATAAAAAAATAGAATATGTGCCAAGAATTACACACCTTGTAAGCCACAGTCCCTTGTCAAATGCTTAAAATGGTGAATGAATTTTATCAAGTAAGAAACTAATAATGTACTTTTATGTTATTTTACATTTATCATATATTTGAACCATTATTTTTACTAAACACTTCTATAATTGAGCTATCAACTGTATACTATAAGATATCGACCATCAACTATAAACTATCAGATAACTTATTAGTTACTATATTTACTATTTTTACCAAATAGAGTTATAAACTCATGATAAAAACTTTTATCAAATAAATATTTTGGTCAAAAAAAACTATAAAACATAAAAAAAACTATAAACTAGCTTTTAGTGGGGAATATTTCACTATTGAATTAAGAAATACCACCTCCATCCCATATTATAGGTAAGAAAATAAATCACACTTAGTAAAAAAAAGTAAAATATTATAATTTTAAGTATGATTTTTGTGTTTTTTTAAAATAAGTTTAATGAGAAGATACAAACCGAATTTTTATTGGTTATTAATAAAAAAAATTACTTATAATTTGAAAGAAGATATTTTTTTTCTTCCTTATATTATTATGGACGGAGGGAGTAGATAAAAACCAAAAAGAAATTAAATAGGTAAAAAAAATTGTATTTTCTTGGTGTTCACCACCAGTTTAATATGGTTCGAGTCAATTATAGCATCAAATGGTTCTAGTCTCCTTTCGATCGTAGTTGCGGGGATCGAACCGCGATGCTCCCTACCAAGTTCAACGTCAATCACTATTGAACCAACTAACGATTGATTAGGTAAAAAAATTGTACTCCCTCCGGTCTCATATATAAGAAACAAAAAAAAAGGCACACCCTTTAAGAAAGTGGAGTAAATGATTAGGAAAAACATGTCATTTCCACTTTTACCCTTACTTTTTGTTTAAATTAAATTATTATTTATTATGGGAAAAAGTAAAACAAAGGGTAAAATTGGAATATTCAAAATAAATGTAATGATTGTAGTAACTTTTTCTTATATTTAAAACTTTCTAAATTTTTTTTTTGTTTCTTATATAGGAGACCGGAGAGAGTATAAGAAAACATCTCATTAAATTCGAAATAAACAAATACGTAGTAAATGAATAAATTTAAAGGAATCATAACCCATAATAAATCCTTTACTTATTGGTAACGAATGAGTTTTCAATGTGATACATTTCCCTCACTATATATCCTTCCTTCTACCTCACGTTCTCACTCACTTCCTTTCCCTCTGTTTTCAATGGCGGAGGAGGAGGATATTATAAGCACTTTACCGGACATGATTCTCTTCCACATTCTCTCTTTTCTTGAAACCAAAGAATCGGTTGCCACAAGCATTCTTTCCAAAAGGTGGAACCCTCTCTGGCGTTCAGTTACCTCTTTATGCTTCAACACCACAATTACAGATCAAATCTCCAATTTTGACTTTAACGACTTCGTTTACTCCATTTTACTCTCCAGAGATGCCGCACTACCCATTAACACTTTCCACTTTGAGGTTACATACTGTCATCATTCTGTTGAATGCCCCACGAAGAGTATCACCAAATGGATCAACTTTGTGGTTCAACGCGGTGTCGAATACCTTTATCTCAATGCGATGTTTGAGTTTTATTTCAAGTTGCCCATCACCATTCTCAGCTGCAAAACCCTTGTGGTTCTCAAGCTTGATAGTTTCAATGTGAAACATGGTTTTTCTTCTGTCGTACTTCCTTCCCTCAAAACCCTTCATTTGACCTGTACTGTCTTCCAAGGAGTTCGAGATTTAATGTTGTTTCTAACTGGATGTCCAATTCTTGAGGATTTACTCGCATCTCTTATTTTCATTGATTCCGACAAGTCCTTTGATTCTGAGGGGTCTTTCTTAACTAACTTGGCCCGAGCAGATATTAATTGGTTTGATGGTTGTTTTCCTTTGAAAGCAGTTCACAATGTACAATCTCTGCGAATTACATTTAAACAGGTTTGATGCTTTCTGATGATGGAATGGAAAACAAAAAAATGTGCTTAATATGTGTTTTGCTTTTTGCTTTTTGCTTTCTAACAATTTAACGTTCTACTAATTTGAACAGTGGTATTACCATGATGATTTGATTCCTACTTTTCATAATTTGACCCAACTGAAGCTTATTTGTTATGATTATAGTAAGGAATTCTTACTTGATGTTCTCAACCACTGTCCTAAGCTTCAAATGTTTGACCTTGACGAGGTTTGTTACGCATCTTATTTTATCTTTTTATACCATACTCTTAGAATTTGAGTTGGATCTAACTCATCCCAGTGTGTGAGGGACTTCTAACACACTTTTATGTTTTTTATTTTATGTCATTATTAATAGATTTATGAAGACGAGGAAGTTTGTGCTGGTAAAGATGACGAAACAAATTGGGTATTCCCAGATGTTGCTCCGCAATGCCTTTCATTACACCTTAGGACATTCAATTTGTTGAGATTCTTATGTTCTCATGGTGAGCATATGCTAGTAAGGTATATTTTGAAGAATGCAAGAGTTTTACAAACCATGAATATCTGGAACTATGGACCGCCTGAAATAGAAAGAACATTATCCGAATTCCCAAGGGCATCTGCAACGTGTCAACTTATAGTTAATCATGTTACATGTAAGTAGTAGTTACTCTATCTTACTTATCATTTCATTAGCTTCTGCAATGCAACTGCTGGATTTGGTGCTTTGAACTTGAACTTTTTTCTCAGTTTAATTGATCTGGCCCTTGATCAACAAATGTTTTGGTCACAATGGTTTTCTGTGCTCTCTTCTAGTATCTCAATATTTGATATGTTGAGTGGTATCTGCTATTCTTCCATAAATTGTTACACCTTTTTTCTTTCATTTCAACTTTGACATTACTAACAACTTATATGTTGTGTGTTCTATATATTGTGCTTCTTTTTGCCATTGCATTAGTCATCTCCATGTATCATGGATTGTATTATTAGCCATGCAATGCTTTTAATTATCAGGGTTAAATAGTGTTTACCCCTTATAATGGACTAATGAAATATGATTAATTTATTCTTTGCATTTTTAAGATATCATAAATATTAATGTTGCTAAGTTGCGTGCTTGAATCACTGGAGAAATAGTTGTGCTGCTGTATACCGTTAATTATTATCGAGTATTGTTAAAGGTCATGTTTTTTGTATACTGTTAATTAATTATTCTGTATATGTTGCTTATATTTATACGTTTATTTTTTTGCAGCAACATCTCAAGAATGTGTCAACTTTAAGGAAGAGTTTCGGTCAATTTTGATGGAGTGTTTGAAATAGTTTAGGATCGTGGACTTGACCTTGGGAATGAATTTTATGATTTTTTTTGGAGATAGCTATGTAGCATTGTCAGTTTTGATTGAAACCGTGATTGACATAGACATATGTAATTGTGGTCGATTATATCATTTTCTCAAATTATTTCCAATGTTGATGTGTCAATGTATGGAGTGAAGTGACAGGTCTCCATGAGTCGTATTTATTTTGCAGTAACAATACTTTAAATGCAAAAAGAATTAGTTTTCTTCCTAATGAGCTCGGCAACATGAAAATTGGTTTGAGTAGCTTTAAATGCATTTGTAATTTGTTTCTACTTATTCTCATTTTGCAAATTAAAGAAAGAGATAGTAGATACAATTAAAGAAAAAGAGTGTTCTCGTGAGCATTTTTCTAATATATATATTGGTTTTTTACTTTGCTCATGTGGTATTTGTTATAGCTGGAATTTAAAGAAGGTCCGCTGGCATGTTAGAGTGGATAAGTTTTATTTTGACACAATTGAAAATCCAAAAACACGAGGAAAGATCTCGGATAAGTAATTTAATGGTTAAAAATTTACCTTTTGAGTCAATAAGTGAGATTTCTCGGATTCAAATTCAGTTCTACATATAAAATGTAATATTTTTGTCAAAAAAATTTAAGTAAAAAAAACTATTTTTTCTTGTCCCAAATTATAAGCAAAAAAAATAACTTTTACCATTTTCAAGATTTACTTTTACTTATTGTCATAGAATTTACTCTTTCTCATCTTTTTCCCATAATAAATAACCAATCAAAATTCTTTTTACATCTTCCAATGAAATTTATTTTAAGAAAAACACAAAAAATCATACTTCAAACACGTTTTACTTTTCTTAATAAGTTTGAATTTTTTTTCCTTATATTATGGAACAGATATAGTACTTTTTGACATATAACATATTTATGCTTTAGAGATATTGTAAACTAGGGGTGGAAATGAACCGAACCAACTCGAACAAAGTTCGAGACTCTATTCGACAATTGATTCGTTGAACTTGTTTCATGAACCAAATGAGCCGAACTTGAGCTAAATATTAAGTTCGTTAATTAAATGAGCTGAACTTGAGCTATATATAGTTCGGCTCGTTTGGTTCACGAGCTGACTCGATTATATATATAACACTTCAGAATATATTTTTACATAACACTTCAAGAATAATATATATATATATATATATATATATATATATATATATATATATATATATATATCTTCAAAAATAAATTTTATAAAATAAAACACACCAGCATTATTTCTCTTTTGAAGCATAAGTGATACTTGTTTCTTTGATACTTCCCAATTTATGTACTAACACTAAGTCTCACATCGGTTAAATTATCTAGCATTGAGAAAAAACTTTGTTATAAAAGGTGGTGTACTACTTGTCTTGGAAGCACAACAAAATGTTTATGGTGGGTTTGTTATTGTTTCACATTTTCCTAAGTGTGATAATACTCTCAAATACGGCTGACAATGAACCGAACCAACTCGAAAATAGTTCGAGACTCGATTTGATTCGATAATTAACTCGTTGAACTTGGTTCATGAACCAAATGAGCCGAACTTGAGTTGAAAATTAAGCTCGTTAAATAAATGAGTCGAGCCGAACTTAAGCGAGTTCGACTCGACTCGACTCATTTCCAGCCCTATTGTAAACAAAGTAAAATTCAAATCTTCATATCATTTTTAAGTTATCCTTGAAGCAATGAAGACCCTCATTTAAACTTTAACGGTGGGAAGCAATAATTTTGTGGTTTGTCTAGTTTGTTAATAAATTTGCTTTTGTCTTTTCAAAAAAATAAAATAAATGCATATTGCACCCAGTTTGTGTGGATAAATCCACCTTTTAATTAATTTGTTGGGAACAGAAAGTAGGAGTACTAGTATAATTCAAAATCTGCAATAGAAAAGATGTCCTTCAATTGACACTTGTGTATTAATTGTTTCAATTTTTGAGAAGGAGAAAAGAACGTAGTAGTGTAAACAGCAGCCGAGGAATTCATACACTGCCCTTAAAGTAACGTATGGATAAGTCACACTATGGTACTAGTTTATTGATCGAATAAAGTATGAATTTAAATTATTTAAATTGACAAATGGTTAGTCCTTATGACTTAGGTAATATCATGATATTATTTTGAATGATTGGTTTTGAACTACCAATTTAAGTAATATTATGAAATTATAGTGCCTTTAATTTTCTACTACTTTAATTTATTTATTTTCATTTTTCCAGATTCTAAAACTATTTTCTGTTAATTTATTTTATTTTTTTATTTTTTTCCCCAGTTTTTTAAACAATTTCCTGCTACTTTAATTTATTTATTTTAATTTTTCCAGATTTTTAAATTATTTTCTGATAATTTATTTGATTATTTTCTGTTTTTTTTTTTATTTTTCCAGATTTTAAAACTATTTTCTGGTAATATATTTGATTTTTTTTTTCAGGTTTTTTTTATTTTTACAGAATTTTTAAGATTTTTAATATTTAAATATTAAATTTTTATATATATATTTCTCAATAATCTGATGAGGCAATGATTTTTTAAATTAATAAATGTCACGTACGTAATACTAAAATGTGCCACATAAGCAACATAAATTAAGGATGAGTGTAATTTCAAAATTTGATAAAATAGGGGACCAAAATTACTGATTTAGAAATAGGGGTACCAAAATTCAATTTTTTTGAAAATAGGGGTAATAAAACTGTCATTAAGCCTAAATTATTTTATTTTATAGAGATAATATGATTTAATCGAGCAAGTTTTGATACATTGCCACTAGTTAAAAATACTAAAAAGAGAAGATTTTGCATTGAAAATAGTATTCCCTGTATTTTTAAAAAGTAAAGTACATGTTTGTCAAAAAAAAAAAAAAGGTAAAGTACATGAGTTCCAATATTTTTTTACTTTATTTAGTTCTTTAACTAATGTCATGGGATATTAGATAGCATTTTCCAATTGTTTTTTATCAATCGTTAGTTAATTTTGTGGTGATTGACGCTGAATTTAGTATGAAATACAACGCTTCGGACCCCCGCAACTGTAATCGGGAGGGGATGAAATCATTTGATGCCATAATTGACCCGTGAATTAGATTATATGGTCCGATAATCCCAATACTAGTAGTGAAAATGGAATATCTTAGATCCTTAAAAAAAGGAATATTCTAGTGAACAACATTAAAGACACAAAACAAAACTATTAATAGAGTGGAACTACTTTTTTGGTTTACAATATTGTAAATGAGGATCAAACCTAAGACTTTATGCTACTGCTCAAATCCTTCACTACTAATAGTTTTGCTTATAATTTAGAAAAAGAAAAATTGATTTTTTTTGTTTATAATATGAGACGAAGGGAGTAGTTATCTTTTACGGTGGATTCTTACCAATAGAAAGAAAAAGTAGTTTAATCAACCCAGCACGGACTGTGACAAACACCAACACGGACATGTCTGCTAAATCAGGTTTCGGTCAGTTCTGATATCAAATTGTTTCAGCCTCCTTCGATGGCAGTTGCAGGTAATTATTGAACCGTAGTCCTTCCTATCAAGTCCAGCGACAATCACCACTAGACCAACTACAATTATCATAGAGTCATGTTAACATGTGCCCCTTAGGACACATGATAAGCCATATAAAAGTAGAAATTTTGCATTTAATAAAACTATACATTTAATGTTCAAGTACTTAGTTAATGAATACAAAAGATGCAATAATTTTTTTACCACATTTGTATTCAAGAGATATGCTTAAAAAAAAAAGTCTTGCACTTATTAGAGATATCCTTAAGGACACATGTTAACTTCTTCATTATCATATTAAGGCTCTGTTTGGTAAAAATAGCGGTTAGCTGATAAGCTAGCTTATAGCTTATAAGCTAAAAGCTATAAGTTACTTGAAATATCATTTGAAAATAAGCTATAAGCTAGTAAAATAAGCTATAAGCTCATAGTAAAATGACCGTTACCAAACAGAGCTTTTATAAGCTAAAAGCTATAAGTTAGTTTTTTGGCCTTCCCAAACAGAGCCTTATAAGCTAAAAGTTATAAGCTATAAGCTAGTTTTTTAGTCATTCCAAACAGAACCTTAAAGTTTACTTCAAGAGATAAGCTAAAAAAAAAAAAAGTCTTGCACTTATTGTTTCGGTTTTTGAGAAGCACAAAGCACGGAAGAAGTACTGTAAACGGCTACACGCTCAACTGGGGAATTGGATAGTACATTGATAGCATAGCGTCCATTGACCATTACGTTACTCGAGAAAAACAAATGTGAGATTAATAAATACTACTAATATCACAAGGAACATGAACTGAATCCATACACACCAAGTGCAAGTGTAGTAGAAGACGGTAGAAATTCTTCACAACGCAAAAGGTAATCCGTAATTGTTAACATTGATTTTGTATTAGTATATTCTTCACCTAAAAGATGATAATAGTATTACATTTTCTTACCATTGATATATGCAGATGGATGATGATAGGATAAGCTTATTACCAGATGGAGTGCTTTGTCACATTCTCTCATTTCTTCCAACTGAAGATGCTTTTACAACAAGTCTTCTTTCAAAAAGATGGACCTCGCTTTGGTTCTTAGTTCCCACTCTTGACCTTGATCAACAACGCTTTATGTTAAATGGCAAATCCATTTTACTGTTTAAAAAGTTTGTATTTGCAGCCATTTTCAAACGAAGTGTGTCCCAACCCATCAAAAAGTTCCGCTTATGTGTAGGGAGTTTTAACTTTCAGCAATGTGAATTATGTGATATTGAGAAGTGGTTAACTGGTGCAGTAGAACATAAATTGGAGCAGCTAGATATCCAGTTGAGCATTCAATTGAATTTGCCCTGTTGCATTTTTAGGTTAAGAAATCTTGTGGTTCTAAAATTGACAACGTTAAGTATTTCTACTTTTTCTGCTGTTGATTTTGTCTCACTCAAAAGCTTACATTTAAAACTAGTCTATTTTGAGCAACGTTGGTTCCTTATAGAACTTCTAAATGGTTGTCCAGTTCTTGAGAATTTTGAAGCTGAAGGTATAAGTATAGCTATTAGTAGCTTGTCAAATTCTCCGGATCTAGTGCTTAAGCACTTACCCAAATTGGTTATGGCAAACATTTCAAACTTATACATTTATAATTTTCCTTTAAAACCATTTTGCAGTGTTGAATCTCTTCGCTTGGTAGAGGTAATATATGTTCTTAATTTGTTATTTATTACTAATTATGTCAAAAAAATTATAATATTACCACACTCATCCATAAGTCTTATATTTTTATTATTAACTTATGCAGATGTGTGGCGATGTTCCTGTTTTTTCGAATTTAACTCACGTGCATCTTGTCTGTTGTTCGTACATTCATTGGAATTTTGTATTTAACGTGTTGATGAATTGCCCCAAGCTTCAAAATTTTGACCTCGAGATGCCTCAATTTCAACCATTACTTTATTATGAGCGGGATGTGGTGCTAAGTATTTTGTCCGAATGCATTTCTTTGCAGTTACAAAATTGTAGCATTAAAAACTTCAGACGAGATGAATATGGGATGAAACTTGTACGATATATTATGCTGAATTCAACGTCTTTACAGACGATAACAATATGCTGTTTGACTTCCATGAATCCCAAGATGAAGCTTGAATTGCAAGAAGAGTTATTCTCCTTCCCAAAGAGCTCTGCTAATTGCCAAATTTATTTTAAATGATACTAATTGTTTATGCAATGCAATGATTGTTCCCTAATGAACATGCATATCCTTAAGTATAAATATTTGCACTTTTTCCTTTTGTATGTATTATTATGCTGAATTATTCCATATATCTAAGGATGCCTTTATAAGAATGTTTACTTTACTCTTTAATTGTCTCAATGTAAGCAAGATGTTATGCTCTAGTATAGACTCAGGTGGTTGTGCAATTATATTAGATTTGCAGAATAAACTATTCAACTAAAGTTGAAGAACAAAAAATTGAAACTATTAATACCAAAACATATAAGATAGATAGATACTAGTATTTTCTCCAACTACTAACTTTATTATAAAAAAACGCTGCATGTATACTGTTCATTATTTAATCTGTAGTAATAATTAGATAATATACCTAAACTGATGTGATTACAGACATTAATTAGTTAATTAGAGGTATATACAAAGCCAAGAATCCTTGCATAAATCTATCACTTGTGTTTGGGTTCGAACCCGAAATTACATTTTAGTTGGTAGTATTTGATATGCATGGGTTTGAATTCAAACCCAAAATTCTCTATTTCTCCATACTTAAAGTGTGTGAGTCTGGTCACGCTATTTGACCAAAAAAACAAAAGAAGGAGGATAGATATTTATCGGTGTTACTGTTATAAAATATTACCATCTAACATTCTTTTGTGAAACGACGCTTTGGTGTATATATTCAATGGAAGATCACGAGTAAAATTATGATGCAAGTTTCCTCACTGATTTCATTGAGCACAGGTTCAGTTATAAATAGAGTTGTAATCAAGACGGCGAATTAAAACCTTGTTCATAGATATAGATTTTTACACTAGTTTGTAAGAAAAACATAATTATATCTCTGCCATTGTAGTGGTTGAATGAGTCTTCAAGTTACATCCAACACACTGCCATAAGCTTTCAATAATAGCAAGAAAAAAAATAAAGCTGCAACTTGCAAGATTGTTACTATTTCGGGCACGAGATTATTCAAACACGCAACTATTGCAAATGCAAAATCTGATACAAAAGGCAGAAACATAGGAACAATTGAAGACATTTCCTAACTGTTATCTATCAAATAAAAGTTTACATGTTGAAGAAGCCCTTACTATGGCTATCAGTTCCCAATCTTGACCTTGATGAACAACCATTCATAAAAAGTGGCAAACCCATGTCACACTTTCCAAAATTTGTATTTGCAGCCATTTTCAAACGAAGTGTGTACCACCAACCCATCAAAAACTTCCGCCTCGTATGTGAAGAGACTTTTGTTGGTGAGACATTCAAATACGATTTTGAGATGTGGTTAACTAGTGTAGCCGAACATAAGTTGGAGCATCTCGAAATCCAATTGGACCTTGGCTATCATTTTCCTAGTTGTATTTTCAATTTTAGAAACCTTGTGGTTCTAAAATTGAAGTACTTAAACATGTTTTACTTTTTCTGATGTTGATTTTCCCTTATTCAAAAGTATACATTTAAATGATGTTCATTTTGATGAATGTTGGTTTATTTTCAAATTTCTTACTGGTTGTCCAATTCTTGAAGATGTTGAAGTAGAAACTATAACTATTGGAAACATGTCCGATTGCCCCAATCAAGTTCATAAAAGGTTACCCAAATTGTTGAGGGCAAACATTTCAAACACGCCCATCAGTTATTTTTCTTTGGAACCCTTTGGCAGCGTTGAATCTCTTCGCTTGGACGAGGTAACATTTGTGCTTAATTTTTTCAAATTTAATATTATAATGTTTGTCACCATACTCACCTATATGTATATATTATCATTTTATTTGTGACTTTTGCAGGTTTTCGACAACATTCCTGCAGCTCGTCTATTTTATGCATGTTGATTGGCATTTGTTTTTTGATGCGTTGAAGAAATGTCCCAAGCTTCAAAATTTTGACCTTGACACGCTCCACATGTTACATCAAGTTTTCATCATATTTCGTGGCCAAGTAATTTGCCTGAATGCATTTCGTTGAAGTTAGAAAAGTGCATTAATAAAAATTTTATTGGAGAAGAGTATGGGATGAAATTTGTTCAATATATTATGCTGAATTCAAAATCTTTACAGAGGATAGCAATTAGTTTTGTGTCTTTCATGGATCCGAATAGGAAGTTTGAATTACAACAAGAACTATTCTCCTTTCCAAAGAGCTCAGCTATACATGCCAAATTTATTTTGAATGATTCTTGTTGTTTCTAAATATTATTGTATTTGTATTTGGACAGAACAATTTCACCCTCCTACCATATCTTTATGCATCAAATCAGAATTTAGCATACAACTACTTACAAAATGGATTAATATGGTATTATAAAAAAAATGGATTAATGTGGATATCAAGTCATAGAAAAATAAAACTAAAAATAGGCAAGCAAGTACTAACTCATTAAAGGAACAATTTTCTTAAACTTATGCTCCAAAGACAAAGTTAATGAGCATCAAAGTTCTTCTAGTTCAAATCACGAAATCACAGGAATGACAAAATAACTACAAAATACGTGGATCATGAATCATTATAAACTGTAAGTTTACACATTGAAGAGGCCATTGGGACTGCAGATAAGATTCTTTCTATTCCAGGCTGTCCATCGTTCCATATTTTCATGGTTTGTAAAACTCTTGCATTCTTCAAAATATAACTTGCTAGCATAAGTTCACCATGTAGACTTAAGAAGCTGAACAGATTGCATGTTCTAAGGTGTAATAAAAGGCATTGCGGAACAACATCTGGGAATACCCAACTTGTTTTGTCATCTTTTCTAGCGCGTACTTTCTTGTCTACTAAATACTGTTAACAGTACACATAAAATAAAAAAACATAAAGCTGTGTTAGAGGTCTCACACTGGATGAGTTAGATCCAACCCAAATTCTAAGAGTATGGTATGAAAAGATAGATTAAATAAGATCCTTAACAAACCTCAGCAAGGTCAAGCCTTTGAAGCTTAGGACAATGGTTGAGAACATCAAGTAAGAGTTCCTTACTATAATCATAACAATCAAGCTCCAGTTGAGTCAAATTATGAAAAGTAGGAATCAAATCATTATGGTGATATTCCTGGTTCAAATAAGTAGAAACTTTAAACCAAGGTAAAATTCTCACACAGAATAAAAAAAGAAAAACAAATTAAATACATAAGAATCAATCACATTTTTTCTTTTCCATTCCATCAACAGTAATTATTGTAAACAAACCTGTCTGTAGTTAAGGCGCAGAGATGGTACATTGTGAACTGCTTTCACAGGAAAATAATAACTATTGCAATCAATATCAGCTCGGATCAAATTACTTAATAAAAAATCCTTCCACTCATTACAAGTTAAAGACTCCTCAGAATAAAACTTCACATAATATGTGTATAAATATTGAAGAATTGGACATCTGGTTAGAAACATCAAAAAATCTCGAAGTTTTGAAAACCAAAGAAACTTCAAATGACAGGTTTTGAGAGAAGGAAGTAGAATATCATAAAAACCTATTTCCACACGAAAAAAGGTAAGCTTGAGAACCACAAGGGTTTCGCAGGTGAGAATGGTGATGGGCAATTTGGCCACATACTCTGAGAGCACTCGGAGATAAAGGCACTCAACACCGCGTTGAACCACTAAGTTAACCCAATCGGGGAGATTCTTACTTGGGTACTCATGAGGAGAATCATAATTAACATCAAGGTGGAAAGTTTTAATGCGCAATGCAGGATGTCGGGAGAATAAAACGGAGTTCATCAAGTGGATAAAGGTAGAATGGGAGTTTAGGCTTTCATTAACTTCCGCATCAATGCGCAGAGTGGTAACTGAACGCCAGATATGTTTCCACCTTTTGGAAAGAATGGTTGTGGCATCAGCTTCTTTGGTTTGGAGGAATGAAAGAATGTGACAGAGAATCTCGTCTGGTAAAGTGCTTATTATATCTTTCGCCATTGCTTAATTTTGACAGAGATTTTCTTGGTTGAGAAGAAAAGGAATCAATTATGTTATGCGTCTGTCGTTAGGAAGAAAGGGGTTTCTAGGTTTATATATAGATGAATCCATACTTTTTTTTGAAGCAATGAATCCTTACTTCTTAACAAAGAAAGGTTATATATGAACCGTAACTTCTTTTTTCGCTATGGGTTTAAGATTTTTTTTTTTTATATATTCAAGGTTAAATAAATTTTTTGGTACTATATACTTTTTTTTTTGGCCAATTTTTTTTTGTACTATAAATATTGTTTTTTTGGAGTAACTATAAATATTGTTTTAGTCTACTTTTTTTATGAATTGTTTTAGACTACTTCCTATATAAAAAAATTAATTACTACCAAATTTACTCAATTTTTTTTTTTTGGAGTAACGGTTCAATGAGTCTTACAAGTTACATCCAACACACATTTTCAATAATAGCAAGAAAAAAAATAGAGCTGCAACTTACAATACTGTTACAAATTCGGTCACAAGATTATCCAAATACTGCAACTATTGCAAATGCAAAATCTAATACAAAAGGCAGAAACAAGGAAATTTTGAAGACATTTCCTAACTGTTATTGATCTAACCTGTTGATTAGAAGAGGTGGATGACCAGAGAACCGTCGTACTGTAGCGTCAAGCAGCAATCGTCCACCGGAGGGGGTTGTAACTGCAGGCGCTCTGATGCCAAAATCAGAGAAAGGAAGAGATACAGAGAATAAGAGAGAGTAAGTGTGAGAATAGAATAGAATACCTAGCTCTCATGTGGAGGAGAGCTTATATAGTTGCCCCCAGCGCTGGACCAAAGGTCCTCTTAATGGGCCATGTTGAGCAGCCCATTAAGAGCGACTGACAGGATAGCTCCTTGAATAAAGGGAGCTGCTATCTTGCTTGAGCGGTTCCACCTTCCAAGGGAAGTGGATATGCTCTGTTGACTCGTGTTGAGGAGCACATGGAGCGCGTGGCGTGCTAGGTTGAGGAGCAGGAATGGGTCCTTGTTGGGCCTGCCCCGCGACCTGAGCAGGAGCAGATTTGGGCTAGCTCTTGGCCCAGTCCAGAACAGTTATCAATCAAATAAAAGTTTACATGTTGCAGAAAGTCGCCTTAACATTTGATGCTTTACATTTATATCCACAAGATTGTTACTCTCAATTCTCATTGTCTTCAATACTTTTGAATTCTGCATAATATATTCTGCAAACTGATGCTCACAATTTGTGCCATAGTAATCTTTAAGCGTACATGTTTTGAGTTGAGATGAAAGACATTCTGGAATAATTGGTTCTGTCCAATCAACATATCGAATTTGATAGATAACTATAATCCTGCATGTCAACAAGAAACAATTTGATCTTAGAAACAGTAATAAAAATAATAGAAGTATCATTCATTAATATCGACAGGTAAGTGTTTATGCATGATAAGATTTTGAAGTTTAGGATAAAACCTCATCAATCTCAACATCTTCAAAAGATATGACAAGATTATTTTGAAGTTTAGGACAATGTTGTAGCACTTTGACCAACCAGTCCACTTCTCAGGCCAATCGAAACTCAATTCAAATACAATCTCCATGTAGGTCAAATTAATAAAGGCTGGAACATGGTATCTATATGGAGAATTCTGCAAGAGTTGCAAAACAAATATTAGAAATTTTGTGTTGCGAACCAAATCAAATGGAATGTTCCAGCCTGGTTGGTTAAAAATGTTTGCTCTGACCAATTTGAGTAAGCCGTTAAACTCTAACGTCATAAAGTAAGGAAGCAGTAAATTATTTTTTTAAATGCTCTAAGATGGGACACATATAGAGAAGCCTCTTAAGAGATCCGCGGCCAGATATAGCAATTGTATCCAAATGAAGAAGTAATTGAGTAAGGGAATATTGATATCATAGAAATCAACTACCTTTAGACTTAGTCTCTTCAACTCAAGAACAGCGAGGTTAATGCAACATATGACACCTCAAGGTTGAGATTCTAAAGTCCACATTGCGCAACATGACGAATAATTGTATCGATTTGAACTGCATTGCATCCGGGGGAGTTACCACATTTGAGGTGGAACGATTGGATAGGCAAGACACTGCCATGCCTGCAAATGAGTGAGGAGACAAAATGTTTGAAAGTGTTGAAATTTGTAAAGTTTTGGTCGTCGACATCAAGAGCTAGAACTGAGAGCCACAATGGGTTCCATCTCTTGGAGAGGATGCTTGTGGCTGCAGATTGCTTGGTAGGGAGAAATGAGAGGATGTGGCAGATAACGGAGTCCGACAATGCACTGATTCTGTCGGTCACTTGAATTGATTGTATCAGAACCATCTAAGACTCTCAGTTGAAGAATAAGAATCAATAGTGTGGGTTCATTATGAGTGACCATTTTAGTTTATTGCCAGATGAAGTGATCTGTTACATTCTTACATTTCTCCCAACTGAAGATGCTTTTACCACAAGCTTTCTTTAAATGAGATGGACATCACTATGGCTCTTAGACGTCACCACTCTCGACCTTGATGATGCACACTTCTTAAAAATTAGCAAACCAAAATCTCTCTTTAGGAAGATGATATCTATTTTGGTACAAAATGTCCACCACCAACATATCAAAAGAATCCGTCTCAGATGTTCGTCTATTTCTAATTATTTTGATTCTAAAGCTGAAGAAGATAGTGCCAATTTTAATATATGTGGATAACTTTTGCAGCAGAACGTGGACTGGAGCACCTTCATATCCACTTATCTTTGATTTGCTATAATCTTGACTTCATTTTTAGCTTAAGAACTCTTGTTTGTCTTGAGTTGAAAATTGTCTATGTGCAATATTCTTTATGCAAAGTGGATCTTCCCTCACTTAAAATCTTGCGTTTGAATAGAGGTTAGTTTCTAATGGACTGGTTTCTTCCTGAACTTCTAAATGGCTGTCCAAATCTCCAGGTATTTGAAGGAAGATATTTATCAGTGACGAATTGGGATCCTGATTACCAAGTTAGATGTAGAAGCTTATCCAAGTTGGCAAGTGCAAACATTACTAAGTTGGGATCCTGATTTTCATTTTACTATTCCTTTTGATGTCTTTTCTACTGTTGAGTTTTTTCGCTTAGAAGAGGTAAATGTTTCTGTTATCGCATTTTATTATATTTTGAATTGTTCTAAACTGTGGTTGTAGTCGTAGTTTCAATTGCAGACTAATATCAAAATTGATTATAACTTGGCCGGATAATTACATACCTGTGACATCTTTAGGCGTATTTCTTACAAAATTTTCTTTGTAACTTGCAGATTTACGTTGATCTTCCGGTGTTTTCAAATTTAACTCATGTTAAAGTTATCTATGTAAAAACTGTTTATTGGAAATTGGTATTTGGTGTGTTTGAGAATTGTCCTAAGCTTCAAGACTTCTTCCTTGGCAAGCCTCAGATTTCAATATCAGAAGACATATTATGGTATTGTCCGTGTGTTGTTCCTGGTTTTTGTATCTTATTGATGTTCCTACTGTCAAAAATAGCGACGGTGAACAGATCGATTGAAGATATAAAATTCACATTGTTCATTTGGCTCAAGAATGAAAAGAAGCGGCATTCCTACTGTCAACAATAGTGACGGTGAACAAATCGGTTGAAGATATAAAATTCACATTGTTCATTTGGCTCAAGAATGAAAATAAAGTTTTGATTATAATTAGGACAGTGTATTACTAATCTTGGAGCATTTTTTAGTCTCATTATAATAGAATGTGATTTGCAAGTTATGACAACAAAAGTTAGCACTCCTAAGTCTTAATTATACTGTCAGCTTCCTGAAAGGCTTGACCTTGACGAGGTTTGCTACGGATTGATATGGATAATGTAGTCATAAACAAATAAACTAAAAATATAAAAATCGTTAAGCCAGTACTTCTTTTAAGGAAAAAAAAATCCTCAAATATGCACCGAGACAAAGTTTGTGACCGTCGAAGTTCAAATTCAAACCACCAAACCCAGCAACTGTATGGTAGAAGCTAATGAAATGATAGGAAGGATAAAGTAACTAGTGCTTACATTGACAATAATGATAAATTATAAGTTTACACGTCGCAGAGGCCTTTGCACATGAAGATAGCAGTCTCTTTATGTTTTGTCGTCCGCAGTTCCAGATGCTCATGGTTTGCAAAACATTTGCATTCTTCAAAATATACCCTGCTAACAGAAGCTCACCTTCTAGGCCTAAGAAGTTGAAAAGAATGCAAGTTCTAAGGTGTAATGAAAGGCATTGTGGAACAACATCTGGGTCTATCCAATTTTCTTTGTCATCTTTTCTAGTCTGTGTTTCCTCGCCTACATTGGCCTGTCAATAATGCACATTTGAAAATTATTTGATAAGTGGCAGTTTGGCATACATATTGTACCTTACAAGCTGGTTTGGTAACATTGAGTTAGGCTCAACTCAAACTCCAAGAGTGTGCTATGATAAGATAAATTATATAAGATCCTCAACAAACCTGGTCAAGTTCAAGCTTTTGAAGCACAGGACAATGCTTGAGAACTTCTAGTAAAAATCGCGAACTATAATTAAGATAAAGAAGCTCCAGTTGGGTCAAATTATGAAAAGTAGGAACGAAATCATTAGCCTACACCTATAAAGGTAGAAAGATAAATTGTTAG
Source organism: Trifolium subterraneum (assembly GCA_951799995.1). Lineage (NCBI taxonomy): Eukaryota > Viridiplantae > Streptophyta > Magnoliopsida > Fabales > Fabaceae > Trifolium > Trifolium subterraneum. The sequence continues at coordinate 52,225,398 of OX637464.1, read as the reverse complement.
AAACCAGGCTAAAATTCTGAACAAAATACAGATTAATAACTTTTTATTCCATTAGTAAGTATCATAAACACACCTGACCGATTTCAAAGCGCAGAGACGATACATTTTGAACTGCCTTCAATGTCAAATGACTATGAAAGCAATCAATATCAGCTCGGGTTAAGTTACTTAAGCTGAAAGTCTTCCACTCGTTACAAGTTAGAGATTCCTCAGAATCGAAGTACAAATCATATGTATATAAATCTTGAAGAACTGGACATCCGGTTAAAAACAACATCAAATCTCGAAGTTTAGGAAACCAAACAAGTTTCAAATGAAGGGTTTTAAGCGAAGGAAGTAGAACAGAAGAAGAACCTTGTTGCACGCCGTAACCACAGAGCTTAAGAACCACAAGTGTCTTGCAAGTGAGAATGGAGATAGGTAGATTGAGTACCAAGTTTTCTGCCTCCCAAAAAGTGTTTCTCAAACGGAGATCAAGGCACTCAACACCGCGTTGTACGACATAGTTGAGCCATTGGATGGTACTGTTAATGGGGCCTCTAAGATAAAGAATTTGACGATAATCGTATATAAGCTTAAGGCGGAAAACTCTTAACTGCGGCATGTCGCGAAAGCAAAACGGTGTAGACATTGTCGTTAAAGCGAAAATTTTGGTCTATGGTTGTGATTGTGGTTTTGAAGTATAGAGAAGGAACTGAGAGGCAAAGATTATTCCATCTCTTTGAAAGAATGGTTGTTGTAACGGCTTGTTTTGTCTGGAGAAAAGAGAGAATGTGACAGAGAAGCACGTCCGGTAAAGTGCTTATTATATCCTCCTCCTCCGCCATTCTTGAAACCCTAACGCTAACGTTTCACCTTTTGCTGAACTTGTGTGACTGAAAATTAAACATGTAGTTATATGGCTGCTCTATTTGATGGAATCAAGGTTTGCGGTTAACAAATGTGTTTACACATTTACTGTGGAGTAGTTGAATGTAGGGGTGTATCAATGACAATTATATAGAATTAGTAAATGTGACATTTAATCAATGTGTCACAAAAAATTAAAGAAGAGAATTTAATCGTCAATTGATTTGGTAATGATTGACATTGAACTTAGTATATAGAACCAAGGTTGTCAGAATCGGACCGGTCATCAAACCGGTGAGCTCACCGGTTCAAGGTTCAATTGGTCGGACTGAGGTTCAACCGGGTTGGACCGTTTTTAATTAAATATATAATTAATATATAAATAATAACTCTATTATTTAGTTTTACACATTAAAATGATAAAATGTCATAAAATCAACATAAAATAAAAACCTTGCTCATAACTTTGTAACATTTAAATTATACATTTTAATCTAAATATTGACTCTACACTATTGTAAAAAAACAAATCTACATCGTAATACTTTATTTTTATATTAAGAAATAATTCACCAAGAGATAATATAATATTTGTATTTTTGTTATAAAAAGTTATAATATTCATATTTTACACTATTAAAAATTAAATTCACTCAACAATTTCTCATATTTTTTAAAAATTAAAATGATTAAATATTTAATTCTATTTATGATTATATGTGAATTAAAATGATATAGTTTTTTTTACATACAAAATGATATAGTTATATATTCACAAAAAAAAAAGTAAAGTAGTTGGGCCCAGTGTTTTAAAAACCGGACCGGACTGGCCGGCCGGACCGGAGGGTGCAGCGGTCTGGTTTGACTGCTGGACCGGGTATGCAGTTGAACCGGCTGGAACCAGACAAAACCGGTAAAAACCGGCGGGTTAACTGTTTTTTTTTCTTCATCTTTTTCCCTCAATCCTGACAGGTCATTTCATTTTTGTTTTCTTTTTTTAAATAAAAATAAAAATATAGAAGACTTAAATTATAGAAATAGGAACGAATTGTTCAAAAGTTTTCCAGATCCAGCCCGTTTTTACCTTTGTTTCTTATTTTAGAAAAAATAATAAAAGTTTGAAACGTTTTGGTTGAATCATAAACGAAATTGTTGAAGCAATATTGCAAAGATTGGGAGAAGAAAAAAAATGAAGAAAAGTGAGGACTCATTTTATTCATCTATCCATTAGTTTCATAGAAACAAAGATGCAAGAGAAAAACAAAAGAAAAAGAAAGTGATGAGAGAAGAGGAAGAGTGAATGTAGAGAAGAAAAAACAAATTTGAGCAGAGGTGGCGGCTGTATGTGTATATGTTTGACCTGTATCACTTCATAGTTATAATTTAGGGTTTAATAATTGATTGGGCTTATAAAAATGAGCCCATATGTTTGTATGACTTTATTTATTAGTGAAGCCCATATTGTTTTTATTTATCCTAAATAATTGGTTTTTCTTAACTACTTATTATATTATCAAATTATGATATTTTTAAATTTTCAAATTTTGCAGGTGTAATAATTTTTGTAGAGACTAGGTCATCCGGTTCAACGTGTTTATTAATTATATAATTTTGTTATAGATATTGGTTTATTAAATCGGTTTATCCGGTTCAATCCGGTTTACTCATGCGGTTCGACCAGTGACCCAATGGTTCGACCAATGAACCAGTGACCCAGTACTCTCACCAGTTTGATGACCGGTCCGGTTTTTAAAACACTGGTTGGGCCCAAGCCCACTTATTAACTTAACCCTAAATTGTTAAGGCATAAGTGTGGTGATGGTGTGAGAAGGATGTAGCAGCCGCCAGGGTTATTCACAAGCAAATAGAAAGCAGCAACAATCATATACCCATCATCTTCATTCACACACATGCTATGAAGCCATCATCATCTTTTTCTTTCTTGATTGCATTTCATGTCTACATCTTTTCCGGTTTTTCCCGGTTCTACACCGATTTTCCGTTTTTTAATTCGGTTCCTTTGCAGCTTGGTTCTGGGATCAGATCGGCCCGGATAGAGGTCCGGTTCCCGGCCGAACCGGTCGGTCCGGTCCGGTTTTCACAACATTGTATAGAACTACTCCCTCCGTTTCATAATATAAGCAAAAAGAAAAATTTCACACTTATTAAGAAAAGTAAAATATGATAATTTGAAGTATGATTTTTTGTGTTTTTCTTGATATAAGTTTCATTGGAAGATGTAAAAAGAATTTTGATTGATTATTGATTATGGGGAAAAGAAGAGAGAGAGTAAATTCTATGAGAATAACTAAGTAAAAGTAAACCTTGAAAATGGTAAAAGTTGATTTTTTTTTTCTTATAATTTGGGACAAGAAAAAGTAGTTCTTTTGTTTATAATATTGGACGGAGGGAGTACGGTTTCTTCCCCGTAACCGCGATTGGAAGGTGGTTGAAACTGTCAAAACTGATTGGAAGAGGTTGGAATTGTCAGAACTGACTCCTAACTTAAATTAAACTGATGGTGAAAGCAAAAATAAAATAAAATTAAAGGAGATAATAACTATTAATGAGGAGAAAGTTTGATTTATATACTGGAAAATTAAATGGGTCTTATTATGTATGTCGATGAGACTGTTATTACAATCGATGTAAATATTAAAGAGGATGTAGTTTTAGTCAAACTCTTTCATAGAAATTATGTATTCGATGAGACTGTTATTACAACCGATCTAAATATTTGTAGTCCGATAATCATAATTCTTTGTTCTAATTAGTTTGTTAGTCTATTTAAGCGATATTGAACGGTCGAGTCGACAAGATTATTACTTAGTTACAATATTTTTTTAAAATTGAGTCAAATAATTTTACTACGGTAACATTTAAAATAAAATTGTATTAGTGTTACTACTTTAGAAAAATATTTTAGGCTAAAATATATAGTTTATATTAGGTAAAATAACACACAATTCTCAAATTTATTTAACATCAAATATTTACTATAAAAATATGAATTTAATTTATATGCACCGTCAGTGTAAAGTTATTTTACACATGCGTCCAATAATATATCGACACATCATGTATGGTAATTAAAAATACATGATGTATCACATCATTAAATGATGTGGCAACACATCATTGAATGTATGTGCAAAAAAACTTTACACCGACGGTGCACAACAATTAAACTCTAAAAATATTGCAAGTATAATTCAAATCATAATTCAATTCTTAAGTAATGGACGTGTTACTATGGTAATTTCGTAGAGCGTCAGAAAATGAGTTGGGTGACTGTGTACACACGTATAAGCTTGTTTCGTTTATTTGAGATTCACGTATACCATAAACAGAACACAACTCAGGAAGAAGAAAGAAACTGTTGGATCTAAAGATGGCGACGATTGTAGCAGAGACGAAGCCGAAAACGAAGATCGTGTGCACCCTTGGACCTGTATCGAGGTCTGTGCCAATGGTCGAGAAGCTTTTACGAGCAGGCATGAACGTTGCTCGTTTCAACTTCTCTCACGGTTCCCACGAATACCATCAGGAAACCCTCAATAATGTTAGAACCGCTATGGAAAACACCGGCATTCTCTGCGCCATCATGCTTGATACTAAGGTACCGTTCCTTTTTCCATTTTGTTTTATTATTTATACATTTTCAATTTCAACTTTTGAATGTTTTTTATTTGAATAGTGTGTCTGTCTAAGGTTTGTGTGAGAAGATTAATATGTTATTTATATGAATCAATTAAGCGGCAAATGAGAGTAAGTTGATTTTGACCTTATATAATCTTTCATGTATGGAAAAGATCAAAGTCTGGTTAAGGCTATCTAAACTGGTCTGGTATAATGGGGCTCATAAAAAATGAAGTGGAAGAACAATCTGATAGTGTTCACCATTGGAGAGTGGAGATGTTAAGCATCCACAATGGACCTCGTCACTTTTGGGTACTTAAGCTGGTCATACAAAGCACGGCCAGACACGGACATTGACACGCCGACGCCGATAATAATTTGAAAAAATGACATAATTTAGTGTAATCATAAGTGTCGGTGTCCGACACCGACACAAACACATATAATTTGAGGAGTGTCCATGCTTCATAGGTCATATATGTACATATGTACACCATCACTCATTTATAATTTCTTTAATAATAATATTTGATAAGCATGTCAGGACCCAACACCTTTTAAAAAGTTCTAAATGGAATATTTTATTGAAAAGTACTATATTTTATTGAAAATTTAGGTGGATCCCAAAAGAGAGAGGGTGCTTAATGTTGAACTGGTACCTACCTATTAGATACCAATGGTTAAAAAATAAATACTCATCATTGGAGATGGTCTAAGTTTTTGTCAAATGAAAAAGTGGAAGGAAATAATACTCTTTTCAATTTTACATGGGTGCTTAATATTAGTAAAAATCAATGTTGAGCATACTTGTAATGTTGAACGTTCTACTCATTAGTAAACACACTTAGAGCATGTCCAACGCTGGTCTCTTAAGGGGTTTCTTAGAGGTGATTTGTTGTCTCTTAACTCTTCCAACATTGGAGCTTTTCGTTGCTTATCTATGTGGAGCTTTGTGTTGCTTATTTTTCTTTGTCAGTTGCTTCAGAAAGCAACCCTGAACTGCGTCGTTTATCATTAAAAAATAATAAAAGTTTGCTCAAAAGTCAACAAAAATTGATAGAAGAAGAGGGAAAAAAGCTGAAAAATTTGAAAACATAAACTTCAATAGAAAGAAATGGAGGTTCAATAAGCAAAAAAAAGGGTAAATCTACAAAAATAGACAAAGAGGATATCACTTCCACAACCACCGTCGTAACTATCTCTTCACAAGCTTCTTTCTCGCTCTGTATGTAGTGGTTTCAATCAGAGGCAGACGATGGGGAGCGGAGAGGTCTCTGGTTTTTTTATTTTTCAGATGTTGGGGTGTGGAGTGGACCGTGAATTTATGACGAGAGGGAAGGGGAATGAGTGTGAAATGGTGGGTGTATGAGTGTGGGTGGGGGATTTACGTTATTGAAGTTAAAATTAAGTGTTCTATAGTCCTGAAGAATAGTTAAAGAACATTTATGACTTAATTGTTTGAGCATGTCATGTTTCCTATAATGAACTCCATAAAGTGAAACCTGCATTGTCATGTTCTTTCAATTTGTAGCTTTCATTTATGTATCTACTTACATTGCTGTAGGGGCCTGAGATTCGAACTGGATTTCTCAAGGACGCCAAGCCTATCCAACTGAAACAAGGCCATGAAATAACTATTTCAACCGACTATAGCATAAAGGGTGATGAGAATACGATCTGCATGAGCTACAAAAAGTTGGCTGAGGATGTGAAGCCTGGTAGTGTCATACTCTGCGCAGATGGAACCATATCATTTACAGTTTTATCATGTGACAAAGCAGCTGGTTTGGTTCGATGCCGTTGTGAGAACTCTGCCATGCTTGGCGAGAGAAAGAATGTTAATCTGCCTGGAGTCGTAGTTGATCTGCCAACTTTGACCGAGAAAGACAAGGAAGATATCATGGAATGGGGAGTTCCCAATAAAATTGACATGATTGCGCTTTCTTTTGTTCGAAAAGGTTCTGATCTGGTGCAAGTTCGCAAGTTGCTGGGGACCCATGCTAAGAACATACTTCTCATGTCAAAGGTATGGTTTTTTGTGGTTTTGTGGTTTTATTTCATGATGACAATGAAAAGTGATTGTTGCGCTGTTTTAAAAATATATTAAGAGTTATGCATCAGACATGATACGATAGAAATGCTTATTGAATCCACATTAATGTGGCGTTATTGGGCATCAGCTAACAAAATTCAGGATGTTCTTTAGAGAAACTTATGTTTTTAGTACCTAGCGATATTTTCTATCTCTCGTATGTATTATTTTAATTACTTATTTCTAGTTGTTTTTCCTCTGTTACTTGTAAATGTATGTGGCAGGTTGAAAACCAAGAAGGAGTTGCAAATTTTGATGATATCCTTGCAAACACTGATGCATTTATGGTTGCACGTGGTGACCTTGGAATGGAAATTCCAATAGAGAAGATATTTCTTGCACAGAAAGTCATGATCTATAAGTGCAATATCCATGGAAAACCGGTTGTTACTGCGACCCAGATGTTGGAGTCAATGATCAAATCTCCCAGACCAACTAGAGCTGAAGCTACTGATGTTGCTAATGCAGTTCTTGATGGCACAGACTGTGTCATGCTTAGTGGTGAAACTGCTGCTGGAGCTTATCCGGAACTTGCTGTTCGAACCATGGCTAAAATATGTGTTGAAGCTGAGAGCACCATTGATTATGGAGATGTATTTAAAAGGATAATGGAGCACTCACCAGTACCAATGAGCCCATTGGAGAGTCTAGCTTCTTCTGCTGTTAGAACAGCAGTTTCAGCTAGAGCAGCTCTCATATTGGTTTTAACTCGAGGAGGAACTACTGCAAAATTGGTGGCTAAATATAGGCCTGGCATGCCAATCCTTTCTGTTGTCGTACCTGAGCTTACGACTGATGCCTTTGATTGGTCATGTAGTGATGAGTCCCCTGCGAGACATAGCTTGATATTCCGTGGATTGATTCCAATATTAAGTGCAGCTTCTGCTAGAGCTTCTCATGAAGAAACAACAGAAGATGCAATAGAATTTGCACTTCAATGTGCCAAGGGAAAGGGACTCTGCGTTAATGGGGATTCTGTCGTGGTTCTGCATCGTGTGGGCACTGCATCAATCATCAAAATTTTGACCGTGAAATGATCTCTCAATATAAGTATTATTTCTGTTTTTTGGCAGCCTATTTTTATGATGGGAAATAATGAACTCTTATATTATACCATCTCCAGTCTATATTGGATGCAAAACATCAATTAGATGCTTTTATTGGGGTTTCCCCTATTTCACACTTGTCCATATATCATCGTTTCCATATTATTGTTATCTTTGAGACAAGTTGTGAACTCTTAATTTTTTGGATATTATATATGAACCTTTTGTTACTCGAAAATATGGCCAACTTTTGGGTTTTGATTATTTTACACTAATATTGGCAAAATAAGGCAATATATATCTTGTTTTTCATTTTAACTTTTGGCCCAGCTGGTAAGGAAGCATGGACTAGAAAAGATGACAAAGAAAATTGGGTAGACCCAGATGTTGTTCCACAATGCCTTTCACTACACCTTAGAACATGTGATCTTGTTAACTTCTTAGGCCTACTAGGTGAGCTTCTTCTAGCAACTTGGGAGTTTTATGATGTTCTACTTCATCAATATCCAAATTTCCATCCTTGAGGACAAGGATGTGGTTGAAGATGGGGTATTGTCACAGCAATCAAATATCTTAATATTAGTTTGTTATCTTAGTATTAGTTTGTAGCTATTTTAATTTATTATCTTAGTAAGTTAGTTATCTTAGTGATTATCTTAGATAAAATTAGTTACTAGTTTCCTATTTCTATGCAAAGATTGGTAGAGTTTGTTACCAACTTACCTCTATATAATAGCATTAAGTGAATGGAAATAAACACAATTAAATTCATAATAATATTCTTCTCTTAAATTCCCTCTTTGCACTTTGATTCTTACCCATCGAATAACATTCATAAGTTGTTGTTCCTGGTGAGAGTTGTGATTATTATCGGACTAAACTCCCTAGTAATCCAAGTACCTTTTCTACCAATTCACTATAATTCTGTTTCATCGGATTAGGTCCTAAAATTTCCAATGTTTTCAATTGCAGAAACCTCGTGGTTCTTAAATTGAAAAGTCTAACCCTTAATGTTTCTCCTCAATTTGATTTACCCCTACTCAAAACTCTCCATTTGAATGACTTTTGCTTCTCTGAACTTTATACTCAAAATTTTAGGAAGTTGATTGAGGGTTGTCCCATTTTAGAAGAACTGGAACTAACTAATCTTCCATTTTGCTTGTTGCCACCAAATGAAATGAATGGAGAGGATCCCAACTCAGAGTGTAAACTCTTAGTCAACTTGGTCAGAGCTAACATTTATGGTGGTGGGGATGTTCCATTTACTTGGATTTGTAATGCAAAGTTTCTAAGTGTTGAAGTGGTATGAGTATCATTGCTCACTAGTTAAAGTGATAACAAGTTTGAATTTGATTTTTTAATGTTGGTCTTTTTAACTCATGCAGGATGAACACCAGGAAGTTAACACTTTTCATAACTTAACTAACATGGAGCTTATAATTGAAAGTTGGCCTACCAAATGGATGTGGTTGGTAGAACTGCTCGAACATTGCCCTAAGCTTCAAAATCTTACCCTTCACAAGGTTTTACTTATGTCAATAATGATAAATTTGTTAAACTCTACTCTCAACTATTTTAGATATTATTTTGTAATTTTTTGTATGTGTGGGTGGGGATTTTGATTTTGACAGCTCTATGAAAGTGAAATTGACGAGCTCGTTTGGAAGGAGCCACAAATTGTTCCCGAATGCATTTCCTCTCAACTTAGAACATGCTCACTTATAGATTACAAAGGCACGGAATGTGAGCTTCAGTTTGCAAAGTATATTTTGAAGAACGCAAAGTTAATGCACACCATGACAATTAGTGCCTCACCGGTGGTGGATATAAACACAAAACACCAAATGCTAATGAAGTTGTCTTTGTGTCCGAGGGGTTCTACTACATGTACACTTTCATTTGATTCATGAAGGTTTGGGCATTTCTCTATACATTAGTTTCTACTTCCAACTGTTATATTATATTCTAGATATGCAATAGTAGCATTGGATGGTTTGAAACACATAACTTGGTCTATGCTAGAAATATGGTAAGTAGAGAATTACAAGTAATCTATGGATTTCAACAAATGTTTACCTTTTTTGTGGTAATTATTTTTGGACGAGAGTAAGAATTTTTGTGGTAATCTATGGGTTGGACAAAAGAATATCAATAATATGATTTCGCTGTTTAAGGAATCGACAATGTTTGCTGGACACCCCATATGGGTGTAATACACCTTGAGAGAGAAAGAGAAAAAGAGAGTGATGTGATAGACTGATAGAGATAGAGATAAAATGAGGCGTTGAATGGGTGTTGCTCTGTTGGGGAATATGGGGTGTAAAAATGTCATTGTTGTTATAGAATCTATGGAAAATGAGGAACACAATGATCTTTGAAGGAAAGGCATTTAATTTGGAAGCATTGTTATTTCTTAGAAATGAGGAGTATGATTTATGATTACTTCTTGAAATTGGCTTGTCTTAAAAGTAAGGGGGTTGAATGCTCAATCTCTCAATGGTGTTCAAACTCAAGGTTTTGTTTGGGGTGTTGTGAATACTGAGTTGAAGCATGGCTAGGATGAATGCTGCTGCTGTCAAGGTGTTAAATGGCTAGGTCGAGAGTAACCAAATGATGGCAGAAGAGGTATAGAGTTTGCAACAATGCAGGCTGAGGAGGCAGAAAATAAAGTATTGATGAAAGGACTGAAGCTGACAACTTGCTTTCATGTAGATTGAAATGGCCCTGGTGGTAGAGATAGGGAAGATGTTGAGTTAGAGTTAGTTCAAAGAAAAACTAGGTAGAAGGTTACAGGAATACAATGCAGACTTTGGTGGTTTATAGATTTGGTTAGGGGGTATGATTGGTGGTAATTAATTCTGATAATATGGTATGATTTCAAAGCATAGGAGCTGGTAGGGTTGGTTTTAATTTTGGTTTTTTATATATAGATGTTGGTTTTATGATAGGGAAAACGATTCCCGTAGCATGCTGAAATCGATATCCACCGTTCGATAAAAGACACAGTTTTAATTTAAACCGCCCAATCTCAGATAACGGCTGAGATAAAAAAACAATGTGAAACTGTGGGTTCTTATTACAGCAGCCAATCATAATCCTAGTAATAGCACTTAGGTTGGATTGTATAGTTGTATTTGGAGTCATTCATTATGTATTTGTTTTCTTTCCCAGCTTTGCTTGGTGTTTCCTTTCAGTATTGTTTGGTCTTATATATAGATGTTCCTTTCAGTTGATTATAATTTTGAATATATTAACTAAGTATTCTACTTTTGTTATTTCATTCAGTTGATGATGCAAGTGAACCTAATTCGCCTTTGGACGGAAGAGGAGCATTTGGTGCTAGCAATGATTGATGTTTTTTAGGGTCCTGTAGTATAAGACTTATTTTTAGGTTATTATGAATTTTCAGTTGCATTATTACATTTGATATCCTAACTATAAATGTTTGAATTATATTTATGCTATCATGGTTGTATGTTTCACAAAATGGTAAATGAGGGGATGGTGTCCATCTTTTTGAAAGAAGATCGACTTGTTGTAAAAGCATCTTCAATTGCGAGAAATTTCAAAATGTGATACAGGATGTCATTTGGCAATGAGCATAAGTTGTTATACATTTTTTTGGAACAATTAAGTTGTTATACATTGATCCATGTTATTTCAATATTTATAAAAATAATATTAGTACGGGTTCAATTCGGTTCATTGTTTATTGAAAATTGAGAATCAGACTAAACCAATTTAGTTTTCTTTAGTTCAGTTCAATTTTTTATTCGAACCAAACTAAATTGGTTCATTTTTATTTTGATTTGTCAATATGACAAGTTTTTTCTAAACCACTTTCAGCCCTAGTTAAATTTTGATTGCTAGACATATGAGTAAACACTTAAACTCACGGTCACAACTCTGTCAAATGCCGTTGTATTGATTATTCGAGTGCTACACTAGAAATTACTACTCATTGCATTTAAATTCATTAATTCATCGTTTAATGAATTCAGAAAACAACTCCTTTTATATACTAAGGAAAATGATGGAGGGTAAAACTGAAATAAAAATAATAAGTTATAAGCTCGTAAGTCACTTGAAATAGTGTTTTAAAAATAAGTTATAAGCTAGTAAAATAAGTTATAGAGTCTATTTGACAAGACATATATAAGTTCTTTTTGAAAATTATTATCAAACAGAGATTTTTTTAACCAAATGACCTTATAAGCTATTTTATCGTAAACATTTTCTGAAGAGAGCTTATAGCTTATTTTACTAGCTTATAATTTATTTTTCAAATGTTATTTCAAGTAGTTTATAAGCTTATAGTTTATAATTTTTTCTTCTAATTTTACTCCTAACATCTTAAAAAAATTAAATATCAATTAAAATATTATTTTTTGTCATTTCATACTTAGGTCTCGTTTGACCCTGCTTATTTTCTATTTTTTTACTTCTCCTTAAGCGAAATAGAGAAGTAAAAAATTATTTTCGACCCTATTTCTCTTTATTTTCTACTTATTTACTCTATTTCTCTACTTATTTTACAGAGAAATAATGTCAAACACAATTTTTTACTTCTCTACTTTATTTAAGGAGAAGTAGAAAAGTAGAAAATAAGCAGTGTCAAACAGAGAGAAAAGTAGATAAGCTAGTTCGATGACTAATTTTAACGATTTTTGGGATAAAGAAGAAACAACTTTTATTGTGACTAAATAAAAAATGGTATTTGAAAACAAAAAAATAATAAAAAATGGTATTTTGTCAAAAATAAAAAATGGTTTATTTGTCAAAAGTAAAAATTAAAATAAAAAATGGTTTGTCATGTGCAAGTCACATGGTTTTTTAAGAAACACAAAATATAAAATCTGAGCCACTAAAATTCGTTAATATGTGTGCATAAAATCTAATGGCTCCTAAGCTTCCATGTCATTAATCCAAAGGGAAAAATAGAAACTCAAGTAACATTCATCTTCTTCTCCGATAAGCTACTACCCTTGTCACAAATCACAATACCCTCAAACTCACTCACCCTATCCGATCTGAAGCTTCTACTTCTGAAGCATAATAATCATTTCCTTCAAAGTGTAGATTTCGTATTTAATTTACTGATCTCATCACATCTTTCTCATACGCTGTGCTTCCGTGTCGACATTTTAACCTAAAATGTCCTCAGCTCCGCGTTCAATTCCAACTGAGGACAGAATCAGCAACCTGCCGGACTCCGTTATCTACCACATCCTCTCATTTCTCCCTACCAAACAATCCGCTGCCACAAGTATCCTCTCCAAGAAATGGAATCCACTCTGGCTCTCAGTTCTTGCTCTCGACTTCGAGACACAAGACTTTGCAGATTTTGCTGCTTTTCGACATTTTGTCTACTCAGTCATGCTCTCCAGAAACATCACGCTTCCCATCCGATCACTCCGACTCAAATGTGGTAAGTCTTATGGTTTCGACGCACACGATGTCAATAGATTTATTCAAGCTGCTGTGCAACGTGGAATTCAGAATCTCAATCTTGACATGTGTTTTTATCAATTCAATCTTGACACGTGGACTCTGTTTCAGTTACCAGAATGTGTTTTAACTTGTAATAGCCTCACTGTTCTTAAGTTGAAGCAGATAAAAATACTTCCTTCCGAAGTAAATTTTCCTTTACTCAAAACTCTTCATTTGGAAACAATCTTATTACGTCCACATTTTCTTATGAGATTCCTACATGGGTGTCCTGTTTTAGAGAATCTCCAAATAAAAAATGTATTGCTGTTGGATTATGAATGTGGAGAGCTTAACGGCTTACTCAAATTGGTCAAAGCAAATATTTTTGACATAAAAGTTAGCGTCTTTCCATTTGCCTGGGTTCGTAATGCAAAGTTTCTATGCGCAAACCTGGTATGAATACGTCATCTTAATAACAATATGTTAAAACAAATTTCATTTATTTTAATTTTATTTTTTTGCCATTCATGCAGGATCGCCCTTATGACTGCCAAGTTCCCATCTTTCATAATTTAACACACATGAATATTTTATTTGGAAGTAATACAAATAGTTGGCTTGGAAAGTGGAAATGGATGACACAAGTGCTCCAAAATTGCCCAAAGCTTCAAAATCTTACCATTCACGAGGTCTTGTTTGTTGATGTTATTAAAGGATATATTACTTTTTTAAAAATTGTACTTTCATTATTTTGATTACTTTTTCTAAGAAAATTGTCTATTGTTGACAGGGTTCTACTAATAGACATGAAATTGGCAATAACGATTGGGTGGATTCATCAATTGTTCCCGAATGCCTTTCATCTGAGCTTAGAACATGTTCCTTTCTAGCTTATGAAGGCACAAAGTGTGAGTTTGAGTTTGCAGAGTACATCTTGAAGAATGCAAAGGCCTTGCACACCATGAAAATTAGTACAACAAAAAGGGTGGATTTAAACATAAAGCACCAAATGCTTTTGAAATTGTCTCTGTGTCCAAGGGGATCTGCTACGTGTAAACTTTCATTTGATTGAGAAAGGTTAGAGCAGCATCTCTACTTTGGTTTCTACCTCCTATGGTTATATTTGATTCTAGATTCTTGTTATATGAAGTAGTAGCATTGAATGTTTTGAAATACACGAACACTATTTCATTAGGTCTCTGCCTCGTAATAACCTTTGTAAAATTTCCATTCTTAATGCTAATTGTTTGTGTTTTGAGTTATATTCAACAGAAAACTGGTAGTCTGTTCTTACCTTTTAGAATTTTTTCTTTTGTAATATGTTAACTTTTTTAACTAAATGAATCCACTTGCTTAACTGATTAAATCATGGCTACTACTAGGACCATTCATTATTAACTGCAAACTGAACCGAACTGCCAAATCGTACCGAACTGAAAATAACCGAACCATCTTATAAGTTTACGAACCGAACCATTAATCTCAACGCAGTTCTCTAACTGTGAACCGAACCATAAATAACCAAACCAAACTGTTGATAACCAAACTGCCAACTCAAAACTTAAAAACTAAAAAACTGTTATTGATGTATTTGCTTGTTTTGATTCTGGGTTTGTAGTTTCGATTCCGAGTTTCTTAAATATGTGTTTTTGCTCAATTCTGAGTTTTCTTAAACAATGGTTTGCTGACACCATAATTAAGTTAACAATTACAACATAGTACTCGCTTGGTTTTTGAATACAAGTAAAAACAAATGTTTGCCTTTAAGAACTTAATGTGTGATTAGGGTCCCTAATTTGAATAATGGGAATTTAGAGGCATAAACGAGTAAAATATATTACTTGAATTTGATACATTATGGCTTCTTAGGGATGGTTTTGCTCTGACCTTGAGCTGACAAAGAGGGAAATGGAGCATGGTGAGGGAAGTTTCTTGTAATCTTGATGACTGGTCATGATCTAAAAAGTGATGCTAGCTTGAGATTCATTATATTACTTGTTTTGTGTAGAATTGAAGGGGTTACTTTGCTATGCTTGAAGTTAGACAAACATGTGGTTACTTTGCTATGCTTTTACTAGCATACAGTAAAATCTCTATAAATTAATAGAGTTAGGACCGGAGAAATTTATTAATTTAGAGAGTTATTAATTTATCGATAAATTAATAATTATTAATTTAAAGAGTTTTTAATGCAGAGGATGACGGCGAAGATGATACGGTGTCTTTGGAGCCTGTTACGCGAAAGGAAGCACTTATGGCGTCAAACACTCTTCACAACTTTATGATACAATACAAAAATACAACACCTGAGCTATTGGATGTTTCAGTTTCTATGAATTATTAATTTATGATTTTCTTGGGACCGAAAATTACAAAGGGATCTCCCGAAAAATTATTATCTTATTATTTTATCGAATTTTTCAATTTTTTACACTGGCCCAAGTCGGGACCGGACAACTTTATTATTTTAGAGAGTTTATTAATTTACCGAGTATTAATTTAAAGAGATTTTACTGTATTGTGGCTTTTTGTTATTATTTTGATGAAAGGGTTACTTTTTTTGGACAATTTCACATTGTTGAAATGCTCTAATTATGAAATTTCAGATGTGTGAATGCTTGAACCAAATTATGCCACATAAGTTTTTCTTGCTTTCAATGGTCTACTCTTGTCACTATGATTAAAACATTTTGTTGGAATAAATTTTTTTATGTGATTTGTTGTATAAACCTATTTTGATATGGATGAGGATGCCAATGTTTTATGTTTTTTGTTTAGTTTACTTTCAATTAAAGTTATTGCCTTGCAATGAATCCCTGTCTTAGCTTCTATTGAATATTTCAAGCATTACAAAAGCAGGGTTCTGTTACACCAAATCGTTTCATATAGATCAAGTGCATCTTTTCTTTATTAGCATAATATGGGAAATAGAAAAGTACTAGTAGAAACTGGAAGGATAAATTATAAGGATGCATAATGATTCATGTATCAGACTACTAGAATAGTATCAAGAAGCAATAACGCATATGGAAATTAAAAATTGTTTTTTGACATGGATGTGTTTGGTTCTGAATTGGCAACCTGCTGTTTGCAAAACCGCCTTGGAAAAATGTTTGAAATCACCTTGCTCTGTTTGCGAAACCAACTTGGAAAAATGTGGTAGATGGCTTTGCTGCTTCTATGCTAGTTTTGCCAAACACTAGTACTATATGTAATTTGGCTTCTGTATTTTGTACCTTTCTGTTTTGTCGTTGTTTACGGTTCAAATTGGTGTAATTCTGTTTCTTCCACCTGTTTAAGGTGTGGCCCTAATTATTTTGTTATTTGCTTCCCTTGATTGTAATATGTTGCAAAATCTGATTTCCATTTGGTAGAAGCAACTTTTGGTTCTAGCAGTTTGCTAGTTTTATATGTCCTATGAAGATTCAAAAGTAGAAGTCAATTTGTATAAATATTCTAGATCTGACTAATATGAATTCCTATTCTTGAAACTTGATTTTTATCGGTTCGTCCCTAGAAGAAACTTTCTACTAGCAAAGTACTAGTAGAAATTGGAAGGATAAATTGATAAGGATGCATAATGGTTCATGTATCAAGAAGCAATAATGCATATGGAAATTAAAAATTGTTTGCGAAACCGCCTTGGAAAAATGTGGGAAATCACATTGCTCTGTTTGCGATACCAACTTGGAAAAATGTGGGAGATGGCTTTGCTGCTTCTAGTTTCGTTATTTCATTCAGTTGATGGTGCAAGTGAGCCTAATTCGCCTTTGGACGCAAGAGGAGCATTTGGTGATAGCAATGGTTGACGCTTTTAGGGTCCTTTAGTATAAAGACATATTTTTAGGTTATTATGAATTTTCAGTTGCATTAATACATTTGATATTCTAATTATATTCATGCTATCATGGTTATATGTTTCACAAAATGGTAAATGAGGGAATGGTAGTGATAGCCAGATTGAGGTCCATCTTTTTTAAAGAAGACTTGTAAAAGCATCTTGAGTTGGGAGAAATGATAAAATGTAACAGGATGTCATTTGGTAATGAGCTGATTCGATCATCTTCCATCTGCATTTCAAAAATTATGAAGATCAATTGAAAGAAATTAATGCACTTGATTTATATCATAATACAAAACCAAATTAACTAACATAATATTTATAAAAATAGTATTAGTAATGGGTTCAATTCGGTTCATTGTTATCAACCAGAACTTTTCTAACCAAATGAGTTTATAAGCTTTGCAAAGCTAAAATACTCCATTGAAGCCATAAAGCATGGAGAAGATAAGGTTGGATTTTGAGCTTATAGCTTATAAGTTTATATGATAAAAAAAAACTTGTTTAGTAAACATTTTTTATAGCTTATTTTACAAGCTTATAACTTATTTTTCAAGTAGTTTATGAGCTTATAGTTTATAATTTTTTCTTCTAATTTTACTCCTAACATCTTACTTAAAAAAACTAAATATCAATTAAAGCTACTACCCTTTCCCATTACAGTGCTGCCCGCTACGAATTCATTGAGAAAGTGAACATTCTCCCACATTATCACCTGAAATGTCCTCTCCGCGTTCAATTCCAACGGAGGACAGAATCAGCAATCTGCCGGACTTCATTATCACCCACATCCTCTCATTTCTCCCTACCAAACAATCCGCCGCCACAAGTATCCTCTCCAAGAGATGGAATCCACTCGGGCTCTCAGTTCTGACTCTTGACTTTGACCAACAAAACTTTTCGAAATATTGTCAACTCAGTCATGCTCTTGAGAAACATCACGCTGCCCATCCAATCGTTCCGACTCGAATGTGGTAACTTTTCTGGCTTCAACCCACACGATGTCAATAGATTTATTCAAGCTGTTGTGCAACGTGGAATTCAGAATCTCAATCTTGACATGTTGACTCACTCTCGGTTTAAGTTACCACCATGTGTTTTAACTTGTAATAGCCTCACTGTTCTTAAGTTGAAGCGGTTAACAATACATGATTTTTCCAAAGTCAATTTTCCCTTACTCAAAACTCTTCATTTGGAACATATCGATTTCTACAAATTAGATCCTACATTTCTTATGAGATTCCTACACGGGTGTCCCGTTTTAGAGGATCTCCATATACAATATGTATTGCTGTCTGATTGTGAATGTGGAGAGTTTAACGGCTTACTCAAATTGGTCAAAGCAAATATTGGCATAATAGGTTGGAACTTTCCTTTTGCCTGGGTTCGTAATGCAAAGTTTCTATGCACAATGCTGGTATGAATACCTCCTCTTAATAACATCATGTTAAAACAAATTTGGTTTTTTTAAAGATAACGTAATGCAAAGTTTCTATGCACAATGCTGAGATATTATATACCTCATTTGAAAATTAATTAACATTTGAACAGATATATTTTTCTCTTTAAAACTCTCATTCTCTTCTCACATAATTTCACTTATGTACTAGAATTTTTTTCTAAATCGTTAGAATTTCTACTCTTGAGACTTGAGTTTTATCGATTTGTCCCTAGAATTTATTTTCCCATCTCAATTGGTTTTAGAAAAAGGAGAGAAAACATGGGGAAAATTGGAGAGATCTAAATCCTAAATTAACAATTGGCCATGGAAATCAATTTTCTCTAGTGGAAAGACACTGTAGGTTTGGGGGCTGGGCGAGGAGTGGTGGGTGATTAGATTCAAGAAATATTCACTAAAAAATTAGGGAGTAGTGGGTCAACCAAATTTTGGATTGATAGGTGGGTGGGGATGGCCCCTCTTTGTGAAGTTTTTCCGTGTTTATTCCGAATTTCTCTCCAACCGAACCTTACAATTAAGGAGATGGGGAAATGGGTAGGTGAAAATTGGCATTGGCGTCTAGTGTGGAGGAGAAATTTCTTTAGTTTGGAAGAAGAATTATATAATCATTTACTTGAGGTGATTTGTCCGATTCCAATTTCAAAAGCGGACAACTCATGAAGATATGCTTTTGGTGATGGGTATACCGTAAGCGCTAATTATTCATTTTTGTTAAATAAATTTTCTTAAATGTCTTCTTTGTTGTTGCCTTATGTGAGATCTTTGGCCAACATTTGGAGAAGTTGGGCTCCGTTAAAAGTTATCGTTTTTTCTTGGCAAGCGTTACTTGATCGGTTACCAACAAGGGTATATTTATTAACCAGAGGAATGATCCAAGATGGAGCGATGGAGTGGCGGCGTTGTGTTTGGTGTGCTCAGAGGCAATAGAGTTCGAAAAAACATATTGAGCTCTCATGCCCATTGGCATGGAAGGTGTGGGCATTGGTCAATAAATGGTTTGGTTTATCTATAGTGTTGCCGGATTCCATTTCGTCCTTATTGGAAGGCTTCAATATATAGGAAAGGTAAGCAAGACTTTCAAGGCGATTTGTTAGTCTGGCATTTGGTTATTTGGGTTCTTTAGCGTGCGAGAAATGAAAGGATTCTTTAGGCAAAAGTTCAAAAGCCGGAGGTTATTTTTGAAAAGATACAATTGATTTCTTGGAAATGGCTATTAGGGGAAAAAAGTTAACTCCCCTTATCTATTTTATGAATGGTGTATTTACCCTTTCGACTGTATAGTTAGGTAATTTCATTTTGGTGGGGATAGTGATTATTAGCACAGTTGATTTTTCTTGTATTGATTGAGTGTAGTACTACATATACTTTTATCCAGGTGTGGTTTAAGTACGTCTTGTACCTTTACCTTTTATTATTAATATATATACTTTTTCGCCGTTAAAAAAAAAAATGGTTGGCTTGATCCTCACGTACTAATACCAAACTGTGGACATTAAAAATAAAATAAGTTGATCCCAATAGGCTTCAATGTTGTACGATTCAATTTCTAAAAGGACAAAATTTGCATGTATTGTTTGTTGTTCCACTTACAAAGAGGTAGTTATTTTAATTAAAAATTAGTTTTCTTTTATTTTTTAAAAAAGAAAAAACACCAAAAACCAACTCTTCAGGAGTGGAACAGCAAGAAATGCATGTATGGAAATGCATATAAGTTTTGTCCTTTCTAAAAAGTTCCATCGTGGTATAAGAACTCCTATTTATAAAGAAGGAAAACTAAGTAACTATATATCAGTGATAGGCCACGATCGTGGTATTACTTTGTTGAGCTATTCTCGGTAGACAAAATTCTTATATATCATAAAATGCAATACTAATTCAATAATTCTCAAAGACAACAATATCTACTTCTATAATCTATAATATAATAAATTGATTGGAAAAAGGACATCATTTTCATCGGTTGGATAAAGCTTAACTGTGACGGGCTTGTAAAGAGTTGGTGGATCTTGTTGGATGCGGTGGTTTGCTACGAGACTCATATGGTCCGTGGATTCATGGATATACTCAAAAGATTGGTGTTTGCGATGCTCTACATCCTGAAATGTGGATGTGGGGTATGTACACAAGAATGAATTTGGCTCGAAACAAGGAGTTACTCAGCTTATTGTAGAGAGTGACTGACATGGTTACATGGAGATGTAATTTTAATGGGGCCACCTCCATATTTATCCGTCAAATCCAGGAGCACATAAACTTCAATTGGTAGATCCAGTTTAGGCATAGGTGGCAGGAAGGCAATAAAAGCGTTGATTGGCTAACTAATCATAATTTAGTACATAGTTCTTTAGATGTAATACCTTTGGAAGCCCCTCCTAGAGATCTTCAGAATATCCTCTTTGATGATATTTTGGGGGTTTGCATGTCTAGGAATGTGTGTTTAGTACTTTAGTTTCTAATTAGTTTATTTTTCTTTTAGGCATTTGCCCTCTTAATGCACCAAAAAAAAAATTACCTACCAAATTTATTAATTTATCGTTCAAAGCCATTAGGTTTGTTACAGTGGTGAGAGATCTGGTAGTATGCATTAGACCCTGAGTTCGATCCTCTGCTCTATTATAAACAAAAAAAATTGTATCTTTCATTGTAATTTCACTAAAAAGATATAAAAAAAAATAAAATATTGAAAGAATATAAGATAAATATAATAAAAAAAAGGATATGCTTCAAAATAAGAATAAAACATATCATAGATAGGAACAAAATAGAACAACTTATAGGCATAAAAATAGTAACAAAAGAGATGAATACGATTAACTCAACAATGTCACTAAAACAAAATTTAAAAAAAAATATAAAAAGAATATAAGATAATAAATACAATGAAAATATTATATATTTAAAAATAAGTATAAAATAGATCATAAAAATGTAGAAAATAAAAATAAAATAGTCAACTCTATAAAAGAAATAATCAATAAAAAATTGTAGAAAATTAAGATGAATATGCATAAAAATAGGAATATAGAAATCTACTTCTAATATAATAAAATGGATTACTACTAAATTTACTAATTTATCCTTTTTAGTTCTAATCACATTCCAAGTTTTATATCTTCATTGTAATTTCGCTAAAAAAATAAACAATAAAATATTGAAACAATATAAGATAAATACAAAAAAAAAAAAGATATGCCTAAAAATAGGAATAAAACAAATAACAAACAAAATAGAACAATCTATACTCATAAAAATAACAACAAATTAAATAGATGAATACGATTAACTCAGCGATCACTTTGGAGAACAGTGGTATCCATAGTTATTAACCTAGTTTAGTTTAATTAGGATTCTTCTATTATAATCAAATTTAAAGTTAAATACATATAAAATAAAATAAAAAGTTAAATAATTAAAGAAGAGCCTTTGTCAATCAAGAACGCTTCTGCATTAACCATAGGTTGATCTAAGACTCACCACGTCTTTGTGCTTCCATATCCTCATCTGAAAATGTCCTCATCTACGTCTCCAAGTCCAATTGAGGACAGAATCACCACCCTTCCGGACTCCATTATCAGCCATATCCTCTCCTTTCTCCCTACCAAACAATCCGCCGCCACAAGCATCCTCTCCAAGAGATGGAGTCCACTCTGGCTCTCGGTTCTTGCTCTTGACTTCGACGAACAAAACTTTGCAGGTTTTGCTGCTTTTCGACATTTTGTGTACTCAGTCATGCTCTTGAGAAACATCACGCTGCCCATCCTATCTCTCCGACTCAAATGCGGTAACTCTTCTGACTTCAACCCACACGATGTCAATAGATTTATTCAAGCTGCTGTGCAACGTGGAATTCAGAATCTCAATCTTGACATGTTGACTCCAACGACTATTGGCTTTAAGTTACCACAATGTATTTTAACTTGTAATAGCCTCACTGTTCTTAAGTTGAAGCGGATAGATATACCTTCTTCCAAAGTTAATAATTTTCCCTCACTCAAAACTCTTCATTTGGAAAATGTCTATTTCTACTCATTAGATCCTACATTTCTTAAGAGATTCCTACATGGGTGTCCCGTTTTAGAGGATCTCCATTTGAGTACATTCCTGCGTGATTATGAATGTGAAGAGTTAAACGGCTTACTCAAATTGGTCAAAGCAAATATTAACATAAGCTCATGGGTCTTTCCATTTGCTTGGGTTCGTAATACAAAGTTTCTATGCGCAAACCTGGTATTAATACTACCATTTAATAACATCATGTTAAAACAAATTTGGTTGATTTTAAATTTGTTTTTGCCACTCATGCAGTATCGTCCTTATGACTGCCAAGTTCCCATCTTTCATAATTTAACACACATGAAGATTTTATTTGGAAGTAATACAAATAGTTGGCTTGGAAAGTGGAAATGGATGACAAAAGTGCTCCAAAATTGTCCAAAGCTTCAGAATCTTACCATTCATGAGGTCTTGTTTGTTGATGTTATTAAAGGATGACAGTACTTTTTTAAAAATAATACTTTCATTATTTTGATTACTTTTTCTAAGAAAATTGTCTATTGTTGACAGCGTTCTACTAATAGACATGAAATTGGCGATAACGATTGGGTGGACCCATCAATTGTTCCCAAATGCCTTTCATATGAGCTTAGAATATGTTCGCTTATAGCTTATAAAGGCACGAAGTGTGAGTTTGAGTTTGCAGATTACATTTTGAAGAATGCAAAAGCATTGAACACCATGAAAATTAGTGCATCAGAGGTGGATTTAAACATAAAGCACCAAATGCTGATGAAATTATCTCTGTGTCCTCGGGGCTCTACAGCGTGTAAACTTTCATTCGATTGAGAATGGCTGAAATGCTCTAATTATTCCAGATACATTTTCCTTGCTTTCAATAGTCTACTCTAGTCAATATGATTGAAACATTTTGTTGGATTAAATTTTTTCATGTGATTTGTTATATAAATCTATTTTCCTTACTTTCAATTGAAGTCATTGCCTTGCAACGAATCCTTGTATTAGCTTTTATTGAATATTTCAAGCATTACAAAAGCAGGGATCTGTTACACCAAACCGTTTCATGTAGATCAAGTGCATCTTTTCTTCATTAGCATAATATTGGAAATAGCAAAGTACGGAAGGATAAATGATGAGGATGCATAATGATTCTATGCTAGTTTTGTGAAACACTCTGGAACCACTTAACTCAACTTTTGGCATTTTTTTCTTTTACCAAAGTTTGAATTATATATAATGATTTTACCAAAGGTTGAAGTCTTAAAATGAAACTAAAATTCATGTTAATTAAGTATATTTTAATAGTTTAATTTATATCATTTTACTTTTTTTTACTTTTTTTATCTTGATGGTTGTATCTATTGGCATTGCGCCTCATTTGAAAATCAATTAACATTTGAACAAATATACTTTTCACTTTTACACTCATTCTTTTATAAGGACAGGGATCACCTGCAGTTCTCAACTGCAGGCCCCTAAAGTGGAGTAAATTTTTTTTATTAAAATTTAAATAATTTAAATTAATTATAAAATAAAAAAAAAATCTGTACAGCATCACCCTGCAGTTTAATATCAACTGCAGGGAATCCTTGTCCCTTTTATAAATTCATTAGAATCACTATTCTTAAAACTTGAGTTTTATAGGTTCGTTCCTAGAATCTATTTTACCGTCTCAATTGGTTTTAGAACTGATTTGATCCATGGTTGTTGGGATTAAACGAGAAGAATGAACCTCTGGAACGTCAATTGTTCAAGGGGTGGATCTGCTACCGATTTTCATGTGTAACGAGGGCTTAATGAACCCAAATTGGAGTCCCACATCGTAAGTCATGAACCTAGTGCAAAGGCTTACATAGGATAGGCAATCCTCACTTTTGAATCATAATTTTGAGGTGGAGTTAGGTTTGATTAATATCACGTTTACATTGTTAATTAAACAAATATGCTCTGTTTTCTCCATACACCCTTTTATCATATGCTTTAGTTGCGGTAGTCACAATTGTGAAGATTGTGTGTTAACACATTAAAAAAATTTATTTTGTTTGTTTAGGTATTGAAATCGGTGGCAAATTCGTAAAATCGTAGTAAAATTGGTGAAAGCGAAGTATTTTTTTTTATTTTATCCAATTTTAAAGAAAATAACTTTTTTTTCTTAGTTTTTTTTAATTTTTAATAATTTTTTTTTATGAAATTTATTAACCTCTAGTTTTTTAGATAACTTTTTTTTTATGTTATTATTCGGAAGGATAATTTAAGTTGTTTGATTACAAGTTTATGTATTTTACACTTTAATATGGCGGTTTGTTATATTTTTGTTTTATAAATTATTTTGAAATTTTGAATTTTTTTTATAATGAAAGTTTGAATTATTGATGCATTTATAGTATTATATGTATATATGATAATAGTTATTGAATTTAGATCTCTAAAATAAGTGAAGTGTAAACCGAGAAAACTAAAGAATCTGTTGTAACAACCTCGTGATTTTTTGTTATGCACAATAGTATTTACCTTTGATTTATTGATTAAAACTTGTTTTTCGCCATCACTATCCGGCCCGAAAAGAAAGTGAATCAGTCACCTGAGATAATTAGGTTGAAGAGCCTCTGTCAGTCGGTCAATGACGCATCTGCATTAACCATACAGAGGTTGAAGAAAAGTTGTAAGATAAGGGCAGGATGAAGAACATGAGAGAAAATATCGGAGAGGATTCAGATCCTTATTTTGAAAGAGAGTATTTACAAGTTTTTTTTTCTTTCCTTTTTTGACTGCGTAAATAACATTAACTTAATTGAAAGATTAAAGTAAACAAAGGATTGTGCTGACTAGAAAATTTTGTATTGAAAATATGAATTTTTATATTTTTAAAAAGTAGAGCATACAAATTATATTTTTTTCTTTTTTTTTTCTCATTCTATTTGCAAGTCAGACAGTTTGCCTCAAAAAATTGAGATCAGCAAGGATTTCTCCTTTCATACATCTAATTGAATCATCATCCTTGCATTTAGTAATATTAAGTACAGTATACAAATTTTATGATACTTTTATTATCTTTAAGTTTCAAATCAGTTAGATTTTTAAGTTTTTTACGTAATAAATAGGTCATTTAATTTTTTTTGCTAACAAATATGTCTTTAAGTCTCTAATTTGTTTCGCTCGAAAGAGTCATCATCGTTTGTTGCTTACCGCAGGGAGTAGCGGGTACATAGACCATTTCCATATTGATGGTCGGTTCATTCATCGTGAATTTTTAGGACTTTTATTCACTAGTAAATATGACATTTGGTTTAAAGATTTCCCTTCAAATATTAGTATACCTGAAGTATGTTGGAACAAAATAAGTTTTTATTTAAAAATACCCTAAAAGTTTTGATGATAACAAAAAAGTATTAGATGGACAATTGGTAGTACTAATGTTTTAAAATTAAGTGTGCAGGTTTATTATAAGAATAATGTGTGTAGAAGCATTATGAAGGACAAACAAATACTCAAGATCATTCAGTTTGAATAAGTTCTGAAGACTTTGTAAAAGTTAGACTCTGAAGACGTTCAAAAGCTTAACTCTGAAAGCCATCAGAAGCTGGAAGTGAAAAGGCCCTCAGAAGCTTAACTCTGAAGACCATCAGAAGCTGAAGATTGAAGTCTCTCAGAAGGCAAAGTTTGTGACTCTGAAGGACACTCTGTTTTCTAACAGATTGTGTTAAATTGATGAATCTCAAGCTTCTAGGACATTCCTTAGGAGATGACAGCTCAAGATCACATGATAAGTCTCTACAACGTCATTATTTGATCTTATCTTTAAATGAAGCGTATATTCTATACCATATGTACTATCTATTACTCCAAATGGTGGAGCAAAGAAACATGGACGGAGTAGTGGAATTGAATTGCCTCTTTTGGATAAGAAATTCAATTTCACACTTCAAGCAATGATATGTCTACAGCTGTTCATTCTCAACGGATCTTTTCATCAAACGTCTTTATTTCATCTTTGTATAAATAGAGGTCTTTGATTGAAAAATTATAAGTGTAACAAGAATATAATGAAAAACAGAGAGATATACGTGAATACAGAGAACCGCATACAAATTCAAATCTTCTAATAGAACTGATTAAGCCTCTGAAGAATTCTTTTGTAATTCACTTATTGTGTTAAGTGTCTTAAGTTCTTAGGTAAGCTTAATAGTTTAGTGAGTACTCCTGAGTGAGTTATTCAATTTGGAAAAGTCTCTTGTTTAGTTTAACTTGAGCAATTTGTAAGAAGTCTCTTGTATTGTGTGACTTGAGCAATAAAAGACTCTTGCTTGTGTGCTTGAGCACTAGGATTGTAATCTTTAGTGATTATAGTGAAATCCATTGGAAGTGCAAGGTGACTGGAGTACTTTCGGTTTGTGAGGGGAACCAGTATAAATCCTGTGCGTTCATCTTTCTCTGTTATTTGTTTTATTGTGTTTAGTTTTCCGCTGCCTAAAAACTTTGATAAATAGCAATATCTTGAAAAAGTTTTTATCTTCTAAAAACACAATTCAACTCCCTTCTTATGTTTTTCACACCCCTTCAAAGTAAAACATAGTTGGGCAAGGGATTTTACGTCGGGTGTTGGAAATACCAGAAGTGAAAAATTCATTGATTATTCATTCATAGAGATTCCACTTCTATTCACTAGTAGAAAGATTGTCTATTATGATTAATTAGAAGTTGGATTTCTTTCATTGTACTACGTACGCTTACGTGTAGGTGTGTTGGGTTAGGTCCATGCCTCCCAGTTTATGTACATGTTTTTTCTCTTTTTTTTTTTGTTAATATAATAAAGAGATATAGGCTGAGGATGTGATGAAGTCTACTTTGTCACCTGAAGTTTAGATGCTCTTCGCTTAGTTTTTTTTTAGTCTATATAACTTGATGCACTGTTACTCCTTTTACATTTATCCTCCCTTCTAGTTGGATCTCAATTGTCTGGACCTCATCGTTCGCTTCACATTAGATTGAGCCTCAAATTCATCATGATTAATATCAGAATTAATTAACGTCCGTGTTAACGTTTTTATAAACATAGAATAATTTAAAGGATAATGGTACAACAAGTTAGAAACTTAAAGGATTTGTGAATGCATTTAGCCTAAAATTTAACTTTTTAGCCCTTTAATTAGTGTATGGGGCACTAGTTAGCATAACCCATAAATTTTTAAAAAAAATGTTAATTAGAGGCTCTAGTTAAAAAATTAAATAATATTCCCTCCGGTCCAATGTATAGGGAACAATTTGGAAATTTTTTTTGGTCCTTTATATAAGAAACAACTTATAAATTTTTGCTTTATTAATTAAATATTTCCATTTCTACCCTTATTAAAGGTTAGTCATTCATATGTCGTGCATTAATTAGATTACATATTCCCTATACAAAAAATATGGAGCAAAACAACAAGCACACCAAAAGGCTTGTGAATAGCAAAAGTAACATTGGAATTAAGCATGGTGATGTAGATAATTACAAGAGAGAAATATAAATTAATACACCAAAGTTATTTTTGGAATAGACAAAAAGATTTAGAATTTTTAATTAAAAAAATAAGATTTCTTGGTCTGTGTGTTTTTTCCAAATTGTTCCTTATACATTGGACCGGAGGGAGTATAAAATTGGAACTTGTGTAATTTTTTTATAGCCGTGTAATCTACTCTTTTTTTGACGAAGTGTAATCTACTTTTTGAATGTATAGATAATATTATTTTTTTTGGTTAAATATATTTTTAGTTCTATTAATATCTAAAATTTCGTTTTTAGTCTATGTAATTTTTTTTAGTAAGTTTTGGTCCTTAAATATTTCTTGTTATGATTTTTGGTATCTGTTTTTCAGTTAACTCGTATATATCATTTGAAATTTTAATTTTTTTTTCACAGTCATATTTAGTACATTATAGGGACCTCTTTTGCAAAAGTTTAAATTTCGTTAACAATAGATGAATTAAATATGAATTTTTTAGTTTTTTGCGCATACAAATTCATAAATAATTCTATTTATGTTAGAAAAAAATCTAAATTTTTGTGAGACAGGTTTTTATAATATTATAAACTTGAATGCAAAAAAATTATTAAAAATATGAAAGTATACGAGAGTTGATTAAATTGTGATTATAAACAAAATTCAAAATATTTATAAACAAAAAACTTATTTAATCCTACTTTTTTTCAGGTGCATTCTAAGGTGAGGGTTCAATTAAGTCCCTCACCGGTGTACCACTAACCATAACCATTAGATTAAATCACCTCCGCATGATTTCAATATTTGTTGTCACACTGAATTTTAGTCTCCCATCTATGCTTCTCTCTCCATACATCCATTTTCATAATTTTCTTTCAGATTTTAACCTTTATTTTTCCATTCATCACACTTAAAATTATGGAGATGGAATTTTTTATTTTATTTTAATTAATTTATGAATTGGATTAAACCAAGGGGGTGATGATTGATGAATGAATCTTTTGGAGAGGGGAAATTATATTGTACTAAGAGCAAACTGTGAT
This sequence comes from Trifolium subterraneum, assembly GCA_951799995.1. Lineage (NCBI taxonomy): Eukaryota > Viridiplantae > Streptophyta > Magnoliopsida > Fabales > Fabaceae > Trifolium > Trifolium subterraneum. The sequence goes on along the minus strand of OX637464.1, from coordinate 52,196,505 downwards.
TCTTTGAAAACATCATTTTCCACTATTAATAATAACGCTATTTTTTTTTTGCAACTGCTAATAATAAGAACAATAAGAGAAAATTAAAGGAAAATCCATGAGTGTCTTTAGATAATTTTCTTTGTCAAGCACTTGTTGATGGACATAAGAAAAAGCATGTTATTGGATCAACAACAGTAATGACGGTTATCACACTTTCAAATTTGAATACAATTTGTTAAATCTATAATTCATCTTGTTCTTTGGATGATGATATGTTCCGGCTCAAATTGAAAGTTCTGTGGTTTTAGATGCAGAATTTGCCCTTTTGCTTTTTGGTGATGATAGAGAGAAAGATCAGGTATAGAGAGAGAATTCCACCAAAAAAAGGTATGGAGAGAGAAGCAAAGAGGGGAGACCAAAATTCAGTGTGGCAACAAGTATTGAAATCATGTGGGGGTGATTTAATCCGATGGTTATGGTTAGTGGTACACCGGTGAGGGACTTAATTGAGCCCTCACCTTAGAATGCACTTTTTTCAATATAAAACTTAGTCTCTTTTTTCTTTTTAATTTCCTTGACTAATGTTCCTTAAATACCAATTTTTAATGATACACTTAAATGTACTATTACTATATTTTAAAATACACTAAAATCTCTTTAAATTAATAATGTCAGGACCAGAGAAATTTATTAATTTAGAGAGTTATTAATTTATCGATAAATTAATAATTATTAATTTAAAGATTTTTAAGTAATTATACTGTACATACCAAACAAAAAGGTACGGTAAATGTAATACGAGAGAGTTAGTAAAAAATACAATACAACTTTATGATACAATACAAAAATACAACACCTGAGCTATTGAATGCAATAAGAAAAGTTAGAGATGAACTCCAAATAGACTTGAACTTTAAAGGAAAACAGACAACTATTGAATCATATTTCAATAGATTGTAAGATATTTTTTTTCAATTTCTATGAATTATTAATTTATGATTTTCTTGAGACCGAAAATTATAAAGGGATCTCCTGAATAATTATTATCTTATTATTTTATCGAATTTTTCAATTTTTTACATTGACCCAAGTCGGGACCAGACAAATTTATTATTTTAGAGAGTTTATTAATTTACCGAGTATTAATTTAAAGAGATTTTACTATACTGATGTATCGATCACCAAAAAAAAAAAAAAAAAATACTGATGTATCGGATGAAGTGGAAGGTCTTGAATTACTCAAAGCCATTAATACGGAATTGAATTTTATGCTTTAAAAATCCACATAGTTTTGATGCTGTAATTGATCACAGCCATCCAATAAAAAACTAATAGTTCAGATTGATTTAGATGAAAAGAGACAGTTTTTAATATAGGCTGTGAAACTATGTGCGGTAATTGCAGAGCATCTTATCTTATTCCAATTAATACTCCCAAGTAGATTGTAGTAGTGAATGAATTAAATTATGGGGAACGTAAAAAGACATAAATACTCTCTCTATTCCCATAACACTTTTCAATGTTCAATGTATACAGTATGTCAATATATACAAAGCAAAGCATGTCTGATCTGATACCAAGCTTCTACTTCTCAATCATATTCATTTTCTTCAATATATGTTCACTCTCAGTGTTGATTTCATACTTACTCATCTCATCACATCTTTCTCATACCATTTTGCTTTGAATTCTCGTTCACATTCTCTCCTGAAATGTCTTCTCCAACTGTTGACAGAATCAGCACCCTGCCGGACTCCATTATCTGCCACATCCTCTCATTTTTTCCAACCAAACAAGCCGCCGCCACAAGCATCCTCTCCAAGAGATGGAATCCACTCTGGCTCTCGGTTCTTGCTCTTGACTTCGACGAACAAAACTTTGCAGACTTTGCTGCTTTTAGACATTTTGTCTACTCAGTCATGCTCTCCAGAAACATCACGCTGCCCATCCGATCATTCCGACTCAAATGTGGTAACTCTTCTGGCTTCAACCCACACGATGTCAATAGATTTATTCATGCTGCTGTGCAACGTGGAGTTCAGAATCTCGATCTTGACATGTTGACTCCAACGATTAATTGCTTTAAGTTACCGCAATGTGTTTTAACTTGTAATAGCCTCACTGTTTATCAGCTTTATTACTGATGGATAAGTACCAAATTTATTATTAATAGATTAGTATAAGTTTTACTACTGTATTAGTATTTATCTAGATTAGTTAGACTAGTAAATAGTAGTTTGTAACAACTCTATTAGATAGTTAACAACTCATACTCCATATACTGACTGATATATAAGGCTTCAGCCTAGTTGTAACACGTACTGTAAAAATTCATTCCTTACACATTCAATTAGAATGAGTTTAGTTTCTCTTTTGATCCTCTTGTCAACATGGTATCAGAGCTCATGTGAGTTCTGGTAGCCATTGTTGTACTTCCACCAAAACGGTTATTTCTTCTCTTTTCATGAATCATTCCTCTTCTTCTTATTCTTTCTGATTCATTCCTTTCTGAAGCTTCATCAATGGCACTCCAGAACTACGCTGATTTCTCCACAAACTCTGCGAATCCGTTCTACTTGCATCCTAATGAGAATCCTTCTTTGGTTCTTGTTTCACCTTCTCTAACGGCCAAGAATTACCACACCTGGTCAAGATCGATGCAAATCGCGTTAATTTCGAAGAACAAAGACAAGTTCATCGATGGAACCCTTCCTAAACCTCCAGTTTCTGATCCGATGTATGCACCATGGATTCGATGCAACACCATGGTTTTAGCATGGATTCACCGTTCGATTTCAGATTCCATCGCTAAATCTGTTCTCTGGATCGATACTGCTGCTGGTGTTTGGAAGAATTTACGAATTAGGTTTTCTCAGAGTGATATCTTCCGCATTTCCGATCTACAAGAGGATCTGTATCGTTTTCGTCAAGGAACGCTTGATGTCTCTGAATACTTCACTCAATTGAAGGTTTATTGGGATGAATTGGAGAATTATCGTCCAATCCCTCACTGTAAGTGCTCTATTCCTTGTTCTTGTGGTGGAATTGATTCCGTTAGGGTTTATCGTGAACAAGACTATGTTATCCGTTTCCTCAAAGGGTTGAATGAACGATTTTCCCACTCTAAATCCCAAATTATGATGATGAATCCACTTCCGGATATTGATCACGCCTTTTCACTAGTTATTCAGCAAGAACGTGAAATGTCGAGTTCTAATTCTGAATCAACTCTTGAGGCTGCTTCTGACCCTGTTATGGCTATGCACGTTGGTTCTCACCATCATGGTAAATGGGGAAACCAAACCAAAGGCAAGGGTTTTAGTTCTTCCAAGGGTGGGAATCGAATTTGCACACATTGTGGCAAGACGAATCATGTCGTTGAGAATTGCTTTGAGAAGATCGGTTTCCCGCCAGGTTACAAGACCAATAGGTCCAAGAATTCATCATCATCATCTCAGGCCTATAACACTACAGCTGCTTCTGCTCCGGAATCAATTCAACAAGGCTCTTCTACACAGTCCAATTTTCTTTTCACACAAGAGATGTATCAAGGCATCCTTGAAGCTCTTCAACAGTCAAAACTTGGGGCTCAACCACAGGCCAATTCAGTAATTACCACCCCTTTTGCTTTACACTCTCCTTCTCATCAAACTGGTAAAAACCCCACCCTTTGGATATTAGACACTGGTGCTACTGATCATATTGCTTTTGATCTTTCTTCTTTTACTACATTTCATAACATTGTTCCCGTCCCTGTTTCTTTACCAAATGGATCACAAGTTTCAGCTACCATTTCGGGTAGCATTATCATTTCACCTTTACTTACTTTACATCATGTTCTTTATATTCCTTGCTTTCATGTTAATCTGATTTCTGTCACAAAATTAGCTAGCACAAATAATTGTCATTTAAATTTCACTCCTGACTTGTGCAAGATTTTGCAGAATCATACTCTGGAAACGATTGGTACAGCTAAACTTCAAAGGGGTTTGTATGTGATAGATACTGCTGACACGTCTCACTCTTGTAATTCAATTTTTTCTAATTCTTTTGAGCTATGGCATTCCAGATTAGGTCATGTATCAGATTCTGGTATGCAAGCTATTTCTAAGCAATTTCCCTTTGTACCTTGTAAAAATAATATGCTACCTTGTGATAGTTGTCATTTTTCCAAACAAAAGAAACTACCTTTTCCTAATAGCATTACTTCTTCATTATCACCCTTTGAGCTATTGCATGCTGATGTATGGGGTCCTTATTCTACAACTTCACTTTTAGGACACAAATACTTTCTTACCTTAGTAGACGATTATTCTCGATTTACTTGGATAATTTTTCTCAAAAACAAAAGTGAAACGAAACAATGCATTATCAATTTTGTTGCTTATCTAGAAAATCAATTCCACACATCCTTAAAGTGTTTTCGTTCTGACAACGGCACTGAATTTGCCTTGACTGATTTCTTCCTCTCTAAAGGGATTATCCACCAAAAGTCTTGTGTTGAAACCCCGCAACAAAATGGGATAGTTGAGCGCAAACACCAACACATATTGAATGTGGCTAGGTCCTTTCTTTTTCATTCCCAAGTCCCTCTTACTATGTGGAATTTTTGTGTCCAACATGCTGTACATGTTATTAACCGAATTCCCAGTCCTTTACTTAAGTCCAAATCCCCTTATGAATTATTGTTTAAATCACCACCTACACTTCTCCATCTGAGAGTTTTTGGATGTCTTTCCTATGCCACTACCTTACAAGCCCATCGTACCAAATTTGACTCTAGGGCCAGGAAGTGTGCCTTTATTGGTTATAAAGATGGCACTAAAGGTTACATCCTTTATGACCTTCACTCCCACAACATATTCCTTTCACGCAATGTTATCTTTTATGAACATTGTTTCCCTTTCAAAACTGTCTCTGACCCCACTTTAGCCAACCCTTCACCTCCTTTCCCACTTTATGATGATTGTTTGGACACTAGTTCTGCACCTACACCAACTATAGACCCACCTTTGGACACTAGTCCTGCACCTACACCAGCTATAAATCAACCTTTATACACTAGTCCTGCACCTCCATCAGTTCACAATGCCCCTTTGGACACTAATCCTACCCCTACATCGGTTATAAACCACTCTTTGGAACCTTGTTCTTTTCCTAATCCTACTTCCCCTACCCTTGACTCTGACCTTTCCTCAACAGATATTCCTTTACCTACTAGAATTTCTACACGTGTCAAAGGTCCTCCTAGTTATCTACAGGACTATCACTGCTATACTTTATCCAGCTGTACCAAGGAGTTTTCAAGTAATATTACTCATCCACTCTCTTCTGTTTTATCTTATAATAACTGTTCCCCTGATTACAAAATATTTTGTTGTTCTATTTCTTCCACCATTGAACCCAAAACCTACAACCAAGCTTCCAAGTTTGACTGTTGGAAGAAGGCCATGGATGCTGAAATTACAGCTCTTGAGGTAAACAAAACTTGGACTGTTGTGGATCTTCCTTGTGGAAAGGTTCCTGTAGGTTGCAAATGGGTGTATAAAATCAAGTACCATGCCAATGGCACAATAGAGAGGTACAAGGCCAGGCTTGTTGCCAAGGGCTACACTCAAATGGAAGGGGTCGACTACTTTGACACTTTCTCTCCGGTAGCCAAGATGACTACTGTGCGTGTTCTATTAGCCGTTGCTGCTGTTAAGGGTTGGCATCTAGAGCAGCTAGATGTCAACAACGCTTTCTTACACGGGGAATTGAATGAGGAGGTTTATATGTCCCTTCCTCCTGGTTACACAGTCTCTTCTCCTTCCAAAGTATGCAAATTGAATAAATCTTTATATGGGCTGAAGCAAGCCAGTCGCCAATGGTATTCCAAACTCTCTGCTGCCCTTATCTCTTTAGGGTACAAAGTGTCCCAAGCTGACCATTCTCTTTATATCAAATCTAGTGCTACTTCCTTCACAGCTTTATTGGTTTATGTTGATGACATTGTTTTAGCTGGCACTTCCATGGATGAAATAAAGTCTGTCAAACTATTCCTTGATCAACAGTTTAAGATCAAAGATCTTGGTAAGCTTCGCTTCTTTCTTGGCTTGGAAATTGCGAGGTCCTCTTCTGGAATTTTCCTGAATCAGAGAAAATATACCCTTGAGCTCCTTGAGGACACTGGTTTTTTGGGGTCTAAACCTGCTGCAGTACCCTGTGATCCTCACACAAAGCTCTCTGCCACTGATGGTGTCCCCTATGATGACCCTTCTGCTTACAGAAGACTCATTGGTAGGCTTCTTTACTTGACTCACACAAGACCGGATATCTCTTTCTCTGTTCAGCATCTCAGCCAATATGTTTCGACTCCTTTGGTACCTCATTACCAAGCTGCTACCAGAATTCTCAGATACTTAAAGTCTTGTCCTGCCAAAGGGATTTTATTTTCAAGTCACAGCCCTATGAGACTTCATGGCTTTGCTGATTCTGATTGGGCCTGTTGTCCCAATACTAGACGGTCTGTTACCGGCTACTGTGTCCTGTTAGGCAGTTCCCTCATCTCCTGGAAGTCTAAGAAACAAAATACTGTTTCCCGGTCATCTACTGAGGCTGAGTATCGTGCACTAGCCTCCTTGGCATGTGAAATACAATGGTTGCAATATCTGTTCCTTCAAAATCTCAGTTGGCTGATGTGTTCACCAAACCTCTTCACTCTCCTGCTTTCTCTTCTATGTTGTTCAAGTTGGGATTGTGTAGCATACACCATCCAACTTGAGGGGAGCTATCAGCTTTATTACTGATGGATAAGTACCAAATTTATTATTAATAGATTAGTATAAGTTTTACTACTGTATTAGTATTTATCTAGATTAGTTAGACTAGTAAATAGTAGTTTGTAACAACTCTATTAGATAGTTAACAACTCATACTCCATATACTGACTGATATATAAGGCTTCAGCCTAGTTGTAACACGTACTGTAAAAATTCATTCCTTACACATTCAATTAGAATGAGTTTAGTTTCTCTTTTGATCCTCTTGTCAACACTGTTCTTAAGTTGAAACGGCTAAGGCTAACAATAGATTTTTCCAAAGTCAATTTCCCCTTACTCAAAACTCTTCATTTCGAAAATATCCGTTTCTCCTTAGTAAATCCTATACTATTTCTTAAGAGAATCCTACATGGGTGTCCCGTTTTAGAGGATCTCCAACTACAAGATATGTTGCTGTCTAATCATAAATGTGGAGAGTTTAACGGCTTACTCAAATTGGTCAAAGCAAATATTAACATAAAAGGTTGGGTCTTTCCGTTTGCTTGGGTTCGTAATGCAAAGTTTCTATGCGCAAACCTGGTATGAATACTTCCTCTTAATAACATCATGTTAAAACAAATTTGGTTGATTTTAATTTATTTATTTTTGCCAATCATGCAGTATCGTCCTTATGGCTTCCAAGTCCCCGCGTTTCATAATTTAACTCAACTGAAGATTGTATTTGGAGGTACTACAAATGATTGGCTTGTGAAGTGGATGACAAAAGTGCTCCAAAATTGTCCAAAGCTTCAGAATCTTACCATTCATGAGGTCTTGTTTGTTGATGTTATTAAAGGAGGATAGTAATTTTTTAAAAATTCTACTTTCATTATTTTGATTACATTTTCTAAGAAAGTTGTTTGTTGTTGATACTTGACAGGATTCTAGTGATAGAGATGAAATTGGTGATGAAGATTGGGTGGATCCACCAATTGTTCCCAAATGCATTTTATCTGAGCTTAGAACATGTTCGTTTATAGCTTATAAAGGCACGAAATGTGAGTTTGAGTTTGCAGATTACATTTTGAAGAATGCAAAAGCATTGAACACCATGAAAATTAGTGCATCAGCTGTGGATTTAAACATAAAGCACCAAATGCTGATGAAATTATCTCTGTGTCCTCGCGGCTCTACTACGTGTAAACTTTCATTTGAATGAGAAAGGTTTGAGCATAAATTTTTCTTGCTTTCAATAATCTACTCTTGTCAATATGGTTAAAACTTAAAACATTTTGTTGGATTAAATTTTTTCATGTGATTTGTTGTATAAACCTATTTTGATATGGATGAGGACGACAGTGTTTTATGTTTTTTGTTTAGTTTACATTCAATTGAAGTTATTGCCTTGCAAAGAATCCTTGTATTAGCTTCTAATGAATATTTCAAGCATTACAAAAGCAGGGTTCTGTTACACCAAACCATTTCATATAGATCAAGTGCATCTTTTCTTTATTAGCACAATGATTCATGTATTAGACTAGTATCAAGAAGCAATAATGCATATGGAAAAAATTGTTTGTTTTTGACGTGGATGTTCTTGGTTCTGAATTGGCAGCCTGCTGTTTGCGAAATCGCCTTGAAAAAATGTGGGAAATCACCTTGCTCTGTTTGCGATACCAACCTGGAAAAATGTGGGAGATGGCTTTGCTGCTTCTATGCTAGTTTTGTGAAACACTAGTACTATATATCATTTGGCTTCTGTATTTTGTACCATTCTGTTTTGTCGTTGGTTATGGTACAAATTGGTGTAATTATGTTTCTTCTACCTGTTTAAGTTGTGGCCATAATTATTTTGTTATGTTCTTCCCTTGATTGTAATATGTTGCAAAATCTGCTTTCCTTTTGGTAGAAGCAACTTTTGGCTCTACAGTTTGCTAGTTTTATATGTCCTATGAAGATTGAATAGTAGAAATCAATTTATATAAATATTTAGATCTGACTAATATGACTTCCTTCTACCATTCAAATATGCATTTTTTTTTTTTAATTTTTAATACGTGCCATAATAGTAGAAATTTTATTTGCAATTTATTCTCATATTCTTTCCTTTCCCAATATAAAAAAAAAGGAAAATTTTATGGTGCAGTTCTGATTTTGACTTCATCCGTGAAGTCATAATTTGGCCAATAAGAAAGCAGCGTTGACCCAATCAATGAGAATTTGAATTATATAGTACATACCACTTATATGGTACTCACCATGTATTTTAATATCTATTAATATTACAACTAAATCCCTACTATATTAAAAGTTATAAAATTACCCCAATCTTTAAAATGTTTTTAATTTTAATTCTAATTGTAAATCAATTAAAATAAAGTTACAACTAAAATTAAAAACAAAAAAAAAAAACAAATTAACGTGTGCTGGTTCTTTTCTCAGTTATCTTCATCACCAAAATGCGAGGTGATCCTAATTCATATACACTATGAAATGGACACGACATGACCAAATAAATAACGATATGTGAAGGTAATTCATCAAGACAATGTTTATAGCAAATGGCAGTGAAAGAAAATAAGATTCGATAAATAACATGATGTATCTGTATTTGATACTAAAAAACGCAGAAAAAAGAACAACCTGAATTGTTCGCTGCAAAGACTTCAGTCAAGGTCAATTGCAATTGACAACAAAATAAATTGTTTAAGAAATGAACCTTGCATAGATACAGTGATTCTAAAAACCAAATAAAAAACAACCATCCTTAATCAATCATCTGGAGTAACAAAGTTTGAACATCCAACATCTAGTTGGGAAACCATTTCTGCACAGAGACAAAAAAAAATGTCAGTACATATCAAATCATAATCCCGAGCTAATAAGTAATAACAAATTAATGGACGTGCATGAAACACAGAAAAAGGGTGTTCAATGACTACAAACCCTTGACAATGATGAATTTGAATTCAAGGTGATCTCCCCCTTTGAAATGGAAGTCGCGTACCCATCCATTTTGTGTCCAATTCAAAGGAACATTTGTCTTCCAGGAGCTCAGCTCTTTGGCTGATCCTAGAAGGACAACATGGTCACCAAAGGATAAGAAAGGATAAGAGGTGTTCAATGACTACAAACCCTTTTTGTGAATCTCGTTCGAGAGAACCAGCGGCGAGAGTAGAGATGAAAGCCAACTGATGAGAGCAGAGCTGAGAAGAGAGTCGAACGTTCGAGAGAGAGATCTGAAATTAGGATGGGAATTCAGGAAGAACAAGAAGATGGAAGAATATAATTAGGATGGGAATTTGGGATTTAGGGATTTCAATTTCATTCTTGATTTTGGTCAAATAAAAAACATTATAAATTATAAATTATTATCTGTTTTGTTTTAAGTTTAATTTTAGTTGTTTTTAGTTTCTAATTTGTAAATGATTATTCACTTGATGAAGGACTCATATACAATAAACAAAAGTTTGTTAAAAAAACAAAGACTCACCGTAGACTTGCGTTGATGTGGAATTAATTAGTTTTCTATTGGTCAATTAAAATGACTTCACCCATAAAGTCAAAATGAAGACTGCACCATAAAATCTCCCAAAAAAAAATTAACTAGAGTGTGGTTCATGAACTGCAGTGAACTGAAAAAAAAAAAATTAACTGGATTGAATAGTACAGTGAGATTGTCATTCGACAAGGGGCATCTATGGTGGATTTTTTTTTTTTTTTACTAATTTCTTGGATAACACACATATAGAAGAGTTAAGATGAGAGTTATCTCGTCGAAATCGTTGTTGATTGGTTCCATTGCAAGAAATAGTTGGGGATAGAGTATTGGAGAAGCGGAAAAAGGTGTAATTAGGCCAAGACCACGAAATAGAAAAGAACGGAGGGAATATTTAAATTTATTTTATATAAATATTTTTTGAAGATTTTAAATTCAATTTTTTTTTTATAAATAGGACAAAACTTACATGTATTTCCATAGATGCATTTCTTACTTTTCCACCTACAAAGAGGTGTTTATTTGTGTTTTTTCATTTTGAAAAAATAAAAGAAAATTACTTTTTAATAAAAAAAACTATCTCTTTGTGAGAGGAAAAGTAAGAAATGCATGTAAGTTTGGTCCTTATAAATATATCTTATATTTCTGTTTATAATTTTTAAGATATGTTTAGAATACTTTTTGGTAAAAAAAAAAAAAGATATGTTTAGAATATTTAGTATTAGTTGATTGTTATTTAAAGATATAATTTAAATCTCATTAAAAAAAGATATAATTTAAAAAAAAATTCTCTCTCTCTATATATATATATATATAGATTACCTATATACTCTCTCCGTCCCAAATTACAAGAGAAAAAACAAAAAACACACTTATTAAGAAAAAGTTAAACATGTAAATTTGAAATATGTTTTTTTGGGTTTTCCTTGAAACAATGTGCATGGGAAGATGTAAAAATAATTTTTATTGGTTGTTGTTTATTGAGAAAAGGGAGATGGAGAAAATTAAATGCAATTTGCATTTAATTTTATGAGAATAAGGAAAAAACATTGTTGAAAGTGGTTTTTTCCCTTATAATTTGAGAGAAAAAAATTGAGCCTTTTCCCAAAGGGAGTAATAATTTAGGGTATCTATTTCTCATGTTATTTCTTTTCTCCATCGTAATATATACATAGTAACATAGCTTTGAATCTAATCCTTAGTCCTCACCTGAGATGTCATCCCGACGTTCAATTCCAACGGAGGACAGAATCAGTGCATTGCCGGACTCCGTTATCTGCCACATTCTCTCATTTCTCCCTACCAAACAATCTGTCACCACAACCATCCTTTCCAAAAGATGGAATCCATTATGGCTCTCAGTTCTCACTCTTGATTTTGATGACCAAGATTTTTCAGACTTCACTGCCTTTAGACATTTTGTTTACCGGGTAATGCTCTCGAGAAACACCTCCTCGCCCATCCTATCTTTCAATCTTAAATGTGGCCATTCTTCTGGCTTCGACGCAAAAGATATCGATATATTCATTCATGCTGTTTTGCAACGTGGAATTCAGAATCTCAATCTTAAGATATTAACTCCAATGATTAATTCTTTTAAGTTACCACCATGCATTTTAACTCTTAATAGTCTCACTGTTCTTGAGTTGAAGCAGCTAACAATAGATTATTCCATAGTCAATCTTCCCTTACTCAAAACTCTTCATTTCGAAAATATTAATTTCTCCGAATTAGATCCTAGATTTCTTAAGACATTCCTACATGGGTGTCCCGTTTTAGAGGATCTCGACCTACAAGATATATTGCTGTGTAATCGTAAATGTGGAGAGTTTAATGGCTTACTCAAATTGGTGAAAGCAAATATTAACATAAAAAAAGGTTGGATCTTTCCGTTTGCTTGGATTCCTAATGCAAAGTTTCTATGCGCAAAGCTGGTATGAATAACTCCTCTTAACAATAACATTATGGTAAAACAAATTTGGTTTATTTTAATTGTTTTTTTTTGCCACTGATGCAGTATCGCCCTTATGGCTGCCAAGTTCCCGTCTTTCATAATTTGACCCACCTGAAGATTGTATTTGCATGGACTAAAATCGATGGGCTTGGTAAGTGGATCGGGAAGTGGAAGTGGATGGCAATAGTGCTACAAAATTGTCCAAAGCTTCAAAATCTTACCATTCACCAGGTTTGTTTGTTGATGTTATCAAAGGATCGTCGTACTTAATTCTACTTTTGTTATTTTGATTAATTTTTTTTATAAAATTGTCTGTTGTTGACAGGATGTTATTAATAGAGATGAAATTGTTGATGAAGATTGGGTGGACCAACCAATTGTTCCGAAATGTCTTTCATCGGAGCTTAGAACATGTTCGATTACAGCTTATGAAGGCAGGAAGTGTGAATTTCAGTTTGCAGAGTACATTTTGAAGAATGCAAAAGTATTGAACACTATGAAAATTAGTGCATCAGGTGTGGATTTAAACATAAAGCACCAAATGATTTTGAAATTGTCTCTGTGTACAAGGGGTTCTACTACGTGTAAACTTTCATTTGATTGAGAAAGGTTGGAGCATCTCTACTTTGGTTTCTATACTTCCTACTGTTATATTAGATTCAAGATATGCAAATGTTCATGTCCTTTGTACACTGATATCATAATTTGCAAGGACATAGGCTTAAGTAGATGAATGTGAGCCTGCTTTCAATGGAAATTGGGTACTTTGTTCTTAGCTTTTAGAATTTTATTTTTAGAACTTGTTAGTTTTTTTTTTTTATCTTAATGGAAATTGAGGCTCCGCTTTTAGAATTGCACACCACATGCATCCACTTGCTGAACTAATTTAACCATCACCCGTGGCAATTGAGGCTCGGAAGTTCTAAATTAAGTCCCATTCTTATGTTGAGTTATTGGTGTTTCACATAATATGATGTGCCTTGTTTCAAAATTGATGATGATACACTGTGTGCCTTATATAGTTTAAGGATTAAGGAATAAAATGAATGTGATCAAGTTTGTCATTAGTAGGTACATGAATAGAATTTTGATGGAAGTAAAAGTATTAAGAAATGGCATCATTCATGTGTTGATTGATTAGTGTTTCAGATGATATGGTTTTAAGCTATCTTACATTCTTGTGATTTATACCTTGTGTGCTTTGTTTGTTTCCGATTATTAGTTATAGGAGTATAGTTTAAGATGTAGTTGTAGAATTTAAAACTTTGATTTAATAGCAAAGTGGTGCCTAGGAATCCAAGTGCTAGGCATTGGATTAAGGAATCAAATGAAGGTGATCATTAGGCTTATCTAAACATATGTGTGAACAAGTTTGTTATTAGCTTAGATTATTCAATACCAACCATGCCAAATCAAATTTTTCTGCAGAAAAACAATCAGGCTACCAGAATGGCTATGATCAAAAGTGATTATGAGAAAAATGTTTAGCCAATTTAAAGTGAATAGTTATAAGATGCTTAACAACTACTAACACCAAACTTTGGACATTGAAAATAAATTAACTTTCCCTCATTTGAGTATTTAAAGTGAATTGAGAGGCCCAAAATGAGTATTTATATTGTTGGCTTATCAGCACCAGCTTAATTATGTACAGTCGAGCATCTGCATTTGGCCTATCGATGTGTATAGCATTTGGGACATCTCAAGCCACCTTTGACGCTCAAAGTATTTTTGCGTTTGCAGATGCTCTATAGTGTGATCTGTATTTCATTCAATAGACTTACTTGTAAAGGATGGAAATATAGTGGTGGATAATGAAGACTCGGGGTAGTTTTGCTCTCAGCCACATTCTCCTTCGACCAATCTATCAAGGATCTGAAGCATACAGTCTTAATTTTTATTTACTTTGAAAAATGTGCGAGAAGATCACCATGCCGCTCCTATGCTATCTGTCAGCTTTGAGCATGTTTATTTGATTAATTAGTCACTTCTGTATAGGAGTTGTTCTTGAATATATCAGAAAATACACTTCTCATATTATTGTAAATAAGATTCGACAGGTTTAATTTGCATATTGGAAGATGTTACTATTAAAATCAACTCGCATACTTTGTCAATTTGGTGGGAACCCAATAGGAAGATGTAATACTAATTCAATAAGTCTCCAACACAACAATAGTATATATTAATAAGTTAAGAAATACAAAGTATGAACCCCAAATGTTCACCTAAATTGTACACCAATGCAGGAAGAAAGTTAAGTATGATCATTGCCTCCACAATTCAACCAACTTGTTCAAATCAAACCTAGAAGATCCACCATCACTAAGTGCAGCAATGGCATCATTTTTAGCACCCAAAACTCTCTCTTTAACCTCTTTTCCTCTCCCTCTATCCGTGTCCATAATCTCTCTAACTCGCTTCTCCAGCTCACTTGCCTTAACAAATCCATCTTCATTCTCTTTCAATGCCAAAGCCACCTTCATTTCTTCCACCATTACAACCCTATTCAACCTTTGCTCTGCGTAAAGAGGCCACGCCACCATTGACACCCCACAAGTAATCGCTTCCAACACTGAATTCCAACCGCAGTGTGTTACAAACCCGCCCACCGAATCATGACTCAATACCTTCACTTGTGGGGCCCAATCCCTCAACACTTTTCCTTTCTCCTTTGTTCTCTCCAAAAATCCTTTTGGTAATAACTCTTGAAAACTAAGTTCTTTCCTTTCATACCCAATTGGGTTCCTCACAACCCACAAAAACCTTTTCTCACTCTTCTCCAATCCTATAGCTATCTCTTTTATTTGACTCTTTGAGAATCTTCCATAGCTTCCAAAGCTCAAAAATACAACACTTTGACTTGGTTGCAAGTTGAGCCAACTGAAACACCCATCATGATCATCATCATCATCAACAACATCATTATTTTCCTTAACCGTTTCCACTAGCGGCCCAACACAAAAAACACGCGGTTTTTGTTCTTCGATCACACAATCTCCATTCTTCAATGCCATAAAAGCTTTGGTTTCAAGTATCTCAAACGAATTAACAATTAACCCATCTGTTTTTCTCATTTGAATTGACATGTTCATGAAGGACTGGTAACTTTGGCTTCTACGATCAACCATTGGTTCTGGCATATCCTCCGGTAAGAGAGGTGGCAAGCCAGGGATACTACGAAGTGCGTCATTGTAGATGGAGGTCTTTTTGTTGGTGGTGTTGTGGTAGATTGTTGGGGCATAGAGGAAGAGCGCAACGGTGCTAGCCGCATTGGGAAAGTAATAGAAGGTGGGGATGTTGAGGCTGGTGGTTATCGCAACAGCGGAGTGGTTGAAAAAATCTAAGATGAAGGCTTTGGGTTTGGAGGATCGAGAAATGAAGGATTGAAGTGTGGTGATTAAATTTTGAGAGTGAGAAAGCTGGTGGAATGTGATTGAAGGCGTGGCAGCGATCAGAGTGGTGATGTATTGGCTATTGGTAGTATTCGATGACGAGGGGAGTAAGATTTTAACGGAGAGAGTGTCGTGGTGGTGAGTTGATATGAATTTGCCTAGTTCTACCATTGGGACTAAGTGTCCTCTTCCCATGACTGGATATAGAATTATGGTATCCATTTTTCTCCTTTCTAGTTTTGTAATTTTATGAGATAGATCAAAGGTTAATGCTATGTGGAGGGGTTTGTGTTTGATTCAGAATTTCTTATGAAGATGATAGGAGATTTGATGGGTTATGATTGAGAATTTCAACATTATGGAACAAGGGTTGATTTTTTCTATTATTGTTCTTTTGGTGTGTACATAAAGAAAAGGGGTGACTGATAAGAACTTTCCAACTAATGGTCATTGGTCAAATTTGGAGGTTACAGTGGAATGAAGAAATTAATTAAATTGAGAGATGAATAAGTCATGGGTTGACTATGCTTGATGCCTTGAGGCTCAATTTTACATCACCAGAAAAGGTCTTAAATGGATTAAAAATGCAATATCTTTCACTAAAATTAATTAACAAAAAACATCATGTGTTATTTTTCGTCGCAATTCTGTGTTCTACTTTTGAATTTGTTGATATAACAACATATTAATATTATTATAATTACAACATATTAACCTGTCAATTATAAACCTGAGTTCATAGTCTGCTGCTTAAATTTGGTGTGTCACTTTAATTTTCTAGTTAGTCACTTTTGAATTATGCCTAAGCACCACTTAGCTATTTAATCAAAGTTTTGAACCCTACATCTTATATACTAATCATTATATCTAATCCAAAATGAGTTATAGCTGCTATAATCAATTTGAAACAAGGCACACAAATTATCAGTCACAAGAACAAAACTTAATATATCTCAAACACCAATCAACCAACAGATGAACAAAACTTAATAGGGATCATCCTAACATACATATGAACACATTCCTGTTTTTAATTTTCTAGAAATCATCTTAAAAAAATGCATGATTAATTAAAACATAATTTGTTTTCTCAATTTGAACCTCCAACATGTTTATGCTGGTTCAGCCCTCATATTCACCATGTTATAAACTCATTTTCAAGGATATAAACTCAATCAAACCAACATCTTCAAACTTTCGAAACTAAAACGGCGGGGGCATAAAATAGCATCATCATCAAACATGACGTACCGAATTAAGATGAATTTGAAGCTCATACCTGAACCTCCGGCACAAACAATTAAGTATCCCCTTATAACTATCATTACTAAAATCTGGTAAAATATTCTATTCATAACTGAGTTGGATTCGTAATCGTACTATCTCAGCAAGTAAATTTCATGAACACAACAATTGTGGTTGTCAATTCTTTCGGATAAGGAATAAAAGGATCAAAATGATTAAAGTGAGTTTAACTTACATGCAGGCTTTAAAATAAGATTCTAGTCCTAGATTAACTTACATGATTAAAAGGATCAATATAACTAAAGTTGATTATAATGACTTATAAATACTTAACAGTATCACATCAGAAGTTAAAATCACTCGGCTTGGTAACATTTCTATCACACACATTCAGAATTGAGGAGAAGCCATAGCTTATCAGGAAACAATTGAACACACATAAACAAATTTTTTACGCACGCTTCACAACAACAGCCCTTTTACAAGACATCTATGGATTTTCAACAAATTTCCATCTTACATATATCTGCTTATTCTCTACTTCCCATATTTCTAGCATATCCCTTATTCTCTACCTCTATTAGTTGTCACTGCCATGCATGTAGGCATGCCATAATTTGCCATTAAGTATATCTTAGAACAAGGTGGTCTATTAGAAAGACTACAAAATTTGGCCAATTGCTTAACAAATAGCATATCAGAAATAAAACAAAAAATGACAACAATCAATCTAAATGATTTTCATTGTAAGCCAATATTCTAAAAGCTATACTCCATGGTGAGTCATTTTGAACTAGACTCTTTGACTTTAAAACAAACTAAGATCGTACTACCCATTAACCAATGAAAGCATGTTTGCATTCAGTGGCGGAGCTAGGATTATTATAGAGCATGGGCAAAATTTCACATGCGACATAATATATGAATTAACCCCTTAACTAACCCTTAAAAATTTCAGTTTCTCCCTAAACTAACCCCTTAAAATACCAGCAATTTTGGCCAGAGCCCCGACAACTGCCCAGGTTAGCTAGGCCTTAGAACCGCCCCTGCTTGCATTCAACTATTTTAGTCTATATATTTTGACAAAATTAAGAAAAACAGATTCAGAATTTAAACCCTTTGTTAGTTGTGGTGAAGTATCATGTCGATATTTAAAATTAACTGCAAGACAATGATAAACGTCAACATATATCAAAACATAGGGTGTGTTTGATCTGCTAAAAAACACGGAACTGGACAACTTTTGTTGTACTCCGTTTGATTCAGAAACTGTTTATGGGACTGGACGAATAGGTAGTAAGGGACAGGACAAAAACAAGAATTTTTGTCCCCCACTAAACCACAACACAATTTTTTTGTCCACAGTACAACTATAAAAATACGAAAATACCCATTTTATTTTCGAATATGAAAAATATTATCTCTCTCCAATGTAGTTTTGTCTTGTCCTGTATTATCTTGTTTTGTCCTGTACTGTACTATTTTGTTCTGTCCAGTACCTACTGTTTTGCAAATCAAATGTACCCATAACCATTTATTAGTAAGAACGTAAAGTTCACAAAGTTTTAGACGAGCTAGAATCAAAAAATATAGATATATATATATATATATATATGAAAATATATGACTTGGAAGATCTAATGCAACAAAGTTCATGTGTTTCAAACTGTCCATGCTACTAATATTGCATATCTAGAATTTAGAATCTAATGTGACTAATGTTGACATGCCCTAACCTTCGTCAATCGAATGAAAGTTTACATGTAGCAGAGCCCCGTGGACACAAGGATAATTCCCTTAACATCTGGTGCTTTAGATTTATATCCACCAGGGAGGCATTAATTGTCATGGTGCGCAGTACTTTTGCACTCTTCATAATATACGCTGCAAATCGAAACTCAGACTCCGTGCCTTTATAAGCTATAAGTGAACATTTCCTAAGTTGAGAGAAAATGCATTTGGGAACATTTTTTGGTTCCTTCCAATTGTCCTTATCAAATCCATATCCATAAAGCTATCAAAATCCACATAAAAAAATTAGAAAATAAAAAATCTAAAATAGTAAAAGCAAAGTTAAAACATATCAACATTGACAAAAATAAAACCTCATCAAGAGTAAGATTTTGAAGCTTAGGACAATTTTCGAGCAGTTCTACCAGCCAATTCCATTTCCTCTGCCAAGTTAACTTAAATATAAGCTCCAAGTGAGTTAAATTATGAAAAGTGTGAACTTGTTGCTCTTTGCTCTGCATGAGTTATAAAGACAAACATTAGAAATCAAGTTCAACTTCTAGTAACATTAGCTACTTCTTTCAGTAGAAGCTAAATTAGCCCACCCAACTTAGCACCAGAGATAATTGAACCTAAGACCTTAAGGAGGCGCACACTCCAGGTCCCAAGCCAATACCACCGAACCAACCCAAGTGGGATAATAACATTAGCTACTGAATCGTGACAAATTATACTCATACCAATTCTATATGTAGAAACTTTGCATTACGAATCCAAGCAAATGGAACATTCCAAGTAAGATTATTACAAATGTTAGCTCTAACCAAATTGGATAAGCATTTATCATACTCTCCATTATCACAACAATCATTCCGTACCCAAAATCGTACATTAGTTGTTTGAAATTCCTCTAGAATAGGACACAGTTCAACAAGCTTATTAAAATCTTCGTTATGATTTCCTATAAAGTAAACACTATCCAAATGAAGAATTTTGAGCAGAGGAAAATTGAATTGAAGAACAACATTAACTGTTAAATAGGTCAATTTAAGAACAACAAGGTTCCTACAATTGAAAACACTTAAAAGTGTAGTATTCAATCCAATTTGAAAATCAAAACCAGTGTTGGAAAAATCTAAGATGAGATTCTCAATTCCTTCTCGTTGTAAAACAGCACGAACAAATCGATTGATATCATAGGGATTGCATCCACGAGAAATGCCACATTTGAGACGCAATGATTGGATAGGCATGGTGGTGTGACGAGTGAGCATTACTGAATAGATTAAATGTCGAAAAGTGGCGAAGTTTTTAAAGTTTTTGTCGTCGAAGTCGAGAGTGAGAACTGAGAGCCATAATGGTTTCCATCTCTTGGAGAGAATGGTTGTTGTTGCGGATTGTTTGGTATGGAGAAATGAGAGAATGTGACAGAGGACGGAGTCTGGTAAGGTGCTGATTCTGTCGAGAGTTGGAATTGAACGTTGGGAGGACATTTTAGGGGAGAGTGAGAATAAAAGGTAGGGTTTAGTGGCAGAGAAGGAGCGGGTTCGAGAGATGGAAGATGATGGGAGGAATAGGTTTTTCTTCTGGCGGCAGAGTTACATGCGGATGTAGTCTGAATTTAGTTTTTTTTTTTTCACTATTTGGCCTATGAAACGTCTAATCTAGTTCGAATGTTAGCTTTTGTATCAAATGGTTATAATCTCCTTTCGATCACAATTGCATGAATCGAACCGTAATCTTCTCTACTAAGTACAACGTCGATCACCACTGAACCAACTGATGATTGTTTGTAAATTTAGCTTTTAGTTAAGGAAAATGTTAAACAATGTCCGGACACTCTTTAAAGAATCAAATATAGTAATATGACATTGGAATTTATGTAGTCAACTTCTCAAAAATCTAAAGTGTTATTTTTAATTTGAAACTTTATATTTTTGGGTTCCTTAACCAATGTCTCGGGGGCACCGGTTAGCACGACCCTTTAGTTAATTTATGAGTAAACAGACATTTTAGTTCCTAAAAGCGTCACTCGCTGTCATAGTGGTCACTGAATCATCAAAAAACAATTAAAAGTCACTGAATCTAACTTTTGTTAGTCATAGCAGTCTTTGGCGTTAGCTTTTATCATAAAATCATTTGTTGTTGCTGACCTGAATACTGGTTAACTAAGTTGACGATCACGTGTTATTTCTCCTTCGGAAACTTATGTCACCTACCCAGAAACCAAGTTTAAGTAACATTTTATATTCAGGGGGTAGGAGTTTAAAAAAAAAAAGAAGAAGAAGAAGAAGAAGAAGTGAGTAACAACGATATAATGAGATCGAAAATCTTTCTAATTTAGTGTTTCTAATTTTGAACTCCTCCAACTTTGTGATTTCAAATTTTATAATTTTTCAACGTAGTTAAAATATATTTTTGGTTATTAAAATATTCATTTGTTGATGCGGGACAACTTTGTAGAAATCAATTCAGAGGATTTGTTTGATCTGTAAAATGTTAGTACTGGACAGAACAGTATAGGACAGTACAAGATAGAACAACACAGTACAAAAGTTTAAGATATTAAATAAATTTTGTGTTTGTATGATGTTTGATGGACAAAAAGTTATTTTGGTACTTTAGACAACTTATGCAGAGGACAAAAAGTTGTCCCGTGGTTCAGTGGAGGACAAGAATTTCAGTTTTTGTCCTGTCCCTTGGCCCCCAGTACCAGAAACAGTTTTAAAATTAAACAAAGTACAACTGGAGTTATCATGTCATGTACCTTATTTTTAAGTAGATCAAACGCAGCCAGAATGTTTTTTTTTTGGTCAAGTTCTACTTTTGAATATGTTGATATAAAACACAGTAATAATCACATTATTTATACAACTTTTTTTTGTCAACTTTTTTTTTTTTTGGTAAAGTTTTTTTGTCAAGTTTAAATATACAACTTTACTACTAATATTATAATGACAACATATTAACCTGTCATTTATAAACCTAATTATAATAATACTTTAATTTCAAAAACTCCATGTGATTTGAGAATAGTATCTTTTTATCTTAAAAACTGGCTTCAATTTGGAAGCTATAGGGAATCCTGAGTTCATTGTTGCTTAAACTTGGTGTGCCACATTAAGTGCTATAGTAGTCAAATTTGAATTATGCCTAAGCACCACTTAGCTATTTAATCAAAATTTTAAACTCTACATCTTATATATACTAAATAATCATTATATCTAATCCGAAATGAGTTGTAGCCGCTATCATCGATTTGAAACAAGGCACACAAAATATCAGTCACAAGAATGTAAGATAGCTAGCAAGAACTGAGTTGGAATCGTAATCGTACTATCTCAGAGCAAGTAAATTTCATGAACACAACAAATGTGGTTGTTAATTCTTTCAGATAAGGAAAAAAATGATCAAAATGATTAAAGTGAGTTTAACTTACATGCAGGCATTAAAATAAGTTTCTAGTCCTAGATTAACTTACATGAGTAAAAGGATCAAAATAACTAAAGTTGATTATACTGACTTAAAAATACTTAACAGTACCACATATCAGAAGCTAAAATCACTTGGCTTGGTAAGGTAACATTTCCATCACACACATTCAGAATTGAGGAGAATCCATAGCTTATCAGGAAACAATTCAACGCGCATAAACAAAATTTTTACACACGCTTTACAACAACAGCCCTTTTACAAGATACCTATGGAGTTTCATCAAATTTCCGTCTTACATATATCAGCTTATTGTCTACCTCTATTAGTTGTCACTAGGCTTGCCATAATTTGCCATTATGTATGTCCCTCCACACATTTGTGCTGATTTCCATCCCATATACCCGATACTTTGTATCATAGGCCTTAGAACAAGGAGGTCTATTAGAAAGACTACAAAATTTGGCCAATTGCTTAACAAATAGCATATCAGAAATAATACAAAGAATGACAACAATCAATCTAAATGATTTTCATTGTAAACCAATATTCTAAAAGCTACTCCATGGTGTGAGTCATTTTGAACTAGATTCTTTGACTTTAAAACAAACCAAGATTATTACCCATTTTCCAATAAAAGCATGATTGCATTAAGTGGCGGAGTTAGGATTATTATAGAGCCTAGGCAAAATTTCGGGTGTGACATAATATATGAATTAACACCTAAACTAACTCTTAAAAATTTTACCCAAATCTAACCCTTAAAAATACCAACAATTCTGACCAGAGCTCGAACAAATGTCCAGGCTTGCTGGGGCATAGAACCGGCCCTACTTGCATTCAACTATTTTAGTCTATATATTTTGACAAAATTAAGAAAGACAACTTCAGAATTTAAACACTTTGTCGGTTGTGTGAAGTATCATGTCAATGTTTAAAATTAACTGCAAGACAATGATAAACATCAACATATATCAAAACATAATCATTTATCAGTAAGAACGGAAAGTTCACAAAGTTGGAGGAGCTAGAATCAAAATATATATATTTGAAAATATATGACTTAGAAGATCTAATGAAACAAAGTTCATGTGTTTCAAACTGTCCATGCTACTAATATTGCATATCTAGAATTTAGAATCTAATGTGACTAATGTTGACATGCCCTAACCTTCGTCAATCGAATGAAAGTTTACATGTAGCAGAACCCCTTGGACACAAAGGTAATTCCCTTAACATTTGGTGCTTTAGATTTGTATCCATTAGGGAGGCATTAATTGTCATGGTGCGCAGTACTTTTGCACTCTTCAAAATATATTTTGCAAATCGAAACTCACACTTCGTTCCTTTATAAGCTATAAGTGAACATTCCCTAAGTTGAGACAAAATGCATTTGGGAACAATTTTCGGTTCCTTCCAATAGTCCTTATCAAATCCATATCCATAAAGCTATCAATGTCCACATAAAAAAATTAGAAAATAAAAAATCTAAAATAGTAAAAGCAAAGTTAAAACATATCAACATTGACATAAGTAAAACCTGATCAAGAGTAAGATTTTGAAGCTTAGGACAATGTTCGAGCAGTTGTACCAGCCAGTTCCATTTTCTCTGCCAAGTTGACTTAAATATAAGCTCCAAGTGAGTTAAATTATGAAAAGTGTAAACTTGTTGCTCGTCGCGCTGCATGAGTTATAAAGACAAACATTAGAAATCATGTTCAACTTCTAATAACATTAGCTACGAATCGTGACAAATTATACTCATACCAGTTCTATATGTAGAAACTTTGCATTACGAATCCAAGCAAATGGAACATTCCAAGTAATATTCCAAATTTTAGCTCTAACCAAATTGGGAAAGCATTTATTATTATACACTCCATTATCACAATCATTCCATAGCCAAAATCGCACATCAGTTGTTTGCAATTCCTCTAGAATTTGACACAACTCAACAAGCTTATTAAAATCTTGATTATGATATCCCAAAAAGTAAACATAATCCAAATGAAGAATTTTGAGTAGAGGAAAATTGAATTGAGGAACAAGTTTAAATGTTAAATATGTCAATTTAAGAACAACAAGGTTCCTACAATTGAAAACACTTCAAAGTGTAGTATGCAATCCAATTTGAAAATCAAAAGCAGTGCTGGAAAAATCTAAGAAGAGATTCTGAATTCCTCGTTGTAAAACAGCACGAACAAATCGATTGATATCATAAGGATTGTATCCACGATAGATGCCACATTTGAGACGTAATGATCGGATAGGCATGGTGGTGTGACGAGTGAGCATTACTGAATAGATTACATGTCGAAAAGTGGCAAAGTTTTTAAAGTTTTGTTGTCGAAGTCGAGAGTTAGAACTGAGAGCCATAATGGATTCCATCTCTTGGAGAGAATGGTTGTTGTTGCGGATTGTTTGGTAGGGAGAAATGAGATAATGTGACAGAGGATGGAGTCTGGTAAGGTGCTGATTCTGTCCACAGTTGAAATTGAACGTTGTTGGGAGGACATTGAGAAAAAAAGGTAGTAGGGTTTTATTACGTTATTATCACAACATGGGTGGCAGTGGCAGAGAAGGAGAGGGTTGGAGAGATGGGAGGGAGGAATAGGTTTTTATTCTGGCGGCAGAGTTACTGTGTTTGATGGTGTGGAGTAGGGTGTTTAAATCCCATCCAAATTGAAGTTGTAAATTGATCTTAAATTTTTTTAAAATGGTACAAAATTAAATTTAATATTTTTTTTGTGTGTTGAAGGGGTTTTAAGAGACTTTTTATGTTAAAAAATTTCATTGGTATTCGATCAAAAATTTTATAAAATCAAATCTTGTGGTATTCAATTAAGATTTTTTTTGCCGGGCAATGAAATTCGCCGTTATTCGATTGAGATTTCTCAGGATTTATAAAATGTCACTTGGTATTCAAAAATCAACAGATTTTGGTGGATTTTTCATGTAGTGGATTTCGTGAGACTTTTTAGTTAAAAATATCCTTGGGAGACTCTTCCAACAATATCACCAAAAACCTTGAGACTTTTCAAACTCTCTTTTTTGCTTTCAGATTTCATAATCACTGTATCAGAATTTTTCTTCTTATTTTCTTTCTTCACTTGCTTATCAAATATTGGATTATACATCTTTGCTATTTCTTGTGTTATTCAACCCGTTGAAGTGAGTTATGCGGTTGGTTTAACAATCAAAAATTACATTATTTTTTATATGTACAATCGGTAATTGGTGATTCACTTACTGCATCTGCTTTTATTTCTAACATCATACGTGAAGAAAAACACATAACTTTCCATCATTTTTTTTTATTAAAAAAATATATATAATTTTTTTTAATTAAAATTTATTGAGTCTTTTGAAATTTTCCTAATATATATAAAGTACTGTGAAATCTTGATTTTAAAAAGTCTTTTTAAAAAAATCTCTCAAAATTCATTCAAATCATATGTTAAAAATCTCGATTGTAAAACGTTTTTTTGAAAAAAATCTCTTAAAATTTCATAAAATCAATATAATCTCAATAAGTCATTTAAAATCTTCAAGATTTTTTTTGTCAAAATAATCTCTTAAAACCTCAATCCAACACACCCAGTAAGGTTACTAATTTTGAACTCCACCAATTTCATGATTTTAGATTTTATTATTTTTAGGTTTTAATTGTTTTTCAATATATATTTAATTAAGTTAAGAGAAATTAAAAAGAATATGTTTTTACGGTGTAATTTTACACTCTCAACCAATACACACCATATTTTTCGCCACTTCACCCCACTTTCTTAATATGACATGACAAAATGATACTCTATATGTTCCTTTTAATTGTCATTTTAGATTTTTGTACACATGTCAATGCACAACTTTGATCACTAATATCTTTAATTATCTATTATAAAAAATTATGAAAAATTTATATTTGAAAATATCTGTCAAGAAAAATCGAACAACATCTTATATTCTAATATTTATTTTTACATATTAATAAAAAATTACAATTAAAGTATATTATATGAATAGTATTACACGATTCTTAAACAACAATTAAAAAAACGAGGGGAGTAGTTGTTTATTGGATGACCGTGTAAAACAATTTTACACCGTCAGTGCATCTCCATTAAACTTTTAAGTTAAACTATATTTTTAGTTATTAAAATATTTTTAGTTAAACTATCAAGAATGATACAAAAAGAACTAATTTCACCATAAAGGTAAAATAGAGACCAAAAGTGTAGTAAAATCTATTTAAATTACACAGAAGCAACATTGTTTTTCGAGATTACAAAAAATGTCAAACAATAAACCCAATTCAAAATTTGTTAAGACCACCGAGTCACCAACCGAGTCATATTAATTTACATCGATTTCATAACTAGCCGATTGATTAAACTGCTCATCCTGATATCGGTTCATAATAAGTCCGACCGATCCAACCCATTTTATTTTTGTCGTTAATATTTATAGAATTTGAATCTTCTCCAAAAAAAAATTCTCATATTATTTCTCATTTTCTTAAACTAGTGATTTTTTTTGGACGAAACCAATGATTATGCTTTTTTTTTTTTATAATTAAACCAATGATTATATGCTTGGTAAATCAGAAAGAGAAAAATAAGATAAAAACAGGTAAGAAAAAATAAAAATAAATAATGACTAAAATAAAATTACTATGACGAACCATAAGAATTTTCTTTGACCAATTGTTAGTTAGTTTAGTGGTGATTGATTGACGTTGAACTTGAAAGAGATAATCACAGTTCGATCCCCGCAACTGCAGTTTAGAGGAGACTGAAACTACTTAATGTCAGAGCTGATCCCCAAACGAAATTATACCGGTGGTGAAAAAAAATAATAAGAATTTTCTTTTGGAAATAATCCAAATTCATATCCGTAACTAACCCAAATGATAGCAAACAATAAAAAAAGCATAAGTATGAATGTAAGTGGCCATATGTGTCAATACACAGTCCTCATCCTCCTCCCGCCTTCTTTCCCCACACACACCCATTCTCTCAGAAGGGGCCACACTCACATTATTTCTTCAAAATCCCAATTCCAATTCCAACGCTACCCAAATGGCGACAATCTCAACATGTTTAACAATCACACCCACATCTCGATTACTCACTTTCACTTCTTCTTCTTCAACCTTTCACAAACCCTTAACCAAACCCTTTCTCCCTCTCCCATACAACAACCGTAGAATAATCAATAGAAGGAATTGGGTTTCGGTTGTACCGCGTGCTGCCGTTGATTTGGGAAGAGATATTAGACCGGGAGGTGCTGTTGAAAGTGATAAGTTACCTACTGATGTTAGGAAACGGACTATGGATGCTGTTGATGGTTTTGGTGGTAGGGTCACTATTGGTGATGTTGCTAGTAGGGCTGGTCTTAAATTGAATCAAGCTCAGAAAGCTCTTCAAGCTCTTGCTGCTGATACTGATGGTTTCTTAGAGGTAGTTATCTTTTTTGTTCCCTATTTGATTTATTTTTTTTGGTTTTTAACCCTCTGGTTCCTGGGGAAGGGCCTAGTAATCCAGAGTTCGGCCGCGAGGTAAGTAAAGTCTGGTCAAACCAAGAAATTGTTCCACCCAGGAATTGAAGGTGGGTTCTTCCGAAATTCGTCCTTTGGTGAAGCTCATTAACCACTTGAGCTCAATGACTTGATTCCTATTTGGGTTTGTTTGTTTGTGAATTTTGAATATTTTGTTTGATAATTGAATGCATTCTTATATCTAACACGATGACCATAGTTATGAATTATGATTGATTACTAGTGGAATGATTGTGTTTGTTTGCCCGCTTTTCTATTGCAGTATGTTAAGAAGTCTTACCTTAACATATGTTTATAAGTAGAGATGATCCTTACCTACAAGTTGGTTTTGTAGTGTTGAGTTAGACCTAACTCCCAATTCTAAGACAACAATAGCGATCCCAACTTATGAAACATAGACACTCCTCAGATTAGACGTGTCCTGGACACGTGTTGGTTTTTGACACCGACGCATATTGAATTATGTTATTTTTTCAAATTATAATAAGTGTCATGTCTGTGTTTGTGCTTTGTAGATCCCAACTAGGTTGGGGGCGCTACATCTATCAATCACATGCATCATGTTAAATATTATCAAAAATAGAAATTAAAAGGACTACTAGAAAACATGGAGACACATGAACCAAACCCTTGAAAAAAAATTATTTGAATTGAACTTGTAATTAGGGAGCCTAAATCTATTTTTGGTAAAAGTCTTATCGATTTATATTTGGAATTAAATCCCACCAAACTAAACCACCGATCGAAGTGCCGAAATATGCAAGTTTATCATCACAATGATTCGCTTCATGAAGTAGGCAGTTAACACCAAACAATTATGCCATTTGTTTCTAATTTTATTGGGGAAATGCAAATTATTAGAAAAGGAAGAAATCACAAGCTGAGAGTCACACTCTAGCCACAAAGTCAACCAACCATTTTTGTAAGAATTTTATGTTGTTGCATTTTGAACCCCTAAATTTAAAGAAAAACAGCCCATTGTAGTAGCACTTGTGTAATGTCAGTTTTAGTTTAATTTGCTTTTGCTTATTCGTTACTTTTATGCCTCTAGTTTGTTTGCGTTGAGTTTTTGTTTGCTGAAGTAAGTTCAATTGGGACAATATGGTGTGTGTTGCAGGTTTCTGAGGAAGGTGACATTTTATATGTGTTTCCCAAAGATTATCGGTCAAAGCTTGGTGCCAAGTCATTTAGGATTAAAGCTGAACCTTATTTTGAAAAGGCTAAGGTATTGAGAATTGTTTTTGATGATATTTTTTGTTACTTGAAGTGTGATGTTGTATTCTTATGACGTTGACTTTGTTAGAACGCTGGAGAATACGTGATTAGGGTTTCTTTTGGGACAACACTTATTGCATCCATTGTTATTGTTTTCACTGCAATAATTGCAATTCTAAGTAGCAGCAAAAGGTACTTCATAACTGAGATATCTCAAATCATAGTTTATCCTGAAAAATTTTGTGGTCTTAATGCACTCATAATGTTTATTAATTACAGTGATGATGACCGCGGCGAGAGACGTAGAAGCAGTTCATATGGTTCAGGATTCAATTTCTTCTTTAGCCCATCAGATTTATTTTGGTAAGGGAAAATTACATTGACCTCCACTAAAGTCTTTTAAAATGACACAAACATCCCCTCTAGTTTTTATAGTAGACACTAACCTCCCTTGAGGTCTCTTAATATAAACAACACCTCCCTCTTTCACTTAACACCGTTTACTTTCTGTTAAAATCTAAAAGCCACACTGCTTTTCTATTGATGCTGACAATCTCGCTTCACTAAACAAACACCAAACATTACTGCCATTGTTGTAAGCTTTTCAAAATCCTTTTTGAATTAGTTGGCTTAATAAACATGATTGCAGTATTAGTATAGCACATGAATCATGTCTTTGGCTATACGAAAATGAATATTTGGGAATTAGAAGAATTAGCGATAGTGCGATACTAAATTTTCATAACCCAAAAGACAATATCAAATAATCCAGTCTCATATCATGAGTAATTTGTCCCATTTCCTATAACGAAAATAATCCAGCCAAAAAGAAAGAGAGAGACACTTGTGCCAAAACAAATTCAAGCAATCATCGAGGATGAATAAATAAGTACCAAATTAATCCAACAGACACAAGAACGGAGAGACAGCTCTATTTTTTTTTTTATAATATTCGTAAATAATTGAAGGAAGTTAAACAGTGTCAAACAATAGAGGGTTAGCGTTGACTATAAAAATAGAAGGGGTTACAATTACTCCTTTTGGTAATTATTTAGAGGGACTTCAATATTTTTTATGGTTTTTATGGTGGCGTGGGGGCATATTTATCGATGCACTTCAAAAAAATTACTTCATTGTAATTTCAGTATCTAGCATACTTATTATCTAGTTTTAGTCAACAAAAAAGACATGATTATTTAGAGAAAGACAGGATCTAGCATACTTATTATCTTTTTTTTTTTTTGACAAAAGCATACTTATTATCTTATTATCTAGTTTTATGGTTTTTGTGGTGACATATAATCTATTTTTTACCATGGAAGGTACTGGGATCCATATTACTCTAGGAAGCGAAGAGTACAAGATGATAACAAGTTTAACTTCATTGAATCAGTATGTAATGCAAATGAATTATGTCTTCTGCTCTCATTTTTTTCCCGTTTCATACAAAAACTAGTATTTTGATATGATTTCTTTCTTGATAGGTCTTCTCCTTTGTGTTTGGAGATGGTGATCCCAATCAAGGAATTGAAGAAGAGAGATGGAAGTTGGTAATAATTGAGGACTGAATTCAGTGGTCCGTTGCTTTTGATTTGTTTTTTATTTGTTTTTTGGGTTTTTTCTTTCCTTAACGGGTACCTTTTCGACTTTATCATGTTAATTCTGTACCTTGTCAAAGTCGTGTTGATCGGTTTTTTATATATATAAACACATTTGAATCCTTTTTGTTATTTCCTTTATCTTTTTGTCATCCACCTAAGCATGATTATTTCTGTTGTTTGTTTCATTTTGATTGTCTTATGCACAGATTGGGCAATACATATCATCTAATGGTGGTGTTGTTGCTGCTGAAGAACTGGCTCCATATCTTGATATAGAATCTACGGAGAAAATTAAGGTAATTTAACAAGGATATTTTGACAAATAATTTAACTAGTGTGTTGTTCTGCTTCTGCTCACATGTTTTCAACCTACTTATCTGGAGAACGTTTGATTTGGCTAAGAAATGATCATGATAAACATTGCGACATAGTTTATTTACAAGGCACAGGTCCAATTGAAATGGCACAACCTATTTTAGATGTATGCTGTATTTGAATAAATAGAATAGGAAAGGGAAATGGGAGGCATTCTGTTAGTTTCCAGGCAGGGTGGTTAAGAGAGAAGATAGGCTCTCAAGTCCTATATATTTCATTCTATGTAATTCTACTCGGAAGAAACAATTTCCCGAGTGTTTATCAAAATAAAGGCTGTCTTAATTTGGCAAACCTAAAGGTCCTCCTATAACTCCAGTTTTAAGTTTTAAGTGCCCTTTCACATGGTTGGCACTGGCACTTGCTATAAGGGATACAAGGAGCTGTTAGCTGTATTTTTAACTGATAGGATTACCAAGTCTGGCATGATCAACTCACAGTGCACCAATGCCGCATGAGTTTCAATGATTTATTACTGATAGTGCTGATATTGATTAGGCATGTATTTTGTTGAATGCTTCCACTCGTAGTCATGTCTATTAGATCGCATCAAGGAGCTCTTAGCTGTATTATTTTTTTTGCTTCTTTTAAGGATATTAAAGTGGGTGCATCATAATTAATATGTATTGCCTATTATTTGCCTAGTTTGACAATTTAGTCTCCTATAAAACTTTAGGAATGAGCTTTTTCAATATTATTGGCGAGAGCATGCATCCTGTTGAAATTATAGTTAGGTACAAGAGGAGAAAGAAACAACAAACTCTAGATAAGAATATAACATTGATAAATGGGATGTAGTGATGTTTTACAAGAGACAGCACTATCACTCATTCATACGAATACTAGACAGCACTCTCTAGTCTCTTACCTCTTCTTTTTCTTTTTATATTGCTCACGTAGTCTTTTTATAGTGAGAGCTGAATTCAGTTGAGCATTATCAATATTAGAATTGTTCTCCAGCAACATCTTTCTCTGACTTTTTTATATTCTAACCATGGCAAAGGTTTCTTTGAGTGGTGGTAAAGGTTCAAGGCCAAGGATTCGTTTTTAGTTCCCCAAAGAAATCAAATATATCTATTTTTCCAGAATTTTGTCACAATAATTCATCTTCAGAACATTACCATGGAACAGTATAAAATAAGTCCATTTCATGCCATAACTCACCCAACGTTAAAATACTCGGATAGATTTGTTACTATGCCGAGTATCGCTCAAGACACTATTTTCTTTTTTATTGCTACTGAATGCTCCCTAATTTTTTATGCTTTACATATTTTATCATCCAACTTTGTAACCTTTTGTTTCTGGATGTTTTCAGGATGACGAATCATATATGTTACCTGTGCTTTTACGATTTGATGGTCAACCTGTAGTTGACGAAGAGGTATATTGAGACGATGCAATGAATTAAAACGCTATAACTTGCACCCTGCATTTTTCTCTCTGATGGTGGTTACAAGAAGATTGTGTTTATATTTGTCATTAATTAATAATCCTCTTTAAGTAGTATACCTTTCGTCACTCATAATATATTTTGGTTTCCGCTGAGTGAAGTTTTTCTTCTTTTTATCCTGTTTTTATGTTTACTCGCAGATTGCTTGTTATGCAGGGAAATATTCTATATAGGTTTCCATCTCTTCAGAAGACAGCTTTGCAAAAGAGTAGGAGAAAAGAATATGTTGGGAAAAGATGGGCCGATTGGGTTGGTGGAGTTGAGAAATTTTTCGAGGAGAAAAGATGGCAATTCAGGTTCTTTGTTGTGTTTTTTCATACATACTTGCCGTTATTCCTCACTATTATTTAACCATAACATGCGTGAACTTTCTTTCAGTAAAACTTCCTCATCAGAGAGAGCGTTGGTCGTTGGTCTAGGTGGCCTTAATCTCTTTGGAGTTATTGTTCTCGGAACCATGTTGAAGTATGCTCTTCACATGACACATTAGTTAACTTTTCTCTTACATTGTTTTATTTCAGTATACTAACATTTGTTTTTCATTGATCCAGAGATGTGCCGGTTACGGTTAGAACTGATGGCTTCATTAAATTTGTAACTGACATATTTCCTCTTCTTCAGGTATGACCAACATTTTCATTTCCAGACAATAAGGTTGTTTGATATTGAAAAGGAATTGCAAATTATTGTTTTGAAGGAACATTTTAATGTAGGATGCGGCTGCTAATTTTTAGAATTGAGCTTCTGAATGTAAATAGGGTAATTGTATGTTGCATATAGTATCATGTAATTATGCTGTTTAGAGTGTCTGTGATTCTTTATTTAGTCTATACTCCCTCCGGTCTTGATTATAAGCAAAAATGCGTAATAGTTTTTGGACCATAATTTGTGATTGCTTACTAAATCACTATATTTGCTACTATTTCTAAAATACCCTCGTGTAATCAAAATTTTATTTTCCATACCCTCCAGCAATAAACATTGTCAAATAACCGATTATCCCAAAAGCTTAAGCTGTTAGGAAAGGCTACATCAATTGTTTTATATTATTTCTAACACGCCCCCTCACGCAAGAGCCCACTTGGGCTTGAAGCGTGGATAATGCATAGGCCCACCTACCATATGCTTAAATTCCACTTTTTTAATTAGAAAGTGGGGGGAGCGGGAATCGAACTCTAGACCACTTAGTCATCGAGGCTCTGATACCATGTCAAATAACCGATTATCCCAAAAGCTTAAGCTGTTAGGAAAGGCTACATCAGTGGTTTTATATTATTTCTAACAAACATCATCAAAAATATTGAGATCAAGAAGATTAATTGTGCTTAATTAATTTTTTATTAAGCGTGAAGTTAGCTACTTTTGCTTATAATCAAGACAAGAGGGAGCATACCATAGTTACTGCGTGTGTGTGTGTGTGTGTGTGAAAGAGAGTTTAATTTGATACACTGTTACTTTAGTGTAAACAAACAACCATTCGGATGTAAGAATTTCAAAGTAGTTATGATAAAAGTCAAACTATTTTTATGATCTTACGATTATGATTAATTGATAATGTAAAAACTCTTTACACTGGCAGTGCGTATGAATTAAGTACTTAAGGTAAATCAGATAAGATGAAAGTATTGAGAAATTTAAAATTATATATTCATACTTCGGCAACACCTTTGCAAGATGAAATATATGCAGATGGTTTCACTTTTTTGTGTCCACACACTAAATGATAATATATGCAGATTTACGCTGGTTCCTTCTTTGCCATTCCTTTGGTTCGGTGGTTTTTAATTCGGAAAAGGAATTCTGACATTGAAAAGAGAAACAAAGCTAGGCAGCAGTGGGCAAAAGTACTTGAATTACCTGACATTTCATTGACGCAAAAGGTATATTCATCTATGCATCCCTACCATATGCAGTACAATTCAGCTATGTTTTATATGCTTTCTTTGGCTCTTCATTCGTCTCAGACCGTTTTTTCTTGGAACATTCTCACTGAGATAATTCTTTATATTTTCAGCTTTTCAGCGCTCGGGACATGGCCCAAAAGACAGTTATAGGAAAGGATCAAATTGTGTATAGTACTGACAAGGACTTTATTGAGCAAGATTATGAAGTTGACGAATGGGATAAAAAATTTCGGGAGCTAGAGAGATCTGATTGAGAAGCGTCAACTGTTATAGAAGTGAAACAGTTTAACCGCTCTATATGAATAATGTATTTCAACGTTGCATAAGTGGCAATTAGCAAAATTTTGCCGCTTCAATGATTGGTCATATATGCATGAAAATTCCAGGCTCACATTTTATCATTCATCCCTGTAGTTATTTACATTTCAGCAGAGCCTAGGCGGCATTCTGTTACATATCATAGTTCTAGTTCTAGTTCATCTCTTTTTGATTGTGATCTATCTATACAAGACTAATAGTACAGGTTCTGGTAGGAAAAACAAGATTCATTGTAAGTATCATGGGTTTTATGGTTTTTTCCTGATGACCCTATTGTGCAGAAGTAAGAGGAAAAGAAAAGATGAAAAACCAATATTGTGCAACTTTAGTTTCTGTCTTGATATTTTCCTACTTTCAAAATATACTATACTATACTAAAATTACATATCCTAATTTTCTGAGAGGGAAGTACTATGAAGTTGGAATCTATACAGAACTGTGTAAATAAAGAGTCACACATCAAGTGTTTTGGGTAATTTGAGTATAAAAGGAATGCTTTCATCTAGGGATGACAAAGCGGATTGACTTGCTTCGTTTAGTCCCAGCCTTTTAAAAATGTGGCAGAGCGGACCAACTTATATGTCTGAGTTCAAAATGTCTCACGGACTCGTCCATTAGTGAATTGGTGGGTCAATTTGTTAGACAATTTTATTTTACTATTTTCACTCGAACTCCTGATCTTGATCCGATTTTTGGCTTCAACACTTGCACAATTGAAGCTTAATCACCTTCAAAGTCTTCCTTGAGACAATTCAAACCCCCTTAAATTTCCTTTGACTCTAGTACAAGGATCCTTCCAATTCCTTCAACTTTGTTCTTGATAGAAACTCAATCTCTTGATTGAGAAGAAGGTCCACACTTCTTTTTCTTTTACCCATGGTTCTTGATTGAATTCCACAACCAAGATTTTCACCTAGCAATTTGCATTCAAAATTCAATGTTAGTTGAATTCCCTAAACATGGGTAAAAATATTTTTAGTGTATGTGATTTGTGTGTTAAAAAAAAGAAATAAAAGGGTCATCAATTGATTTGCGAATTGAATCGTGAATAGATCGATGAAAGGAAAATACAAGTGAATGACTTAAATATGATTAAAAATGTAAAATTTCAACTTCAAACATGTGTCAATCGATTCATGATTCCAGAGAAAAACCACAATTCGATTCAC
This sequence comes from Trifolium subterraneum, assembly GCA_951799995.1. NCBI lineage: Eukaryota > Viridiplantae > Streptophyta > Magnoliopsida > Fabales > Fabaceae > Trifolium > Trifolium subterraneum. Next base: position 52,160,938 of record OX637464.1, on the reverse strand, counting down.
ACAACACTGAAAACTGATTTTCTCATTTTTACATTGCACCAATCGATTGGCCAATTGATTCCTGCTTCCACCAATCAAATGGTCTACAACTAAAAATAGGATTTTTGCTTTTCAAATGTAAAAAATTAATTTTTGAAAAACTTTGAACACTTGAATACATTCACTTAAATATTCCTAAGTTGAAAAACGTTTCTCTCATACTTTGGACAATTAACAAATTATTTCAAGCTATTGAGCAATTGCTCTAGCGCTTAGGAAACAAAAATGTAAAGATAACGACATCATTAAAACTATAACGAGAGATAAAGCTATAAGCTACACAAACTCACAATGTGCTTACATGACGTGAAACATTGAGAGTTTATCAAACAAAATTAAAACCCAAAGCATAAGGAATAAAACCAAAACAACTAAAATTGTAACCAATCAAAGAGGAAAGCACAAACATAAGAGAGAAGTCATGAGATAGAGGAGCAAAGAGAGAAACCAATAAGAGAGAAACATCCAAATAGAAAGAAATAATCAAAGAGACGCAACCAGAAGAAAGAGAAATTATTAGAGAGAGAAAGTTTCAAACAGAAGAGTCAACATAGAAAAGAGCCACAAAAAAAAAAAAAAAGAATCACCAGAAGGAAGAACTTAATCATCCAAATCCAATCCAAATCAAAGTAACCAACTCAGAGAGTCAAACCAACTCAAATTAAACAAAACCAAATTAAGGCAGATCAAACAATACCAAATGAAATCAAACAGAAAAGAGCCAAACCCAAATAGAACTGCACCAATCCGAACTAATCAAACCAATTCAACATCTTTGAGTTTATATCAGTGTGATACAAAGTCATAGTCTAGGATTCTAACACTCTAAGAGAGGATATACAATGAAAATCATATATCAATAAGTTTGTATTGATGACAAACTTACTTCATGTAGAATGATCTAAAACTCTCAACATAGACGATATATCTAACGCTCATAGATCATCCAACACATGAATACAAGCCCCAATGAATTGCAAGTATTTAATTACTATGTCTTTTCCCAATGATTGATTTGTGTGCAAGCATTAGTAGATAAGCATGAAAGTATTAGCATATGTGCGTTTATTAAAAGACATTGTTTTTAAGACAGTGCAGTTATTACATTTTGCGTGGCTCAATGTTGGATAGGTATACCAATATGGGAAGATGCGAAGATCTGATTTGGAATCGTGCAAACATTTCTTTTATATATATATATATATATATATATAGGGGAACTTTCACGTGAGAGGGTTTCTTAATGTGAAAGATGAGAGAGTGAAATAATAACCCTTGGATTAAATTTGATGGTTGTGATTTAATTTACTCTTTAATGAGTCACATGAGTCTCTTTTCATATTACCAAACCTTCTCTCTCTTCTCCTTCCGTGACGTTTTACTTACCTTCGTCATTCATTCTAGCTTCCTCACTCACCCCTGCATTCAACAAAAATCTATTTCATGTCTCTCTATCCCTCTTTATTATTGTTTCCAAAGACCATTTCATCTTCTCTCTGAATAAATTGATCGTGTTTAACAGTGTGACGTGCCTTTGCTCTTGTTCTGCACCGAATATGAGTCGACGGGTCACTACCAATCTTGGCCTGGTACTTGAATTGATACAAGAGATTTTAATCGTAGGTTTCACCATATTTTTCAATCAAATAGAGAAAATGTTTTGCTCTAAATTCCAACTTCAATATGTTCGTTCAGATCTTGGGTTTAAGGGGGTTTTGACCAATTTAATTTAATGCACAACTTGATTGGATTTCTTGTTCTAAAGTAAGCATCCATGACTTTCTTTCTAGATTCAGGATTTGGGGTTGTTTGTTATAAGAAATTTTCATTAATTTTAATTGATTCAATGAAATAAAATAAAGAATTAATTTCATGATTTAGGCGTGATTGTTTATGAATAAACAAACAAATTTAGGGATGATTCAATGAAATAGAGTAGACATGCCAAGAATTGGAAAATCTAATTTGAATGAAAGAAAGCAAACACAACAGAGAGAGAATCCAGAAGAGAGTTTTTGTATTGATGATTTGCAATATACAGTAATGAGAGAAGACAAGGATGAAAGTGAGAGAATAATCCTGTGCACGTGTTGATCTTAGTAAAGTTAGTTTATTTTAATCCAATGGTTGTTAATGAGTCCTCTCATCTCTCATAATAATTACTCCTCTCACTTGATATGTCCCCTATATATATATATATATATATATGACTAAAGAGAAAGTAATAAGAAATGAGTGCTAGCATTCTATAAATAGAAGATATCCCACAATCCACATTGCTAATTAAAAGTTCATATTCATTAAAGTACTACTCATCTATGTTCTCAAATACAAATTAATTTTTTTACCATTCTAATGCACATCTCATACGATTCAACGATTATAACCAATAAATACGCACAAGTCAAAGTTCTAATTAGTAGAAGTTTGAAATGAGTCAAAAGAAAGATAAAAAGCATGAGCAAAATAGAAATAAATAAAATATATAATCTCTTATATTATAAGTTTGTTCCGTTTTTCTATTTTTAACCCTAATTTTTTTCCCGCTCATTTTCTCTTCATTTTACCATAACATTAATTCAAATAAAATATTAAAAAATGTCTCACGAAGAATCGAACCCACAACCTTTAACTTACCATGTTAAATATTTATTATTATTAGCTTCATATTATTATTATTATTATTACTAATTCAAATAAAATTTTAAAAAATACCTCACCAAGAATCGAACTCACAACCTTTAACTCACCATATGTTAATTATTTATTATTATTATTATTATTATTACTTATTATTATTATTATTATATTCTAAACTTGATCCGAAATGTTAACCCTAAACCTTTTTTCTCTCTCATTTTTCCTTTCTTTTTCATGTGGTTTATTATATTAAAAAAAATTCAAATTTGTCTAGCATCAGAATTGATCCCGCATGCCTTTAATTTTTTCTTTTGCGATCACTATATTAATAAGAGTCGGGGACAATCTCTTAAGCATGTTCAGATATATCTTTTGTCCACAGTGTTTTTACATGGTCAATTGTATGTTGCAACTTCAAGATTTATTTAAAGAGAATGATAAAAAATATTGATTATCGACGAAGACGGTGAAAATACGAATAAAACTTCCAATGTAGTATATAAAGAAGTATTTCGTAATATACCATAATTTCTGTAGTATGAACATTTATCCAAATTTTACTTTTTTTTTAAAACATATATCCAGATTTATTGTCGAACTAATATTTAATGGTACTCAACTTTTTTATATAAGTGTTAAAAAATTTATATCTGATTTTTTCTTATTACGGCTAATTAGACCCGTGCACCGCACGGGTCGAAGTTCTAGTATTATATAAAGTTGTCAATATTTTGATGTTTAAACAACCTAACTCTATATTTAAAACCTTTAATTAACCATATAACTTATTGTCGAAATAATCTAGAAGCTAGAAATTCAGAAATAAGTGGAGAATCCTGTTATAAAAAGGAAAAAAAAAAAATAGAAAAAGAAAACATGTTGGGCTTCGGTATTATCGTCAAAATGAAGGTCTTCCATGTTGTCCCATTGATCTTGACCTTATTGTTCTTGTGGGGTTCCCAAGATTGTTCTGTAGTACAAGGTCGATTGCTTTCGATTTCAACAAAACCTGACCCAAAAGATGCTGCTGCAACTGCTCGTTGGTTGCTCTCTTTCAATTTCTGGGGTGTCTTGAAGTAATTCTCTTTTTCTACTTGAATTTCTTTACTGATTTTTTTTTTCCATCAGTTCAATTCTAATTCATTAGATGTCTTTATTAGTTGCTGAATTATTTATATTATTCATTTTTTGTTTCATCCAACAATAGTTTTCATTATGTTTTTGTGGTTTTTTATTCTCTGCTTGATTGATTCATGTTGTTTGTATTCATTTTGGTTTCTAAATGTATGAAACGTTGTTGCTATAGTCTTGAATGTATTGAAATTGCAAACACATTTTCAAGTGTCTCTAAACTTTCTAACAGAATTGACTAAATTGACTAATGGAAGAAACATTTGATGACCAAACTATCTAATGAAAGACACACTTTAGGACCAAAGTGATTAACAAAAGACACACTTAGGTACTCCCTCTAGCCTTAATTATAAGCAAAAGTTCACTTTTCAGATTCATTGAGTAACTGATGTATCCGGTCTATGGTCTTATCACTCTTATGATATAGACCAGATACATTAGTTATTCAATGAATAAGTTGACTTTTGCTTATAATTAAGGATGGAGTAGTGTGTGTTTGTAATTTTGATATATTTAAGGACTATTGCGACAACGCCTCACATAATTTAGAGCCAAAATGCCTGTTTAATCCAATTAGTTGAATTGCATGCTTTGTTTGCTTTTAGAGTAATTACTCATTGATCCCCCTTATTTCGGGAGTAAATAGGCTATTTTGTCCTTAAATATGTGGTAGAGTCGAAGTGTCAGATATATGTTGTTGAATTTATCAACTTACAAAAACATCGCTTAGTGCATCTTTTGTTAGTGGTGATTTCATAGACCAAACTGACTAACGAAGGATACATCCTAGGACCAAACTGATTCATGAAATTCAGGTTTGTGGACCATATTGACTAATGAAGACACATTAGAGGATGTTTTTGTAATTGTGATAAACTGAGATACTATAGCGATAGCGCCTGAAACTGTCAAGGACCAAAATGACGGTTTGCTCCTTATTTGGTCCTTGAGAAATGAGATATATCAACTTAGTCCAAAAAATGTGGGTCAAATTAGTATTCTTTTAAAAGTTTTTAGGACATTTTAGTCTATATGAGGGGACTCATTTGACCAACATTTGAGATTCTTAAAGACTACTCCCTCCGTCCCATATTATAAGGGGAAAAAAAAAACACACTTATTAAGAAAACCAAAACTTGAGAATTTGAAATATGGTTTTGTGGGTTTTTCTTGAAATAAGTTGCATGGGAAGATGTAAAAACAAATTTGATTGGTTGTTGTTTATTGAGAAAATGAGAGAGAGAAAAAATTAAATGCAATTTGCATTTAATTTTATAAGAATAAGTAAAAAACATTCTTGAAAGTTGTTTTTTCCCTTATAATTTGGGACAAAAAAAAGGGTCATTTTTCCCTTATAATATGGGACGGAGGGAGTACATTGATATTTTTCATTATTTGCACTTCTATAGATCTTTTTGTAACATAGAAAATATTGTAGTAATGGTTTGCTCACACTACCCTTGAAGACTTCTTCCTGGTTTCGTATTGAAATTTATTAAACAGCTTATTGTTTCTTTGCAGTACTATCTCAACTGATTTGGGTGGAGCACCGTTTGGGTAAGCATTTCTTACTGTTATTATTTTCTACATTATGTTTTCAAACTAAATCAACATACAATTTTGCCCTATAACACACCGTAGATATCTTCTTCCATTGCCATTTTTTCTTTTCAGCAGTTCAATTTAGTCCACGAATAGAGGGTATCTTCTTTAGTTGTAAAGAGTTGTATCTTCCAATTCAATATGTTTTCCATTTCTATTTGGGCCCTAATACTGACAAAAAGCCGCATCAGAAATTCTAGTTACTAACATGACTTTATAATACATAAAATATCCATCCAGGCCATCCATCACTCCGATCAGACAGCGAATGTTTATTAAACTCTAGTCACTCTGCCATGATCATGGTCAGGGATTTGTCTTCCTTAGCACCTCTTCCTATCTCGCCTTATTGTCTGTGGTTTCCCCTCTATCTATCTCTACATCTCTGCTGATTTCCTTCATCCTTGTCCTCTCTTTTCTGCATTTCCTATGCTCCAATTGGGTAATTTGTGTACCCCTATATGGGATTCTGGATTCCTTTGCATCTTCTCCATTCTTTGTCTCAGCTCATCTTCTATTTTTCTTGTTACAATCGTGCTATGTCACCGAGGATTTCTCACCATCTTGCTAACAAGCTGATCTTCCGTCAAGCCAGCATGCCCTGCCGAGTCTTTTATTTGAGAGGTTTTCTATCTTCCTTTTTCTTGTGGTCCACCGTTGTGACAACTCTTGGTGCTGCATTCGATGGTTAAAGGTTAGCATGTCCTGATAATGTTTTCCTTGAACACACTGTGGAAGTTAAATATTCTTCCTAAAGCTTCAAGGATTTCAATACTGCCAATAGACTTACAAAACTTACCCATATGAAGTAGAGAACCATCACATCATGTAATATTGAGACGGGGAAGTTTGTTGGTATCCACAATGGTAGCATCCAGGTTATGGGGTACTGGCTATAGTCATGGTTAACTAGCTGAGTGCTACTTCCTTTTGTGGCCCTTTGTGATGTTTGACTATGAAGCACGGACACGATACGGACACGGGCACGTCGAGACTGATAATAATGTGAAAATATGACATAATTTAATGTAATCATAAGTGTCGGTGTTGGACATGCCTAATCCGAGAGGTGGTCGTGCTTCATAGGATTTAAGATTCTTGTCCTAGGTTGGTACACCTCATACATTGTTGCCTGTTGGATTTTGCAACGAACTTATTAATTTTGTTATATTTAATTGATTTGAGTTGTAGTTAATAAATTTATCTATATGCAGCAATGTGGTATCATATAGTGATGGATTACCGAACCAAGGAACTGGCATCCCATACTTCTACTTAACTACTCTAGACCCAACAGCAAGAAATGCTTTAAAAGATGAAAGAGCTTCATTCACAGTCAGTGAGTACCCTCTTGGGACTTGTGGCAAGGTTGACCCAGAGAATCCTACTTGTTCAAAAATTTCTCTTACAGGAAAGGTGTGTAAGAAAATGAATTTGGTTATAAAAAATGTCTTTATGTTTTTCCTTTAGTTGTTCTATTCTATCTACTTTGTATGTGTTTGTTATAAATTATGCTCTTTGGCACAAATTTTCCGTTCACATACTAGTTAATCGTGGATACGATGTTTCAAGAGAAGTCCATAGCTTCAATTAGCAACTTAGTGTAGTTTTAGATATTTAGAGTGCAATTTAAACTGGTCACTCTTTCTTTGTGTTTCAGCTGAAATTGGTTGATGAAAAGTCTAAGGAAGCCAAATTTGCCAGAAATGCCTTGTTTTCCAAGCATTCGGAGATGAAGGGTAATTACTTGAAAATCAATTACCTTATTATTCATGTAATGGTTGCAAATATTTGATCATGTTATTATTATATATACGCATTGGTTATTAAACACTGATTCTCATTATTAACTTTCAATAATGCTTAACAGACTGGCCGAGTGATCACGCCTTTCAAGTTTTCAAATTGGAAATCGAAAATATATTCTTAATTGATTGGTTTGGTGGTCCGAAGCCTCTTACAGTGGAAGAGTATTTACATCCTAAAACGTAAGTGAACAGAAATTACTGTCCTTGCCTCAAAACGGTAAATAAATAGGACTGAAAATGTGTCACTTGTAATGAATACGGTATTAAAAACGAATTTAATTTATGGCTTTTATCTATTTATCATTTTCATGTTTTGCTGATTCATTTTCTGTCATCTACAGGAACACTCATGGATTCAATCTCGGAATGCTCTTCTAATTATCACTTTTATGTGGGATGTAAATGCACAAATTGTATTTTTCTTTGTTACAAATAATATGTACATATACTGTGTTTCATATCATATATTCCTTATGCGAAAAGCTTTTCTTGGCACCCATGTTATTGCAAAGGAAACATGATTTGTTGTAACTATTGGCACTGTCTAGAAATGAAACATGTTTGAGAAAATGTGATATTGTGGGTACTTGCCTAATTGTGGCTACTATATTATGAAAATATTGCAAATGAGATTTCATGAATACTCACGAAGAAAGTTGATCGTTGTATTTTGTATATGTCGTACAGTAATATCTTCGTAGCAAATAGCACATATCATTCTTCTGGCAACCTTTATTCAAAAAGATGAAGAAAGCCATGACTGAAGTATAACTGACCAAAATATGGCAGCGTATGCAGTTTATGAGTAAGTCGAAAGTATCTTGGATAAAAAAGAAAGAAAGAAACTTAAATCACTTGAACTACAAATCACAGTCCATGAGGATGGAGTAGCATCACAGAAATCAATTTCTAGATCTACCGACACTGTTAAGACTAAGAGAATGGAACAACTTTTAAGAGTTAAAGAGATTATGGCTAATGTGCAGGGAGGGAGAATTTTATGCATATAAATCATTACAACAAACAGTACCTAATTTAATACTTTATTTTTTACATTATCATTTGTAACTTGGAATGCAAATCAAGCACAAATGTACAGGTTCATGAGGTGAATATGGTTAAGTGTAAGACCACCAGGGTGAGAAAGAGGGATATGGGCAGGTAACAATGCCTTTATATCCATGGTTGAAGTTTAATAGTAATTTCTTAAGAAGTTGCTGTCAGACTTCAAAATACTTTCAATGAACACAAGGAAAATAAAGAGACTAAAACTTAAGGATATAGTTTTGTAAGGACTTAAATACGAAGGTCATAATTTGTAACTGGATTAATCAAGCTGTGAAGAGAAATAGAAGAATTAAGAGAATAAATAAACATAAATCCAAAGAGCTAATCAATATCACACATCTTAAAATTTAGGTTGGGGCTATCTCAACCCTTACAAAGCCAGCTTTTAAAATGTGGGCTGCCTACCACTAACAAACATATTATTGTTAGGTTTTATCTCATCAAATGTGAGACTCTTAACAAGACAATTGTAAAGATCATACATTAAGGTTTGAAACTCAATGTTTCATGGAATCTTTTTTCCAGACAAAATCTATATATCTTTCAGACAAAATTATAAAGATCATATACATCATGTACAAATCCTTCCAGACACACTACCTCCGAGAACTTCCATAATTTTAAGAACCAGTGGCCTGAGCTAATTCAAAACAATGATTGCCTAACAATCTGTTTAACCCACTGACCCCTCAAGCTTCAAGCTCATGAGTTGGTTCACCTCAGAACCAAATTCATCAGGAAGCTCATTGAAGACATCACGACAAAATCCAGAGATCATAGCAGCCATTGCCTTTTCATAATCTATTCCCCTTTGTTGAAAGTAAAATAATTGATCTTCACCAATTTTGGATGTACTGGCCTCATGCTCAATTCTTGCTGTTGGATTCTTCACCTGCAAAACAATTGCAATTTCATGAGCAGTAGTCTCACGACGAGTTTCTGAACATTACAAACAGAAAAAAGGGTGAAAATAAGGAGAAGGACAACTAAAACTTGATATTATTGATAAAATCTTTGCTGTTTCAACAAACAACAGTAGACCACAACCATTAAAGCTACCAAAGGAGTAAATACCAAACTTTGCACATGTTTTAGCCTCCTGGAAAAAGAATAAAAGATACGCCAACATAAAATCTCCAGGATACTAACAATTTACTGTTCTTCCGTTATCACCTTGAACTAGACCACATGTATTAGCTGAAAAAGTATTGATGTTCAGTATTGGAACACCCATGTAGCTCTTAAATCATAGCCATATATTTGGCTACAACAGTTATAAAAAAATAGTCAATTCCTCACCATGTTACACAGCATGAACATATGTATAATTTGTAATCTGATATAATCAGGGTTTTTATGACTCCAAACTACTTTTTTAAATTCAATGATTATTGGCTTCCATAACACATTCAAGAGTTGGGACTAATTTTCTAATTTTCTATATTAGTATCACTGCAAGGATTTCTTCCATAACTCTAAATTGGTCAAATAAATGCTAAAAACTTCATAGTTGTGTACCGTTTCAACTACAAAGCTCAAATACAACGCGACAAGCAAATATGATATGACACAAGTAAGAAGATAGAACAAATTATTATATAATAACTATAGAACATGACAAAGCCATAACAAAACACATGAAATTCATATAGAAACTCCAACCTTAGATAACTGGTGAACATGACAAAGCCATACCAAAACACACGAAATTCATATAGAAACACCAATCTTAGATAACTATAGAACATGACAAAGCCATACCAAAACACATGAAATTCATATAGAATTATAGAAACACCAATCTTAGCAAATATATCAAAATTCAAAAGTGTCCATGAAGTATGCACAAACACAGCTACATATTAAAACTAAGAAGTAACAGAAAATCATTAACAGAAAAAGAAAGAAAAAAAATCATTACCTGGATGTAAGGATAAGTATTAGCAGCTGCACTATCACCAATAAGCATGGAATCACACTGAGAAGAATTTTTTGCATTCTCCGCCTTAGACTGAACCTGAACAAGCCCTCTATAACAATTCCTCGAATGTCCAGCAGAAATACCCTTAGATATAATCCTACTCTTTGTATTCTTACCTTTATGAATCATCTTAGTCCCTGTATCAGCCTGTTGATAATTATTAGTCAAAGCAACAGAATAAAACTCACCAACAGTATCATCTCCCTCTAAAACAACACTTGGATATTTCCAAGTTATCGCGGACCCAGTCTCCACCTGGGTCCATGATATCTTCGACCTCTTACCAGCACACACCCCTCTCTTAGTCACAAAATTATAAATCCCACCTTTCCCATTCTCATCACCCGCATACCAATTCTGCACGGTCGAATACTTAATCTCCGCATCTTCCCCACAATACAATTCAACCACAGCAGCATGAAGCTGATTCTTATCATAAGAAGGCGCGGTACATCCTTCCAAATACTCCACTGAACTCCTATCATCCGCGACAATCAACGTCCTCTCAAATTGCCCTGTCTCTAACGCATTAATTCTAAAGTAAGTCGAAATCTGCATCGGACACTTAGTATCCTTAGGAATATAAACAAACGATCCGTCACTAAAAACAGCCGCATTCAACGCAGCATAATAATTATCATCACTAGGAACAACTCTACCTAAATATTTTCTAACTAAATCAGGATACTCTTTAATAGCCTCAGAAATTGAACAAAAAATAACACCAGATTTCTCAAGTGTTTTCCTATGAGTAGTTGCAATTGAAACACTATCAAGAACAGCATCCACAGCAACATTCGCTAACCGATTCTGTTCGTTTAACGGTATACCTAACTTATCGAAATACTTAAGAATCTCAGGATCAGCTTCATCTAAACTATTAAGTGATTTTTTCTTCTTAGGAGCTGAATAATAACAAATATCTTGAAAATCAATAGTTGGATAACTATTATCAGACCAATTAGGTTCTTTCATTTTCAAGAATTTCTCAAAAGCGCTTAATCTAAAATTAAGCATCCAATCAGGTTCAGATTTCAAAGTTGAAATTAATCTGATTGTTTCTTTTGATAAACCTTTTGGAATAGTTAACGAATCGATATCAATATTGAAACCGAATTTCTTATCGTAATCACGATTACGGAGAATTTCACGGATCTTATCATCGGTTGATGTTGTTGAAGTTGAAAGAGATAACGATGATGATGATGAATTTCGTTGTTCGTAACTAACGTCGGAACGGACTTTAACGGTTTTTGTAAACGGTGTTTTGTGTTTGGGGTTTATTGAGATTGGGAAGTGATTTGAGTGAATAAGTGATTTTTTTAAGAAGCTGGTTTCGCGAGTTGGTTGAGGGTGTAAGCATGAAAGGCTGCCGTTGAGAAGAGAAGCCATGGAGGGATGATTTTTTTTGAGGTATGAGAAAATGGGAGAATTGATTTTATGTGAAGTTTGGGGATTTTTGTGGCTGTTATTATTGAGGGGTTGGTTTAATAATAGTGTATCTATGTTCAACCCTTATCGTGTCGTGTGTGTAACACACGTACTAGTTTGTGTGTGTGATTGTGTGAGGAGAGGACCCATTTAGGCATCAAAAATGTGTTGCCGGCTTAGGGAAAGAAGGGAATTTTGCTTTCACTTAAGCTCCTAGATTGTTCCCCCTACTTCCTCAAAAATACATTTTTACCCCTAAATTTAGTTTGGTAAATGGATCCGGATACTATGAGGTCCCTAACTTCATGCAGTCGTGCGATCATTGATTTATAACCATTTGATTTTGATTAGACGGTTTACAATAATGGATTATGCGACCTAACTCACTTGGGTTAGCCTAGTGGTGTTGATTTGGATCTTGAAATATGTTCATCTCAAGGTCTCGATGTTCAATTCCCTCTGGTGCTAATTTCGGTGGGCTAATCCATACAGAGCAAAAAATTCTAGCTTTAAATGGGCTCCGCAAGTGGATGGTGGAATTGGTCCCCTCAAATTAGTCGGTCCTAAGGCCGAATACCGAGTTTTCGGAAAAAGAGGGTTATCCGACTTTGTCTGTATTTCATTATTATTATTTTTATTTTAAAAAAGAGTCACGAAGAACAATAAAGCAATATACGCAATAAACTATTATCCATTTTTTGTGAGCTTAGTTCAATTGTTAAAGAAATATCATTTTATATGCAAGAACTAATGTTTGAAATCTGGACACTTAACTTAAAAATCTTAAAAGTGAAAAAATAAAAAAAAAAACTATTATTCATAAAATAAACCACATGCCTTCATATGAAAATGAAATTTTCCCACTATTTTTCTTAGTTCTTACGTATGAAAATCTAGTAAACTATAATTATAGAATTTATAGACTTATTAGAAAAGAAGAATTTTTTTACTAGATTTGAGCAACAAAATGAGGATTCAATCAATATATTCTCTAAATGTTTCTCGTGAGTTATGACCTTAGTTAGAATGTTGTCTACAAAGTTGCTTCACGTGAGTTATGACCTTAGTTAGTTAGAATGTTGTCTACAAAGTTGTGCTTATGAGATTCATTTGCTCATGTTAAAAAAAAAAAAAGTTCCTCACAACAAGGATTCAATCAACAAAAAGATCCAACATGATATGAAAAAAAATCAGTTTTTCTTAATAGGGTTTGTGTTTTACATTTTAACCGGTTAACTACTCCATCCTAGACAATTTTTTTTTCTTTCATGTCTATGATTCAATATGTTTCTCTTTCATATATGATGATATTCAACTCGAGATAGAATTTCTCTATTCTCAAAAGATATTGAGAATTTCATTTAGAAATAGACTCAAAATAGTGGGACCCACTTAATACTCCTAACTCAATCAAATCTATGCAATTCAAGTGAAAAGATAAAAGTAATTCCTCATTGTATAAACTCACTCGTAAGGCTGAGTAAAAACAAGTCAAAATTATATTATAAAAAAAAGTGAAAATTACATTAACTACCGTATACATAACATAAAACAGAAATTCCATTTCAAAGCAGAAATTCCATTTTAATTGCATTTGGACATGCGAAGCAAGTGCAAAGAAATCACCTGGACCTGCACTTTCCTACTACTCAGTTGTGTACAACTCAAATGCTGTATGTAAAGAAAACCTTAGATATGGAAGTTCTTTGTATTGAGGTAAAAGTTTGCTTGCTTTTCCTTCACCATCATTGTCCCTCAAACCCATTTTTGAATTCTATATTTGGGAATGAATGCTAAAATTGAAATCTGCAAACGTTCCAAAATTTCAACACCAGCTGTATCAAAATCAGTGCGCACCGGAAATTCCAAATGAAAGTTAGCCTTAGCCACAGTAGAATCATAATATCAGGTTGGTCATAAAACCATTGAGGCCACCACCAAGAAATGTGTAGAGTCATCATCAACTATGATGATGAGGCTGATATGGAACCAAGATATCTCATTTTTATGAAACCTAATTTGCCTTACGTGTGGCTCGCACTGATGAATTACATTGAATGTTTTTTGTGTATGTATTTGTGAGGGCAAATAGTAACAAAACAAAAACAACTTGGGCACTCACGATACCAAAATGACTGATACTATTTCCAATTTCCATCCAACTTCCCGTGTTCCGAACCTGCCAACCATCAATTTTGGCATCAGGATACATGGCCTCAAATATATATCCTCCAGCATCAAAATTGGCAAATGAAAACATACAAATTTACATAAGCAGTTACAGTAAAAAGTCAATAAGGAAGAAAGTAGATTAAAAGGTCATTTTAACACGATTACTGATATATAATAATGGAATGAAGGCATATATAGGATATGAAAAATCAAGAACTGCGCAAACATAAAAGAATTTACAAAAAACTACGAAACTTAAAACGAAATTATAAAGAAAAGGATGAATATACCAGGAAGAAAAAGTGAATGGTCATCACGTCTGAGAATAATATGACAAGAAAGTAGCATCCCATCCTTGGAACTTGGTTAAGTTTGGTTATAGCACTAAATGCACATCTGCAGTAACGACCATTGCAAGTAATATTACATGACTGTAGTAATAAAGATATAGAACCACGACAATGGTTCCAAGTCATAACAAGTTAGTAAGAAAAACAAGATATAAATGTCACAACTTTAAAGACAGTAATCTAGAAAACATTATTTATGAAATATGTACATTGAAACAATATTTATGTAATCTACAGATTATATACCATTCGAATACTATTTTCTCCTTATTTAGTTTCGGGAAAAAGAAAAGGTTATTATAAAGTTTATCATGTTTTATTCCATCAAATTAAATGCAAGAACCATATTTATTCAAGATGCTCTCAGTCTTAAAGTGGATGAATAAATCTATCTTTTGGCAAAAATTGTTCCTCTTTTTTTTTTTTAAAAAAAGAATAATGGTGACACTCAATCATGGGAGAATCCATAGCTTAAGAAGCTAATATGATAACACATCTTTTATTTGAGATGCTTTGTCAGCAAGAAAGGACTTCCCATCTATTTTAGGAAGTGAGCCTCAGATGTATACTCGAGGGATGGTTATAAATAGTGTACATTTACTACTAAAGTGCACTTACATTACAAGTATGAAGGGTATAAATAACTTGAAGATAAGCAGCGCCGCCATCAGAAATGGCTGCAATTATGAGGAAATATATCAGTACAAAACTTATTAAAAGTAATAAGTCAGGAATTAAAAGTTCAATTTTCACTTACACTAAAGACAGTAATGAACCGATAGACAGATGAAATCTCAAAACTAGCAATACTGGCAAAATTTCCCGTTCCAAAGAAGGCAATGTTGAATAAAACCATCTGCATGATTTAGTAGTTTCTGAACATGTCAAATAAGTACCAGTTATATAAATAGTGACAAAGTTTATCTGATCTATACTAAGAATATAACAAGAAATCTATGCATTATTAGGGTATGCTTCAATCATGTCATATCGTGTAATATCTTCTGTCTTGTATAGCATCAGATTGTCTATTGTTTATCTATATTGATTACATTTTAGTCTAGCTTATTCCCTTACAGTTATTCAGTTGTGTATTGGACATATTATCATCAAAAGACATAAGTAGAAATGAGGGAGCAAAAAAGGGTAGAGAAAGAAAATAAAAGAGGAAAGCGTAACAAATAGGAAATTATAAATCAAGAAAAATCAGAAAGAAGAAATGCAAATTTAGCAGTAATTTATTATTCAATTCAAAAATCCTAAGGATATTTTAAAGAACTTCCAAATTATAAATTACTCCCTCCATCCCAAAACAATGGTCCTTACGCATACCAATGCATAATTTGAATCATTAATATCTTTAGTTTTCTTTCATGCAAAATTATAAAAATTTAATATTGTGAAAATATTCATTGAGACAAATCAAACAAGATCTTATTTGCTAATATTTATCTGTATACATTAGTAAAAAAATATGGTCAAAATAAATGTCAATAGTCAACAGAGACAATTGTTTTGGGACGGAGGGAGTATATAATTATATATTAACATTTAAAATGTAAATTCTCATTCCATTCTCTTTCACATTGCTAGATTCAAAAAAGGTTAATTACTCCTTAATCATCATACAAGGTAACCCATACACTAAACACAATTGAGAACCTGTATGATAAAAAAAAGATGAACAATGCTAATCTACAAACAATAACACTCCACACCCCTCAAAAGTAAACACAGATGACGTGTGCTAGCAAAATCTATATGCTAACACTCCACACCTTCCCAGGTTGGAATTTTCAGCCATTTATTATTAATTTCCGACACTGCTCCATATTTAAAATGTACATTCTCATCCCATTCCTTTTCATATTGATAAATTCAAAAAAAGGTTAGTTACTTACTCCTTAATCATCATACAAGGTAACTCATACACTAAACACACTTGAGAACCTGTATGATAAAAAGATGAACAACCTTAATCTACAAACAAAATAACACTCCACACCCCTCGAAATTAAACACAGATGATGTATGCTAGCAAAATCTATTGAATAAAATGTATGCTAACACTCCACACCCATCCCAGGTTGGCATTTTTAGCCATTTGTGATCAATTTCAGACAGTGCTCCATAGAATGATGTGATAATATATTCAATAGATAGGGCAGAGAAATTAGGAGATGAGGCTACTGATCTTTGGATTTTATTTCAGGCTTACAAGTTGCAAAAGCTATGAAAAGCAAACCATGGATAATTATTAAGGTTAAACAGAATATTCCATCCCATTTTAAAAATTCCATCAGTCAGTATTAAGGTTAAACAGAATATTTCATGAAGCTTTATGCAGGTCTAATTTAATTTACTTACACAAAATAAAAAGATGCTCAAATTTAACAAAGTAATGAAGGAAAAAAGACAAAGAATAAAACTTACAAAGACCAATGGGATTCTCACATCAGAGAGTTGCAAAGATCTATTATCATAACCAAGGATAAGATTATTCGTAACATTTTTAATGGAACTTGATGACGTGTTCATAATATTTAAGTTGAAAAGTGTATTTTCAAAGAGTATCCATGCCATAAGTACAAGAGCAAGTGCAGCGTAGAATACAGCTTCATATCTGCACAGGTTTCAAGATAGAAAGGGTAAAAACGTATGCATCATTAAATCAACAAGAGAGTCAGAAAGCAACTAAAAAAGGATTGGTGAAAGAGAAATACCCAATAGACAGAAGAAGGAATGGAGGTGCAAAGCCAAGGAATATGGAAGTAAGTCGAGATAAGATGCTAT
Organism: Trifolium subterraneum; assembly: GCA_951799995.1. Classification (NCBI taxonomy): domain Eukaryota; kingdom Viridiplantae; phylum Streptophyta; class Magnoliopsida; order Fabales; family Fabaceae; genus Trifolium; species Trifolium subterraneum. Next base: position 52,143,920 of record OX637464.1, on the reverse strand, counting down.
TTTCTGAAAATAGTGGGAGTACCATGGAAAAACCTAAAGAAGAGAAATGCTACGGTCAGCACTGCTTAATCTTCCATTTTAAATGCTTTATGCAGCACAGTTAATTTAGAAGAGAAATGCTAGGTCACACCCTCTAACACACTCCAATAATAATTACCCACACCATCCACTTTTTTTATTCCTATTACTGGTATCCGGTTGTGCAATTAGAGAAATTACTACTCTCTTTTTAAAGAATTTATCTTCAACATTCTCAAAAAAAAAACCACATGTAGGCTGTAACATTGTCGTACTCTCCTCCACAACTCCATTGCTGCTTTCGATGTGTCTCTGAGTACTGTTAGTCGCCATTGTCTCTGACTCTCTGTCCCAATCACTTGCGACCGTTTTCAAGATATGGGTTCCGTTTTTGTTGCATGTTTTTCCAGATCAATTTCTAAATCATTTTTGAGTTGGGATCTATTTTCTAAATGAGGTTTCTAATGTATACTGAAGCAGAGCATCATGACAGTGGCATTCTCTTTTGTGTTGTTAAATCCCTCTTTCTATAACAATCCCATTTCAATTTTTTGTTCTCAACATGTTTGTATCAAAAGTAAACAAATGTTGTCTGGAACATGTTTTCGATGGACTTTTGTTTTGGATTAATCGTAATTTTTTACAGGTTGGTTGTTGAATCCTAGAACTTCAAAAAATCAATCTCTTCATTTCCTGTAGATTTGAAAAAGCAGACTAACATTGGAATAGAGTGACCAGCAAAAAATCATTTTTAGGAAAATCTGTTAGTCTTGGAGGGGTAGGAGACTGTTGTTACGGCATGATGGTTAATTACAAAATAAGACTAAAGGCTCTAACAGCCTAACTTGATAACTGAAACTAGAATATTCTAGACCAAGACTACAGCAACTAAAGTGAAGCTGCTACTCAAAAACTAATCAGTAAGCTATCTAATACACGAAACAAGTAGATCTGTGTGACACAACATGGGATTAAGAAATTAAAGAAAAGGAGAAGAATGAAAAGTAAAAACTATACCAGCAACACTCCAATTTATTAACTGGTGAAATGCAAGCAACTCTTGCTTTTCAGTTCTGTGAGAAGTTGATAAGTACACCATGAGAGAAGATAAGGCAACCAAAAGAGACTGGGGATAGACAACAGATGGTAATCAGTGGGTTTATCATATATTATACACAACTAAAATTCAAACACAAATGGCAAAAAAGTCATGAGATGAACCTGAATGTAAAATAGGATTGAATCTTTGGGATTTTTCAGTTCACAATTGCATATACTTAGCCAATACTTACTCCTGCCAGCATGTAAAGCTAGCGACCTCGCAGCTATTCCTATAATGATAATAACAGCACCACTACTAACTCTGCAAACACAATAGTTTGATATGTTCAACAATGTTGTATGGATTCAAGGGTTAATCAAGTAATAAAGATGAAAAGGAATGAAGGTAACTTAATGTGTAATTTTAAATATTCAATGCGAAATTAGATAAATAAATCTACAAATTATATCCCTTTAGTATCCTATCGTAATGAAAAACACAAGGTTCGGGGAGAAAGTGAAGAGAAAATACAGTACACAGGTCTATATACAACTGCAAAATATGCATAACAATATAGCTACCTAACTGATTTTACATCAGAAAGGGCTGACTCAGCACTTATGCTACCAGTGTGTTAATTATATATTCAGTGGAAGTGACTTACACTAATAGATTATTGTCAGGAATTTCTGCTGGCATCAATGTGAAAATAGACAAAAACCAACATGCAATGCAGACATATATTGGTATGCCAGATCTCCAGGGAATTGATTTAAAGAGATAAAATGAAGCTGTGACCCCAGCAATTAAAAAACACCCAGTATAGAGTTTCCTGTCAGTGAAGCTGTTAACCTGCAATGCATACCAAATATCTAATCAGATGAAACAGAACTTTACTTGTGTTTGACTATAGCCATAATTAGGATTATTATCTCAATTTATTCATTGAGCTACTCTCGTGTGTATGTGTGTGTGTGTGTATTTGTACATCCCCATTGTGGAAGCAAGCAGTTATTCTAAACAATTCAACTGCTAGGTTAGACAATATTATGGAAAATATACATACCAGGAACTCAGCAATAAAAATTGAAACAGCAGCAGTGGCAAGCAGCTTAATAACGTGATTCATTCTTCTTTCAAATAAGTGTTTCCATAATGCCTTTATAAACTGGTATTCACTAATTATTTGAACCCATAGAAATGATGTCATTATCATGTATGCATGGTAAAGAGGAGGAGAATGCTCCAGCAAAAATAGCAAACAAAGCATTCCAGTCACAATACATCCACATAGATATATCTGCAAAAGAAGGTAGCTTAGATTATTTATAATGCTTGTATGAACAGAAAATCAGTAATAAAAAAAAAAACGTATATAAATATGTGCACTCTCCATAAAATTTCTTTATTACATTTGACTCCATTTAATAACAGCTCACACAAAGTTAATAACATATTGGTAAAACTATTGGGCGAATTCCCTCTTTGTTGCCAAAAAAAAATTATTGATAAAAAGATATTGGTAAAACTAAGCTTTCACAAACATTACTTTTCCATGGCTATTTCTCTCAGCTGCTCGCTCCATTCCAAAAACATTTTCTGGCAGTGAAGTATAAGACTGCAGCACGTGAAGAACAAGGTAGATCATCCAACCAACATACCCAAGGGTAATTACAGACATGAGCATCAGCCAGTCATATGTCTGAAAATAGTGAAGTCCTTGCAATGCTAAACTTCTAAGGTTTTCGGATAAGTTCATTGCAGCATCATAATCTTTAGCCAATATCAGACCCTCAATTTTGTCCAATATTGAAGAATAATGAGACAGTGGTTTGAAAGGTTTAAAGTATAACAAATGTGACTGCTTTATATCTGAAGTTGTTAATGAAATCAACATTCTTCTACATTGTCTTCAAGAGAGAAACATAATTTCTATTATTTCCTCACATAACATATATCTCATAAATTGGCTGCTGAATTCCTTACATTTTTTTACAATTTCTGGTTACCCCTTATGGCATATTCTTGTTTACATGAAGAAAAAAAGGGTAACTTCATTTTGTAAACCCAAATGGAAGATGCCATGCTAGAGACAAGGAAAAATCACTACATATCAAATACAAAAATCAGTTATGTGAAGGATACGTGATTTACGAAGAAACTGGTTCAGAATTTCCTTTGTATTGGATAGAACAGCTTCAACTTCTTCAGCCTGGAAAATAGTATACATTAAATCTTAGTCAGAGGATCCACTGATTAGAATTTTAGTTTCCTATCCTCTCACCACAAGTAGAATGAATGTCAGTCCATAGAAATTACATAATATTCCAATGAAAACATTGAACAAAAGCACATTAACATGATGTTCACTAAAATCAAGAAGTCCATTATCAATCAAAACTAAAGGAAAATACCTTGGTCATGTTAATGTAATCTCGCGGTAGAATACCGACAGAATTAACAGGACATGGCAGACCAAGTAATGTAGACTGTAATAGAATTGAACAAATACATCAGATAATGAAACCTAAAGATGGATAGAGAGATATGCATCATGATTTGAACATAAATCCTCTACAACCATGAGTGGTGCAATATCAGCCTGATTGACATCCACCCTTTCAATCCCATGCAAGCCCCATTCAATTGGCGTTGGCGCGTCATGCACGTGGTCGTCAACAAATCTAAAACCGCAATCAGAATGGTTGCTGCTAGATATTGGCATTGGGTGTTTAACACCAGCTCCCCATGCAACAAGTGGGGTATCAGTGTTTGAAGGATGCCCATCTCCGTGGCTTCCTATGATGAGAAATGAAATAAGTAATTAAATAAAAGTGCTAATAATAGCAGAAATTGGCCTATACTGAGATATTCTTAAACTATTGCTTCAACATTTTTAACATCTTCAGTGAAATTAACAAATTTAAAATTTAAGTGTTGCAACCTTTGTCCCCTTATGAAATATAATATAAAAGAATATGCAGTCATAAAGATGATAAAAAAATGTTGCAACCTTTGTCACTCATTCCATGATCTGCTGTAAAAACAAATGATGTAAGATTATCCTTGAAATAATCTTGAACAAGATTATATACACTTTCAGCTACATGGTCAACAACCTTAACATTGTTGAGATAGATAGATGAAAAGGGCCTATGTGCATGACCATTAGAGTCACATCCAAGTAGGTGCAGGAATACAACAAGGTTCTCCTGCTGCAGCAACTCCTTTAATTTTGGGTCTTCTTTGGATCGATTAAGAAGGCTTTGAAATTGATCAAGAGACCACAAGTCCAGGAACGATGCATCTGCATTAAGAAATCAAAAGTACTAAATTTATGAAAATAAGGATTGGAGAATTTAACAAATATCTTCGCAATACTTTTGCTATCTTAAATTCCTAATTAGCCAGATCAAAAAAACGTTAAGATAGCACTTTGAGTAAACTACTGTACAATTTACCGCAGGAAAGTTTTTTTAAAAAACACCAGTGTTTGAAATAATGCAGAAAATAGTTCTCTATTTGTACAATTAGAATTAAATAAGGCCAAATTTTTTAATTTTCTAGTTTTTAAATACCTTCAAAAGTCTTGGGCGTGAGGGAAAATTTGTAATTCCACTCATATGCCCACTGCCCACATTTACACTGTCGAGTCTTGGGCGTGAGGGGAAATTGAAATCTGTTATAATACGGCGCACTAGTTCACGCCTCAGATGTCCAGTCTTGTGTGTGAGAGAGGTTTTGAGAGTTTCACAGCAATTAGACATATGACACAGGTAGTGTTAATAAGGTTTGTATAGTCATCTATTTACAAGTTAGTTTTGTGGGCTTGAGTTAAGTATAGAACCGAAATTCTAAGAAAGACTTCGAAATATAATTATGGTTTGAAACAAACTAAGCAGTACACAAAATTATACCAGACTCCTAATGCTTAGCAAACAAGGAAACAATAGCAAAAAATATAAAGAAATTTGAAAACTAATCCAAGGAGATAATCTAGAGATACATTTCGTATATGCTAAACATTTTTTAAGGAAACAGTGTGCATTCAAATTGTCTAAAAATATTTCAGAAACTATAGTATGTCACATGGATCAAACAATTCAATTATGCTGTTATTCTTAGAAATGAAGAACCAATTGTCCCAAAACCTTAAGTTATTACGTGAGGTCCATTTTATATGCCTCAAAACAAAATTCTACGGGAAAGGTTCTATTATTGAAAGTAACAACACATATTGAAAAAATATTGTGAAACTCAAACCAGTACCAGTTGCAAAATCTTCAAACTCGTGCGGATAGGTATCCCATGTGCTATGCTGCAAGGCACCACAGAAAATTGGAACTATGTCAGGACTTCCATAAGAAATCGTATGACGGCTTCTGTTAAACACGGAATCAAACTCAACAGGATTAGCCTTCCAACCTGCAATAAACCAAAACCAATCTTTTATTAGAAACTAGGCAGTAGAATAAAGTCAAAAGCCTAGTCAACCATCTAAGTTGCTGGCTATGTTTATATATAGGGTTTTCAAAATATAATGTGAAATTGTCTTTTTTCTTCATTTTTCACCATTAAAATATCCAAACAATAGAAAAGTAATATCCCACCAATCCATCTCACGTCCTTGTGTTACTGTTAAATATCAAAACATAAAGGAAGAAAATAACACGGACCTTTCAAAACTGCACTGGGATCTTCATAGAATCCAGCAATTATGGAAACATGACCAGGCCTTGACTCAGTAGGAGGGCGAGCATGAGAAACCCCCCAACGTCCTTGATTTTTAATTATGCTTCTCAAAAACGGTGCTCTGTAATTCCCTTCCGAATCAGGCTCATAGAACTTGTCAGCACGCAAACCATCAGCTGTATCCAAATTCAAAAGTCAATATTTTATTACTTATTGCTCATACCCCTTTTGTCTCACATATTAAATGTCATATTTAGAATATGTTGTCTATAATAAATTTCATATTTAGAATATTTACTTGCAACATATTATTGTCATTTTAAATTATCTATAAAACATCAACTACCTTCTTCCACTAATATACTCTTATTTATTGTATCACAACTTACCTTACTACCACTTCATTAAAATATTTTAATAAATGACACTTATTTTACCATAGAAATTAGTACACTCAAAACTTCTCTTAACAATTGTATTACACCTTATATGACAATTAATATGAGACAGAGGTAGTATTTGACAACAACTTTAGTTTAACAACTATAATTTTTTATTTTTTTTGGTATAAACCAGGTATCCTTTGTGCGCAACTGCAGGGACTAATCCCTCCAGCCTTGTAAGACCCAAATGGGCGGCAAACTCTCCCTATGAGTTTTAACGATGTTGCATGCCCAAGCCAAGGATCATAACAACTTTAATTTTTGTATCCAAGAAATATATAAGGCCTATTTGGATAAACAACTTAATTAAACACTTACTTATAGCACAAACATTTATCATATAAGTGCATATGTATAAGCTATTTTTACAACAAAACATAAGCTGAAAACAACTTACAGACATGTCATATGTATAAGCTATTTTTTTTATAAGAATGTCAAACTATTTTTATATTAGCTATAATCTATTTTCATAAGCTATCCGGGAGAGTCTATGAAAATAAGCTGAGAACAACTTACACTAATGTCATAAATAAGTTACTTCCATAAACTCTCTCAAACAGTCTCACAATTGTTTATGCTAGCAAAAAAGCTCAAATAAATCAATCCAAACAAAAAATACTTTTCGATACACAATGGTCATAAATCAAACCACTAATCACATGCTTATTAACCAACTATCTATGAATCACTAATCAAATCAATCAATATTTTACAGCAACTAATAATTTAAAAACTGAAATAAACATAACATCAAACAGTTGGTGTGCATGAGTGAGTGAATTTTTAGTTAGAGCATACCAACTAATAGAACAAGGCGTTTAGCAGGTGCAGAGAATCGAGGAGGAACAGGATCAACACCATGAACAATAGGAGATTTGAAGTATATATCGAAAATGCTGAGCATGTAAATAGCGTGAAGAATCACACCAAGTACTACCAACCATCGTTCCCTTCTCTTCAACCACTTTGTTCGTTTACTCGTAGTGGCTTTGACTCCTCCTATTACTTGCTCATTTCTGTTTCCTAAGATCCCATCGCTTCGCATTTTTGTACTCTTTTTTGTTTGGATCGAATTTTGTTGTGAAAACTCAACGGTGAACGAATGTGTGAACTGTGAAGTGATGTGTTAGTTGTGTTTAGTTGGGATTTGATTTATGTATGTTTCCTTTTTAGGTTGATGGTATGTTCAACTTCAATGGATACCATGGGGGATTGGATTTGGTGAAGTGACTGCACATTCACATTAATGCATCTGGACCGTCCGATCACAAACTGACGGATCAGTTTTTTTTTTTTCTTTTCTTGACAAAACGATTGGATCGGTTGTTTTTCTATATTTAATTTAAAACGTTCGATCACAAATCAGTGGTTGAGATTTGAAATAACGTGAAACCGCGTACTTTTTCTACTGCAGACAATCCAATTCTGATACCATGGCCCAATTATTTGTCTAGCTCACTTACCATTTCAATGTTATTCCAGCTTATTATTGTTATTTTTTGGATTGTTGTGTGTTAGGTATGAAATTTTTACCATCCAAATTTAGCTGTGGGCACATGAGTTAGATCACTTGTTATAAACTCATGAAAGCTTTAAAATAAAAAAAGTATATATGTCGAATCTAATCTTCTATTATAGCGTCGAATTCATAAATGTCTTCCTTGTAAGTTGTAACTATCAAAATTATCAACAGCGCGGGTTGGGAGTTTCTACGAGGTACTAAATTAAAAAAAAAATACATAAATGAAAAATAATTAGAAAGATAAAAGGATAAAATTGTGAAAATAACTTGTTTAATTGATTGTGTGTTAAATAAAATGTACAAGTTTGGTATTTATAGACAAACACTAGTCCTGCTTACCAAAATATTGTAGCCTACAAGATTGGTATGTGGCACCTATGTTTGGCTTGATTTTCTCTCCTTTGTGGTGTTTTCATTTGCTTCTACACATGTGGGCTTCTCTTCCTTGGGATGTGCTTACTATCAAATCGTCGCTTCAATTAGTGGCACTATAAACAAAGAACACGAGTAAAATGTCAAATTCTCAGGTTCCACTTAAGTTTGACAAATTCTAACACTCTTACGATCGTTGTGGACATCTATGGAATTAAGAAAGATACGACTATCTCATATTCAACTGTTTTACATACTCGTGGACTTCTGTGAAATTGAGAAAGATTCGACTATCTCGTACTCAACTAAGTCTAACCTTCTTTCTGTTGACCCTAAATTTGAATGTTTGTCATTTTCGGCTTACAACTTATTTATTTTTAGGTGTAAACACATTCTTAGATGTTTGGATCAATATTTGCAATCTCAACATCTCCCTCTAAACCCAACTTCCTGTCACCGCAAAGATGGCGGTAGTTCTCATGCAAGGCAGCATTGATGATACAATTATACACTATATAAAAGAAAACTTCAACATATGTTTATAAGTGAAGGCATTAATCACATTATAGGTCGGTTTTTGTAGAATTTTATAAGATTTTAATATGAAATCATGGCCTATACAAGATCCATTAGACCTTATCAGATTACTGCTATCGTACCACTCAGGTCACACTTCAGATTTTTAAGTCATTCATGGCGCAAGAGGGGTTTGGGATAATACAAGTTTCAACCGGGTTAATCCCTCTGAATTTTCATCCTCATTATAAACCTATGTGTTTCCAATCTATAAGTTCTAAGTACATTGCATATGATAAAAAAACTTCATACAATGCATATTATTCTTGTACATTATTCCACACCACTTATTTCATACAATAGATATAAAATATTTATATATGGGTTATCATTTCCCATTCCAAACTTGGAAGGCAAGTTTCCTTCTGTACATAATCTCCCTTAACACTACATGTTCTCAACTATAATACAAAACAATATAAACATAATTGACATTCTAGGAAAACATATATACTATTTTACAACAACTTTAGGTAAAATAATATTATTCTTCTTCATCATGAAATGCTTACCATTTATCACTCAATTCTACCATTACATTCTCCATAGTTGGTCGACGATGAGGAGATTCATCGGTGCAAACCAAAGCGAGTCCCACCAATTTCTCTGCCTCTGATTCTAAGAACTTCCCTTCAAGATTCTCATCAATGATATCTTTCAAACCACCACTTTCTAATGATTGTCGATTTAACTGAGTGATATCATGTTTTCCAGTGAGAAGCTGGAAAACTATCACACCGAAAGCGTACACGTCACTCTTTTCAGTGAAACGACCGGTTGTTGTGTATTCAGGCGCTAGGTACCCCATAGCAGCACTAGCTTTGAGGGTGGAGAAAACAACATCATCTGCAAGGAGTTTGTGCAAACCTGAATCTGCAAGTAAGGAATTGTATCGATAATCGAGAAGTACTTTTTCAGCTGATATATTCTGATGAACTAGAGAATGTTTGCTTCCTTTGTTTCCATGCAGATAACCAATACCTGAATAGGACACAATCAAACAATGTGTTATTTCTTCACACGAGATTAAGTGTATCAAGATAGTGAGCCTAATAATATCGAAACATATTAGTTGACATTTTTTCCATTATCATTTTCCAAATTTGATATAATAGAAAATTTCGTCAGGTTTCAATAGACAACATGAAAAGTTTAATTTGATAATAAGCTTGCATTGATTTAATTTGGAAGCAAGTTGAACCAAGTGGTTAGGCTAAGGGGTTATTGAACTTCAGTTAAGATCGAATCGTTCAGGTGAACCCGATTTCGAATCCTGACCGAAACAATCCTGGTAAACTTTAACTCAATTCAAGAGAGGAGGCATAGAAAAGCTAACCTTTGGCAATACCATGGATTATGGACACTCTTGTGGACCATTCAAGTACCTCAGCACTTCCTCTTTTAACATCAAGATACTTTGACAAACTTCCATTTGACACAAAATCATAAACCAGAAAACATTCTCCGCGGCCTTTCGAACAGCAAAAGCCTCTCAACCGAACAAGATTTCCGTGCTTTAATGAAGTTAATAATTTCAAACCTTTCAAGAATACGGTTTCATCAGACTTGCAGCTTGTCTTGGCAATGCACTTTATAACCACAACAGATCCATCTCTCAAGATTCCTCTATAGTTAGCGGATATATTATTCTTCACCAATAAATTCATCTCTGAGAAACATTGAGTTGCGCGATCTACTTCTTCGAGATTAAACATAAAACTCTCGAGAAATTCCTGCGTATAACCACCGAGATCTTTGGATAATGGATCCCATCCACTGGAATACTCCAAACTTATAAGCGGCGACACGTTTTTCCTGTAGACTTCCTTGATCTTGTCAGTACTAAGCCGGATATTAGAAATTTCAGCAGTGGTTCCAATTTTCTGTTTTTCACGACGGTACCGCAAGATAAGAAAAAAGCCAGTAATAGAAGAAACAATAACAACGCCAATCACCACAAAAACCAAACCAACTGTCGAAGATTCTGACCGCTTTCTACAACCGGCATTACCACATTTTTTATCCATTACTTCAGGTGATACTGGAAAACCAATTGTTGAATTTTTACTTGGTTCATATGGTTCTGGTCTAATTGGATCTGAATTGCTTACTATTTGACAAGAATCTAAATCGGCAAATCCAGTTCCACATAAACCATGATTGTTAGAATACTGTAACCCTCCTTTCAGTCTTTGCAGAGCTGCATTGTTACATAAAATAGACAAAATAAATCAAGTTTTCAACAAATACCAACGTGATAAGCTAAATAAACCATAAAATCCCCTATATGTAGCACCGATAGTTAGGATTAAAGGCATGTCTGGTGTCTAACATGTGTCAATGTCTGGTGCCAACACAACTCTGACACAAGTGGTTAGATTCAATCATTTCTATGTCTTGAATCATTATCGGTGTCTACGTGTTAGAGTGAGTGTCGTGTCTGGTGTTTGTGTCAGTGTTTCGTAATGACTGGTTACCTGAAGGGACACTGCCGGATAGTGAATTGTTTCGAATATCCAGAGTCTGTAGTTTAGGTGGATAAGTTAATGTCACTGGAACTGGACCAAAAAGGGTATTGAAGCTGAGATCCAATCTTTCTAGTGTCTCTAGCTCACCCAAACTTGCAGGAATTGCGCCACTTAAGTGATTATATTGGAGCGCAAGAACGCTTAGCCGCTTTAATTTGCCTAGCTCAGTAGGTATACTTCCATTAAGCTCATTATAACAAAGCTGCAAAACTGTAAGCTCTTATAGATTAGAATATCTTGAGATATTTCGAGGAAACGAATAAAACAGCGATAAATGCAAGACTGAATTGTTACAACTTTAAATAGACGAGGCAAGAGAATCTTCTGATTCAAGTTCATTTCATCTTAATTTTCTGCAGTTGTGCATCTCGGGCTCGTGTTTCAACTCAACTAATCCGATAAAAATGTTGATTTAAAAACGTGGGCTATACGATCTTGATCGGAGACCTGAGATACACAACTGTAGGAAGGGTCCGTTTTCACGTTTCCCGTTTTCATTTTCACTTCAACTATAGATTCAAAACTTCAAACAGATTCAACATTTTATGAAATTTCCCTGGCTTGGGCATGCAGCAGTGTTAAAACTCTTAGGAGAGTTTGTCGCCCATTTAGTCCCACAAAGCATAAGGGATTAGTCTCTGCAGTTCCCCACAATTATCTTTCTATCTTCTCTCTATCATAATTATTCATTATACGAGTCTTTCAACTCCTCGTTAGCAATTTAAAATGAACACAAATTTCAGAAAACGAAAACTTATGTTCGTAAACTAGTCTAAATGCATGAAATCCAAATCCAGAATTATTCAAAGAGTTGTGAATTTAGCATGTCAAGTTGAACATAGTTTTGTATCATTGCATACTCTTTTCATCAACAAAAGTGTTCAAAATGATAGAATAAACTTTTTTGGTTACAAAATGATAGAATAAATGAGACATAATTAAACAAAAATTATTAACTAATAATAAAAAAAACTAATGAGAAAATAAGAAAGATACAAAGTAATGAAATATAATCTATGAAAAAAACAATAAATACTCTGTCACAAAAAAGAAACAAACAATAAATACCAAAAAGAAAACAGAGAGAAAGAGACAAATGAAAAATAACCCAAAGTACTGAAATGAACAAACATGATAACATGTGATTGTGGAATAATGACCCAAAATAACCAAATGGCCAAATACAGCAAAAAGAACATAATTTTCCTTAACCACTTAATTAATATTCAAAGATAAGCTAACAAATAAGAACTACAAAAATAAAAATAAAAACAAATAAAACTTCTTTCAAGAGAAAAAATAAATTATAAAAATTCTTTCAGCAAGAAAAAATATTACAAAAGAAAAAAAAGAATAAAAAGAAGAGAGCAACTAACCTTGAAGATTTGACATGTTACCAATCTCATGAGGAATAAAACCAGAGAAATTATTAACATTAAGATACAAATCACTAAGCTGAGTTAATCCTGTAATTTCCTTAGGTAAATTCCCATTTAAAGCATTGAAATGAAGGTAAAGACCAGTTAAACTCTTAAGATTACCAATCACTGATGGTAATTTCCCTGATAAACCTTTTCCTTGAAGTGAAATATTAGTCACAAGACCTTGTTCATTACAAGCAACACCTTCAAAAGTTCCACTACATGGATCAGAATGAATGTTCCATGAGATTAAGACATGGTTTTCTGGGTCTAAAGAGTGTTTAATAGCAATTAAAGTGTCAAGTTCAGTGTTTAAGGAAAGAGATTGAGAAGAAAATATGAGAAATATTTGTAGCTTTAGAATTAGAAGTAGGAATAAGAGATAAGACATGTTTTTTGTTATTGGGTTTAGAATGGAAAATGTGATGAATTGATTATATTAATGTTGGTGAGTTGTGAAATGTGGATTATGTTACAGGCTTTGTTGAGGTGAGAAAATCTTTGTGTGTGTGTGTGTGTGTGTGTGAGAGTGAGTGTGTGATTGTGAATAAGCAGAGAAACATGTCACGTGAAGTTAATAAAAGTGTGTTGAGATAATGTGGTTTTGTTTTTGAGGGAAATATTTATGTGGCAACAAAAAGTTAGGAACATGAATAGTATGGCTAGCTGCATGGGAAAGGTTCAGGTTTATAATGGGAAGAAACGTTTTTAATTGAATATGATTATTATAATGGGTCTAAGTAGGGAACTGAATTCCTATTGTAACTATATCACACAGTTACGGTTCTCGACCGTCCGATTTAAATAAACAATTGAGATCATTTTACTGTATAATTTGAATGTACGATCTAAACCGTCCGATATCAAATCAACGGTTGATATTCATTAGCGTGTATAATTGTGTGGAAGTACAACAACATGCAATCATGATCCATCTAAGTAGTAATTCTAACAATCTACTTAGGGTGGGAACAAGGCAACCTCTACTTTTATAGTCTGATTTATGAGAATTTTTCTCGCATTCTCGTGCACTTTATGAAATTTCAAAAATACTCTGTTTGAGTTTTAAAATTCAAACAATGTTTTTGAGGTTTTGAGTTTTAAGAACTCGAACTAGGTTAGTGGTCAAGAAGTCTTGACACCTTAATTTGTGGCCTTTTCTTATTGGCCTTTGGAGAGGCGTCTTTTTTCTTGGTGAATTATTTATCTTGCTCGAGTCTATAAATTTTTATTTTTTTGTTTTCACTAACAGTTTAATCTGGTTTTGGGATCAGTTCTGACATCAAGTGATTTCAGTCCCCTCCCGACCGCAGTTGCGGGGGATCGAACTGTGGTCCTCCAAGTTCAGCGACAATCACCACTGAACCAACTAACGATTGCTGGAGTCTATAAATTGAAGACATGCACTTGTTCCTTTCCATCATTCATCCCTCAATTATCTTCATATCTGTTATTAGGTGTCCATGTTAACATCTCTTGCAAGTTTTAAGTGAAAAGTATTGGATCTTTAAAACAAATTTGGACAAGCATATAATAAGTTTTATATATGTTTTTTATATCCCTTTTGATGACTAATCACTAATTTGGACAGTATTGCTGTTACACACCTTTTATATTTTGCGGGAACGTGAACTGTATGTTGGGTTGTCTTTATTCTCTTGAATAGTAAAGCTACTTGCGCCCGTGACTATAGTATATATGTTCAAACAAAACGGGGTATGATTGATGTTGAGGACATGTTTAACATTAACATCAAATGAACATTAAAAAATGGAGTTTCTATTTCATTTATTATTATGTTTCAAACTAGACAAGCCGGTAGAAGAACTACCGAGAAGGACGTGAAATAATATAATTAGTTCCGTACTCTTTTCAATTATGAATACGTATGAATATTTAATAGAGTCATGTTAAAGAATGTCTCGGAACACTTGTTAAGTATATATAAAAAAAAAATTAATGTTGTGAACATAACTCTTTACTTTTTTTAACGTGTTGAATATACAAATTTCAAGACAAAATTTTCATATTAATATACTTAACTATGTTTTGAGATACTATTTAACATTTTCCTTATAAATATAATTCTATAATAAATGAAAAAAGAAAATGCTAATCAGTTTGTTTGGGAAACTAGTGTGGGAAATCCAATATAGTAGTAAAAATATATCTTGAAATTTGTTTAGTCAATACATTTAAATTATATAAAAAAAATATAATTTTTGATGTAAAATTTACTTTTTTACTTCCTTAACTATTGTTTCAGGAATACTAGTTAACAACTTAGCATGACCCAAAATGAAAATATCTTAATGGATTTTCGATATTTACATGTTAGAAAAAAAATCATTAAAAAATTTAAAAATAAAGAATAATTAAAAAAAATTAAAATTATGTCCTAGAAATTTTTATAATGATGCACACATCTCATTTTTTTTTATAGGAACTAAAACCGAAAGAAACACTTATTTAGCCCTTTAATTTGGTGTTTTAGGATTTTTTTGAGGCATTCTTGGGCATGAGACGGGTAGAAAGATAGATTGGGGTGGTTGTTAATTTGACATACTATTGTGTGGACTATTTGGAAATCTCGAAATGACGTATTCTTCTCGGAAGGGACTTTCATTGTCGAGTGTCTGCTCGATAGGGTGAAACTTCTATCTTGGAAGTGGTTTCTAGGTAAAAACACTGACAACCCTTGTTCCTTTTATGAGTGGGGTATCCACCCTACTTTATGCTGGAACCGATAGAGTTTGGTGGGTGTCTTGTTGGGTCTCATTGGGTCAAGAGGATTGGGGGCCCTCTAGTTGCTTGTCCTACCTGTGGTATGATCATACGGTACCTACTCTAGTTTGGTTGTGGTGTGACTCATTGTTTCTTTGTATTTTACGTGCTGGTTTGTTTTTTCTATTTTACCTTTGAGATTGACAAGTTCTAGTGGAGTGTACCTCTGGTACCTCTTCATTTTCCTGAGTTTTCTCTTGTACTGTTTTCGTTTCCTTATTTATATATAATATATTTGCCATTCAAAAAAAAAATAGTCCTTTAATTTATATTTTATTATATTTCAATTTTATAATTTAAACATATTTTATAAGAGGACATGAATAATTTTTTTTTTCTTTATCGATCATGTTTGATTTCTAACCCGTCTTATATTAAACTGATATGATTAAACTAACTTATCACATCATGTTTGTTCATCAAATGTTAGATATTTTTTGGTTTACAATGGAGCTGAAGATCGAACTCAGGACCTCTAACATACTACCAAAATCCTGCACACACTAAACCAAACTTAGTGGCTTATGAAATGTTAGATGAGTCATGATATTATTGTCCAAAAAAGGTTAGTTTAGTGATTAGAGTTTGACTTTATAACTTCAAGTAACAAGGTTCAAATCTCACGTGAAATAGTTATAGAATGGTTGTTAATGCCTTTGTAGAAACATGATCACATTTCACGATTTGGATCCTCGGCATCAATTTTGCCTGTTGCCATCTTTGCTGCTATGGTAATTAACCATTGGATTGACTTCCTCAATTGCAACCGTTTGATGCACTTGTGTATTTATAAAACAAAGTTTATGCAATTATACCTCAACTCTTGTTTAGCGCAAAGTCATTAGTTGTCAATTTTTCATTGTAGTAGGCTGTTATGCATAATGTATCACATATTATTTTAGTAGTTTAAATATTTTACAGAGGATTCAATATTAAATGGATAAATTATTTTTTATTATTTTTATTAATCCTCCCATTTCTAAAGAAACATATCTGATAATTTAGGTTTTGACGGTACAATAAGTAAAATTTGCTAAAAAATTGTTCCTTAAACTTTTAACTTTAATTCTTCAAACGATTAAAGTCGGTATATTTAGAAAGGTTAAAAAATTAAAAGTTTGTTTTGAGATGTTGAAAATAAAAGTCGGTATATTTAGAAAGGTTAAAAAATTAAAAAATTTATTTACGTTCTCGTGAGCATAACTCAGTTGGTAAGAACATTGTATGTAATATGCAGGTACCGACATTCGAACACTGATACTTCCACTTATTCACCTTAAAAAATGAATTTTTAACCATTAGCTTGCTTGACAATTTTTTTTTATAAACCCGAGTTATAATCCACATTTTAGTATTTCTATTAACCCAGTCAATATATGACAAAATATTAACATAAAAAACTATGTAAAAAAAATGCAACATTTAATATTGAATGCTTGTAAAAAGTTTAAACTAAAATAATATGTAATACATTATGCCAGCCTACTATAATATGCCCTACTGAACAAGAGTTGAGGCATAATTCCATAAACTTCGTTTAATAAATACACAAGTGTATCAAACAGTATACACAAGTGTATCAAACGGTTGCAATTGAGAAAGTCAATCCAACGGTTAATTACTATAGCAGCAGAGATGACAGCATGCAAAATTGCTGCCGAGGATCCAAATCGCACATTTTATATGCAAGAACTAGCGTTCGAACTTCAAACACTTTATTTATCTATTCATCTTAAAAGTAAAATTTTAGTCATTAAATTGCTTAACAAAAAATAAAATAATATTAAATTAATTTCTCGCACTGGTTATTTTTTTATAAAAAGTCATGATAGTTTTTTTTTTTTTTTACAATTGCTAAAGAAGGACAACAAAAGTCATGACAGTTTATGTCTCTATTATTGTAACTATTGCGTATTGCATGCATCAAGAACTACATTAATGAAGTTAATGGCTGTTCAATCTTGTTTTGAATTGATAATCGGCTAAGTTAGACACACAACAAATAGCAGAGATGATTTTCCAAGGCAATTTTGGCCAACATCAGAGTTCAGAGATATTAATCTCCCTTTGGAAGATTCCAATGATCAAGTTTTTGCCTGAATCATCGGAAACATCTGACCATAGTTTCTTGAATTGTCTTTTTGCTATTTTGTTCTGTATGTGACTGGGCTTAACAATTTGATTGGCTATCAATTAACCATAGTTTCTTAAATTCTTTTTAGATGGTAAAATCAATTATCTTAAATGCTACATTTAGAGACACATGAGACACATATTATGTACGACTCTTTGAACTCTTTTCAAAATATTCGTAATCTCTGATGTTAAGAAAGTTACCTTTTGCGGTAGGAGCCTTGTTGTCAATAATATTCTCAACTATTGTAATTAGAATCGGTGCTCTCAAGTGCATCGCGATATTTTATTTGTTGCATTTCGATATTTTTTTAATTGCGACACTTTAAAAATATCAAATTGCCACACATTGAAAATAATATACCACTTTTACTTTTCAATATTTAATTCCACCACCCATGCAGCGGTACTCTATAGAAACTGATTTTTTTATCATTTGTTTTCTCCTAGCCACGTGGTCTGGCGGAATTCTATTGAATTCTCTTTTTTAAGCCTAACCCTTTCACTAACCATAATAATCTCAAATATCTTATTTATTAAAAAATTAATTATATTTATACATTAATAAAAAACGGTTGATAAAAAATTATTAATTTTTTGACAAAAAATTATTTTATTCACCGTAAAAATGGTATTAATTAAAAACTAACTAGTAGAAGAGCACTCAACATTTTAACAATTGTGAGTTGATTTTGTATAATTTTATTTATTGTTTGAAGATTCTGTTTAATTTTATTTATTATGTGGAGTAGAGCTCTGAATACGGGCAGGTCTGAGCGGGCTTCAAAAAAGTATGGCTCTAGTGCCCTATACGGCCTTCAGGCTAGCCCACATTGTTTTTATTTTTCTAATAAAAAAATTAAAAATGCTAAAAAAAAAAAATTGTTTTAAATTTTGTTGTTTAGCCAATTTTTTGGCAAAAAAATACATTTATATTATATATATAAGTTTCTCGTGCGCCCTAATTTTAGTCATCTGCTACCTTCGAGTTTCTCATGCGTCCAATTTTTACTCATCTCCTACCTACGAGTTTCTCGTGTGCCCCCTTTTCACTCATCCGCTATCTATGAGTTTTTCGCGATACAAGTTTCTCGCGCGCCCTATTTTTACTCATCCCTACCTACGATTTTCTCGCATGCCCCCTTTTTACTCGTCCGCCACCTACGAGTTTCTCGCGCGCCTTATTTTTACCAATCCGATAGTAAAAATGTGAAATTTGAGGAAAAGACATCACCCACTACTTAAATAGCGAATGATGTTTGAAAAACTTATAGGAGGACAAAAGAAACTCTCATACTATAATACAAGAAATACCTGGTTCTCACACAATATCATAATACAAGCAATACTAAAAGAAAAAGAAAATATAACAATAATAGATGGAATACATTTGGTGTATACTCATAAACAACCGGTGTGGATTGTCTGCAGTTAATTTTTTTTTTGTTTATAATATTGTCAATGAAGATCAAACCTAGGACCTCATGCATACTAGCCAAACTCCTCACCGCTAGACCAAACCTAGTGACTTACGTGCAGTTAATTTTTAACTGCAGGGTGGTGCTGTTGGCTTATTTTTATTTCTTTTTTCATTTATTTAAATAATATTAGATATATTTGTTCCACTGGATGGGTCTGCCGTTGGATTCCAACTAACCTGATCCCTAGACAACAAAAGAACTCCATCCAAAAAAAACAACAAAAGAATTTGTCCAAAAAAAAAAATCAACAAAAGAAAGAACGTAGAGTTTCATACTATTAAAAATACAATTGTGCAAGCTAATTAGGGTTTCTTGCCTCAAAAACTATTCGAAGGGTTTTCACTTTCAACAACTTACTGCACCGTTCTCATGAATATCCCTCCTCCGCCCAAAGTGGCGGCATCGCTGGAAATCCTCCCTGACGAACTTATCATGGAAGTCCTATCGTTCTTTGAAGTGAAATCTCTGATGCAGATGAAGTGCGTTTGCGTGTCCTGGAAAACCCTAATCTCTGATCCCATTTTCGTCAAAAAACACCTTAAGAAGCAATCCACACGAAACACCACACACTTGGCACTTCTTTACCGAGATAAATTCGGCTCTTCTTTGGGTGTCGTATCCATCTCTGTGAGTCATTTGCGGGAGTGTAGGTCTCTCCCCATCACACATTCCAACAATCCTTACTATCAATTAGGGTTCAAATTCAGTTGTACAATCATTGGTTCATGCAATGGATTGATCTGTTTGCAAAGTTGTTCTTTATTTAAAACTAATCACGAGCACCAGTTTTATTTATGGAACCCTGCCACAAGGACACAATCTCAATTACCATTATGCTCTTATCACAACAAGCCCCTTTATAACCAGTATTGGGTTGCGTTTGGTTATGATAATTCAACGGATACTTACAAGGTGGTTGTGTTAGGTTTTAAAATTGACTTCAGAAGAATAGATTATCAAGTGAGTCCTACAGTGAGAGTTTTAACTTTTGGTGATAATATTTGGAGGGATATTCAAAGTTTCCTGTGATAGTACTTAATGTGCATACTTGTTCTAATGAACAAAGTGGTGTTTATTTGAATAATAGTGTTAATTGGTTGGTCCGTTGTCCATATCAGTGTCATTCGAAGAATGTTACAATTAATCGATTTGTGATTATCTCGCTTGATTTGGGAACAGAGACATATACAAAGTTTTTGCTTCCTCGTTGTTGTAATGAAGAAGTGCCACTTGACCATCCAACTCTATGTGTGTTGATGGATTGTCTTTGTTTTTCTTATAATTTCGAGAAATATAATTTTGATTTATGGCAAATGAAGAAATTTGGCGGTGAAGAGTCTTGGACTCAATTCCTTAAAATTAGGAATCTGCATCTTCAAGTTCGAACTTATGGAAATAATGTTTTTCTGACCCCATTGTGTTTTTATGAGAATGGTGATATATTGATATTTGCAATCAATCACAGTGCAGAAGCAATTTTCTATGATTGGAGGAATAATAGAGTAGAGAGAATTGTAAATACCCAAAAAATGTTGTACACTGCCAAGGGATATTGTGAAAGCTTGGTATCAATTTGCTGAGAGTAAGTTCCTCTTCGATGATTTACTTTGTTTGATTTAATGGTAATCCGTGGATGATTAAATTTGATTATCTATTTTTTTGTCAATTTTATTTCAGTTTTCTCTTTGTATGGCAAGCTTATTTGTAGCAAGGGTTAGTCAATTTTTGTAGTCGGTAACAGCTGTTATAATGGCGTTGCATATAGCTGACGGCGCTACTTGAAACTCAGCTGCTTTGCATTTCAAGGATCAATCGAACAGCTGCTGCAGCGGACACTATGATGAAGTTTCTGTAGAAACCCACATATACATGCACTACAACATTTTAGGTCTATAGCAATGTCCGGACATTTTAGTCATTTTGCCCTCAATTTTATTTGCTCTATATTAGGTTTAAACATTGGTAAACAATAAACTTTGATTATTAGTTATGAATGTCTTCAATTTTACCAACTGTTATGGTATAAATTTTATCAACTGTTCTATTGTTTCCTTCATCCTAACGACCATGCCGCTATAGCATATTTCGGGTCCAGCCTCTATTTAAGCTCTGCTATGCGCGGTTGACTACAGAGTTAGATCAACCTTGTCAACCTGAAGCATGCATAGAAACCAAATTATAAGCTTGACTGCATTTTGTAGTGCAGGAATTCAACTATTCAACCTTGTTGTCAAAAATAGTTGTTCATAGCACTCACAGTCATGTTTGAGGTGCAAAATCACTTTTAAATAAGGTATTAGGTAGTTTTGATTAATATTGACTATGTTCTCTGAGTCTACAAGAATACAAAAGTTCTAATTGATTAATCTTAGAGGGTTTTGAAATTGAAAGCAGCAAGTTTTCAACAATAATATAAGTTTGTATTATATGATAATAACAAGAGTCGGTAGGAGGGCACATCGAGGGTGTGTATATGGATTTTCCGGAACAATTTGATCTTTTCTGGTGGAACTTCATCCGCTGATTACTTGGTTGATACCAATAGGGTGAAACTTTTCTCTTGGACGTGGTATCTGGCCAAACACTGTTTTATCTGGAGGCTCCTTAGATGTTTTTTATATAGGAACTTTTTGTAATATTGATACCTTTCATTTGGGATTTTCAGTACTTCTTGTACCTCGCACCCCGCTTTCTTTTTTTAATTTTTATTTTTGCCCTTTTGTATCTCGTTACTCTTATTATATTTATATAATTTGCGATTAAAAAAATTATATGGTAATTTTTAGCCTTTTAAGTAACTTTGTTACTTTGGACAAAGCAGGATCACCATAAGCTGAAGTGAACTGTGTTTCATCTGCTACTCCCAATAAGCAAAGGCAGTAAATTATCATTGGCATACAAGAGGTCCTTCTTTTGATCAACCACTGATGCAGGCTGCTGATCCTTTTCATTCCTTATTTTGATTGCACTAATAATATATTATAAGGTTGTTTATTGAAATCAATTTTTTAAACTGAGTAGCCAAGAATTGATAGTTATAGTACTATTTTTTATTGCAAATAGAGTTATTATATTATTCCATAAAGAAAAAAGATTTATTATATTAAAACAAATAAGGCGTCGTACACTGTTTCGGAAAATATGTTTTCCTACCTAACAATTATACCTTTACCCCTACAAATAATTTTTTTTTTCCAATTTTACACTTTACTTGTTTTGTTGGAATAACTTTACACTTTACACTTTACGTTCAAAAATAAAAAAAACTTTACTCTTTATGATTTAAGATTAAAAGAAATTAGAGATATAGTGACAGACAAAACCGTCACTAAAAGTCAAAAGTCTGTCAATACAACTCATATTCAAAAGTACCGGTACTCTTTTTCAAAGGAACTCGGTTCATCTTCTCTCACCGACACACTTTCTTTAGGATTACTGATATACTAATTTAAATACAAGAAAGTTTACTTATAGTGACAAACAAAACTATCACTAAAAGTCACAAATCTGTCAATACAACTCGTATTTAACAGTACCGGTACTCTTTTTCAGAGTGACTCAGTTCATATTTTCTTACCGGCACACCTTTAGGATTACCGGTATACTAATTTAAATACAAGAAATTTTACGATAGTGACAGACAAAACTGTCACTAAAAGTCACAAATCTATTAATACAGCTTGTATTCAACATTACCGATACTCTTTTCCAAAGTAACTCGTAGGGGTGGAAATGAACCGAACCAACTCGAACAAAGTTCGAGACTCGATTCGACAATTGATTCGTTGAACTTGGTTCATGAAACAAATGAGCCGAACTTGAGCTAAATATTAAGTTCGTTAATTAAATGAGTGACTCGGTTAATCTTTTCTTACCGGCACACCTTCTTTAGGATTACCGGTATAATAATGTAAATAAAAGAAATTTGACTTATAGTGACAGACAAAACTGTCACTAAAAGTCACATTTGAGTTCATTGTCTCAACTAATAAAGATTGAAATTATTCTAACAAAAAAAATAAGGGTAAAATTGAAAAAAAATTAATATATTGGGGTAGAGGTATAAATATAGGGGTAGAAAAAAAATCTTCACCGTTTGGTTGTGTGTTTTGTTTGTCAGTGTGAGGATGTATGTTTCATCCTTGTTGAAGCTAGTAGTTGTTTTCTTGTTTTTTTTCCCTTATTTATTTATAATATTCTAATTGTTTAGAGAAGTGAGAACCGTTATCTTTTTTTTTTAATGACGAATATATATATATAATAAAGCAAAAGTCACAAATATAAGGAGATATCACAAACAAAGAGGAATACCGGGAGTACTCACAAAAGAAGAAAAACAAAAAGAGGGGAAAAACATAAAAATAAAAAAACCAAACAGATGACACCGCCCACCCAAAACTAACAACCAAGACAGAACAAGAGGAGGAAAGAAAAGAACAAAAGAAGAAGAAAAAGGATAAACCCATCCACCAAACAGAGTCATCAGAAGCCAGCACCCAGACCACACAAATCTCTAACGGCTCCAGCACATGACTGATTGCACCTCCCACTCATAGAAAGAACAGGGATAACCAGGATTTTTGGCCAAAAACCACTTCAAACAAAAATTATTTGTTTATACCATAATATAAAATGGGAATACAAAATATAGCTACTAATTTTAGTTTGATTTTCTTTTTTGTACCAATTTGTTCTTAACAATTTTTTAAAATTAAATTAAATTTAATAAAATATAACCCAAATATTGTACCCAAAAAACCTACGATCCAAATATTGATGCTAGAATTTAGATAAATTTAAATAACTAAAAAATTATGAAAATGAAATAAATTAGTTAAAATGAATAATACAAATATTCTGCAATTAGAATCATATTTTTTATTTTGTTCATATTATAGAAGTACATTTTAATAGTATATTTTATTTTTATTACAAATATAATCAATATATATATAACTAATATAATCATTAAATTTTTAATATCATTTATCCGCTACTTAAGTTGCGAACGTTATAAAAATAAGAATTTTGAGAAAAAAAAACACCCTACTTTACGCGCCCGCTACTTAAGTAACATTAGAGTAAAATAGAAAACTTGTAGGGCACGTGAAAATGTGATAGGATGTTAAAAAAAATTCTTAAAAATTACACATTTTTATGTTAGGCCTCATATTAATTTCCGCTTTAGGTCCCACATTATGTTGGGCCGGCCCTGCTTGATTTATCAAAACAGTTAACATATTAAGTGTACCAGAGTTATGTTTGACATTAAATATCAGTTTAAAATCAAACTATATATCAGATTAAGATAAAATGTATTAGAGCAGATAACACATATAGATATCAGACTGTGTTATATGTTCGGAGTCTTTCAGAGTATCAGAGTTCATTTGATATATTAGAGTATATTTTTGTTATATGTTTTTATCAGCAGTGCTATATGGTACGAACCATATGCACAAGAAACACAGGAATTGTTGTGGTGTCTTGATATTAGTGGCTGACAAAAATTCAGTTCCGTTTTTTGAAAATCATGGGTGGTTGGATAATAAATTATGATGAACATATTGTCTTCGCGTTTTTCGTTTTTCAACTGTTTTTCGTTTTTATTTTAGCAGTTTTTTTTCTTCTTCTTGAACAACATTAATATTATTGATAAGCACTACACCTAAACACAAGGAGTGTTTGGTGAGCCAAAGACACAACATACAAGAAAAGATATAACTGAAAAAACACAAATAAAGGCACAACAATTGCACAACCAGGCGAAACAGAAAACAAACAACACTGATGCCCCAATATAACAGATACCAGCAAACCAAAAAAAAAACACAAAACAGTAGAAATAAGAAATTAACGAACAGTATATACATAAAATAAACACATAAATAATAAGAATGAAATAAAGAAATGTTTCGGTTTAATGCCCATGATAAATATCATCAAAATCATTATCTACTTCTCCCCTTTTTGTTATTAATCAAAAAGAAAACAAAATACAAAAACAATTTTATTATTTTTGTAAAAGAAAATACAAAATGCAAGATCTAAGAACATAGGATGCAGTCAACAGAGTTATTTGTCTGTCCAATGACTTGAAAGTTTTTGGCCCAAGAGATGTCGAGGTACTCTGTTAGCCTGTTACATCTAGCCTTCTTAACTATTCCCTGTTGTATGAGAATTTGTGATATTACTCTCCCATAGGGAATGAAGCATGATTTTCCTGTTTTAGAGATTTCAATACATGTCTTCATATGGTTAAGAATTGTGAGGGGTAGACTAATCTTATGTCCCATCATCAGAAAGTACAAGAAGTGCTTATCCACGTTTAGTGCTAGTCCTGTGTACTTTTCTTTGGGCAAGAAGTTAGTCACCAGTACTTTATACCACAAATTGACTAGGGGTTTGAGTGATGTGGTTTCATTCTGATCAGTAGGAAAGTTATATAACTTCTTGATCACGTTGGAGTTTATACAACGGTTGTATTTGTATTTTTCAATATTAATGCCTTCTTCAGGGCATCCAATAACTTTGGAGATTTCGGCTAGTGTGATGGTTACTTGATGGCCAATAACCATGGATTGAATCTCTGGAATTAAGAACAAGGCATCCAAAACGCTTGATGCCTTGTTCTTAATACAAGCGTTTTTCCAGAATTCTTGAACAAGATGATCATAGATGGGACCATCCAATGTTTTGAAGTAGTTTTCCCATCTCTGTTTCATCATAGATGCTTTAAGATTGAATCCTTGCTCTTTGAGTTCTTCAAAGTTGATGACTCTTTCTTTGATTATGGTTGGGTTTTGGTTCTTTGATTTGACCATGTTTGTAGAGTGAGAAGATAACGGTTTTGGAAATAAGGAGAAAGGAAGGGTTTGGATTCTAGAAGGATTTTTTGTTGTGGTTTGAGATGTGATGGTTTAGAGTGTTTATATAGAGGTAAGAGAGTGATCTAATGCATCATTGAGATATGCACAAAATATTAAATCTTTTTTAAAATCTTTATATAGAGGTATAAGAGAGTGATCTAATGCATCATTGAGATATGCACAAAATATTAAATCTTTTCTTTTTTTTAAATCTTAAATCTTTTTAAATCTCTATATAGAGGTAAGAGAGTGATTTAATGCAATGATTGTCACTCAATTATAGCTTCTCTAATATTAAATCTTTTTTTTTCTAATATATATTTTTGTATTTTTTTTTTTTTGCTTCTCCAATATTAAATCTGTTTTTTAGAAAGTTTCTCTAATATATATTTTTGTTTGATTTTCTGTAGATACCAATCTTGAACGCATTTGTTATTCGGATTTCTAAAAATAAATAAATAAATAGTATTAATAAAATTCAGCATATAAATCTATTAAACTAAGCTCATCTTATTGGTCAAATAATCGGATATATATGAGGCAATACAAAGTTATGTCTTTTTTTTTTATGGAATACAAAGTTATGTTCTATTAAATTTAATAACAACTAAATTAATTGGATATATTATGTCAAATTAAAAAATTAATCGGATATTAAGCTCTATAATCTCTATCTCTATATAATATATACATCACAGGATTCTCACGGAGCATTCTCGTGCATTGTCAATAGAATTTGCTTAGGTGTCACTCAATTAGAGTTTCTGTAATATTATGGGTTTGTGTGTTTAATGTTAAAGAAATAGTGATTTTGATGTTCAATAATTTAGAGATTAGATTTTATAGAAAAGTAGAATCTACTTTGTGTTTGTTTATTGTAATAAAAATCACTTTTTTAATTAATTGTAATAAAAATCACTTTTTTAACTAAAATAATCTTTAGTTATAACTCTATCCTTTTA
Source organism: Trifolium subterraneum (assembly GCA_951799995.1). Taxonomy (NCBI): domain Eukaryota; kingdom Viridiplantae; phylum Streptophyta; class Magnoliopsida; order Fabales; family Fabaceae; genus Trifolium; species Trifolium subterraneum. The sequence goes on along the minus strand of OX637464.1, from coordinate 52,117,074 downwards.
ACATTTTTTTTCTCTCTCTCATCTAAAAAAATCTATTAGCTTTTCATATACATACAATTTTTTTTCTTCGTAATTTCAATAATGAGGATAGGGCTTATATATTGGTACTTAAGTATTCAATATTCATGGCAGTGTATTACATTTTTACTCAGAATGAATTTGTGTAATACACTGCCATGGCCCTAAAAATTATAGATATCATCCAAAAAATAGGTATCCTTTCATTGCAAGAGTATAAAAACTAAATAAAATACAATTAAAAATGGTAAAAAAAATTCGGTAGAAAAATAAATGTTGATGTTGTATGAATGTCAAATCATCACCACAAATAAGATTTCAATATCTCATAATTTAAAATTATATATATATATATATAAGTGATCTTGAGGATGCTATCTCGGATTTGTTCTCAGAAGGAGTGACTAAAAAGGTTGGTAATGATCGTTTGATCTCCTTCTGGTTTGATCCTTGGCTGGGTGGAGTCCCGTTAGTGTCTCGGTTCCAAAGGTTCTTTCAAGTTTCAGCTCAGAGTTCTTTTATGGTGGGGGATATAGGTAGTTGGGTCGAATGTCAATGGGTTTGGGTCTTCAGGTGGAGAAGATCTCTTTGTCTGGGACCTTAATCTTTTGGAAAGTCTTCATGAAATTCTGAACCACTCAACAATCTCTAAGATAGAAGATTCCTGGTTTTGGATGCATGACCCAAGCGGTCACTATTCAGTTAAGTCCGCTTTTTTGGCACTTAGTTGTTCCACAACTAATGAAGTGACATTCTTTGTAGAGGAAAAACGGTTGCTTTCGAAAGTGTAGAAAACTTGGGCCCCTTCAAAATTGGCGGTCTTTTCTTGGCAACTTTTGCAGGATAGGTTGCCGACTCGTCAAAATCTGTGGTAGCGGGGCGTCATTGGGGATGTTAGTGCTTCTGCGTGTGTGCTATGTGGTTTAGAACCTGAAACAGCTGATCATTTATTCGGTTCTTGTAACTAAATCTCTTCACTTTGGTATGGTATTCTTCGGTGGTTGGGTGTGGAGTTGGTGTCTCCTCGTGGTGTTTTAGGGTTTTTTGAGACTTTTTTGGGCATGTGCATGAGTAGAAAAGATAGATTGTGGGGTGGTTGTTAATTTGGCATACTATTGTGTAGACTATCTGGAAATCTCAAAATGAAGTCTTCTTTTCGGAAAAGACATTTTTTGTCGAGTGTCTGGTCGATAGGGTGAAACTTCTTTCTTGGAAATGGTTTCCAGGTAACAACGTTGGCTCCCCCTATTTCTTTTACGAGTGAGGTATCCTTCCTACTTTATGCTGGAACTGATAGAGTCTGTTTGGGTGTCGTGTTGGGTCTAGATGGGTCAGGGGGGATTGAAGGTCCTCTTGATGCTTTTTTCCTACATGTGGTTGATCTCTGCCTCTCTCTTCCTAAGGGGTTTTATTCTTCTTGTGGTGGTGTCTCTGAGGGGGTTCTGTTTGTTTGCTGTGTGCCTCTTTGTTTTCTTGTAGTTTTTCTTTTTTCCTGTCTGGTATCATGTCTTTTCTTAGAGAATATTAGATTCTGCTCGAGTTTATTTTTAGTACCTCCCTGTTGCACTTAACTTTCTTTTGTTTTTTTTTCATTTTTATATTATTTATATAATATATTTGCCATTAAAAAAAAACCGTACAAATATATTCATAATAAAATAATAACATACATACTATTTTCTCAAGATACAACAAAATAAATCATGACCAAATATTTTATTAAACCCGACTCTGATATTACAATATCAGAGTCTTGCAAATCAAATTTAAACAAAAAAAATAATATAACAAACTTTAAAGAACATTATATCTTTTAGAAGAGAGAATATAACTCTCCACTTTATTCTGGTGGACAAACGCCTTGATACTACTTCTCAATTGTATGGTGGGCTGCATATAATTCATAAAAGAGGAACACGGAGAAAACATGGAGTGAGATAAGTTCCAAACTATATAAAGTGAAATTAAATAACAATTGCAATGGATAGAAACAGACACACAAAGATACATTTGAAACACCAAACATATAAGGTGTAGATATAATTGTACAAGATATTTATATCAAATGCAATATTCATGCACCTCCACTACTAATGCATTTTGTACCACTCCTCTTTAAGGTCTCAAATTCGGTTATCTCTGGTGCCAATTTAGGTGAACTAGTTTAGCTTCTTCAAAAAAACTAATGCATTTTGTACCAAATAGACAAAAAATTATACTAAGAGGACATGGTGAGTCAAAGAAGAACAACACCTACTAGGTGAAGTTAAGTACACCACTCATTCTCTGCCACCGGGGCGTCATTGGGGATGCTAGTGCTTCTATGTGTTTGTTATGTGGTTTAGGGTCTGAATCAGTTGATCACTTATTCGGTTCTTGCAACCAAATCTCACCAATTTGGTATAGTATTCTTCGTTGGTTGGGTGTGGAGCTTGTGCCTTCTCTTGGTGTTTTAGAGTTTTTTTATGCTTTCTTAGGCATGACCGTGGGTAGAAAAGATAGATTAGGGTGGTTGTTAATTTGGCATACTATTGTGTGAACCATTTGAAAATCTCGAAATGACGTCTTCTTTTCGGAAGGGACCTTTTCAGTCGAGTGTCTAGTAGATAGGGTGAAACTTTTATCGTGGAAGTGGTTTCTAGGTAAAAACCCCGACTCCCCTTGTTCCTTTTATGAATGGGGTATCCATCCTACTTTATGCTGGAACCGATAGAGTTTGTTAGCGTGTCATGTTGGGTCTCGATGGGTCAGGAGGATTGGAGACCCTCTTTTGCTTTGTCCTACTTGTGGTTGATCTTTGTCTTTCTCTTCATGAAGGGTTTTCTTGTTTTCATGGTGCCTTTGAGGGGTTCTAGTATTGGTGGTGGTGTGTCTCATTGTTTCTAATTTTATTTTGCCCGTTTTGTTTTTTCTTATCTTAGCATAATGATTGTTAGGTTCTGATGGAGTGTACTTCTGGTACCTCTTTATTGTTATGAACTTTCTCTTATACTGTATTTATATCTATATATTATATATTTGCCATTAAAAAAAAAAGTACACCACTCATTCACTTTTATGACATTGTTAGGTGATTAGTTAGCGATTCCCAACTTTATAAGTTTAATCACCTTCAAGGACAAGTTAACAAACCCTATGGATCCTTTACCATCCAACTTATAAATTACTTTCACATGCATGCTAAGCAGTTTATATATATATATATATATATGCAAGATAATTTAATACCATCTTCACAATATGCCATCTGAGATTGCACTCCTCTAACGACTCCAACACCAAACCACCCAAAACCTGAACCAACCATCTGATAACGGAGAAAAATAAAGGCCAATTGGAGAAATAAGGGAGGAGCAAACCACTACCTAGCAAAGACAGTTATATCCAGCAGAGACAGTTGCACCTCCCACTCGTACAATATGACTAATCAAATCTACACACACTACAACTAATATAGATTTTTTTTTTTGCCGGAATTAATTTAGAAATGTTACAAAAATAGATAAATGATTGTTACAGCTCATGTTAGTTAGGCTCAAACCTCAAATACATACATGATGATCTTAATATACAAAAAATATCACATTAAAGGGTAACACAATTATCATGAGCAAAGAAATGCAGGATATATATAATAGAGAAATATTAAATTTCTTACAATAGATTTTTACAGATACCCTTGAAGCACACCTGTGCTCCACTAGGATTATTTGGATATAATGTAAGACAATCGGAGTCACGAACACATTCTTCTGTAATGTAAAATACGAATAAATAAATATTACTAAAATGAGTGAAATATTAACAAAAAAAAACTCGAAAATTTAACTTACTTTTACCAAAGGTTAGAACGAGAAATAGGAAAACGAAAAGAATCGCATTATAAACAAACATGAGAGTTTTAGCCATTTTTTCACCTTTACATGTAAAAAATATAAAATAGTGTGATCAATTTAAATTTATATAGTAAAAAACCTCTTGCTTTACGTCAATTAAGTAGCTTTTAATCATTATAAAGTATATATATAAACTGATGAATATTTGCCCTTTTAGCTTATAGAATAGATCTCACGAGACAATTTTGATTGAAATTATAATTCTTTTTTGCCAACCATTCATTATTAATTTTTATTTCTTATCTAACCTTTCATTATAGGAAAACTAACATTATTATTATTATTATTATTATTATTATTATGTTGGAATGAGTGGAAATCGACCCACATATTTTGAAGGTCTCGTGTTCGAATCTTGTCGCTAAATAAAATTTACTTAGAATGGTAGACCCTACTTAAGATGGCCAATAAGAATCTCTAGTTGAGATGAATCATTGATAAATGATGGATACTTTGTACATGTATCATGGTGATTGAGATTTTGGTCCTTGACCTGTTTGTAAGGGTATTTTTGTAATATGTTATGGAAAATATATTCTTACATTACTTCCCATAATCCTAACATAAAGAAATTAAAGAAAATTGCACCAAAAAAAATTACTGAGCAAGCTGAAACATGTAACCTAAGAAAATACAAAAAATAGAAAGATACTTCAATACTTAAAAGATATTTATAAAAGGGGATGTAAATTAGCTGGTGTGTGTAAAGTTAAAGAAATTTACTAAAAAAGCCTTAAATCTACAAGTTTATCTTTTATATTATAAGTTTGCTCTGGTTTGCTATTCTTAACTCTAATTTTTGTCCTGCTCATTTTCCCTTTCATTTTTACCCTAATATTAATTCAAATAAAATGTTAAAAAATACTTCACCAAGAATTGAACCCACAACCTTTAACTCACCATGTTAAATATTTATTATTATTATTATTATTATTACTAATTCAAAAATAGAATTTTTAAAAATACCTCACCAAGAATCGCACTCACAACCTTTAACCCACTATGTTAAATGTTTATTATTATTATTAACTTCCTACTATTGTTATTAGGTGAATTCTAGGGTGAGAGCTCTATTAAGTTCCTCACCGGTGTACCATTTAATTTCACTGTTAGATCAAATAAATCTACTTGCTCTAATATTTCATCACCACACTAGATTCAATTTCTCTCTCATATGTTAGGTCTCACTCTCTCTCTATCACTTCAACTTTTTTTCAGTTTCACTATTTATCTCTCCATTGCCTACACAGTACTCTTGGTGCCTGTGACCAACTTGCTACAGATATAAAAAAAAACTACAATTTGATTTAATTGGCAGTTTATAATATGTTGCTTCCCAACTTACTACAATTGCTTTAAGTTCGAAGGATAATAAATACTAGTAACATGTTTCTCTTTTGGTGTCAATGTTTGGGAAAATGAGTTCTCACTGATTATAAGATGCCATCGAGAGAGTTTGAGAAAATATGATTTTTATTATTATTATAGAGAAAAATTTGGTGGAGTTTGTGAAATTTGACCATTGAAGTATCATGAGAGAGAAGAAAGTTACACAATTGGAGAGAGGAATAATCACGATTGTGTGTGAGAATATGCAGATGTTCTAATATTAATTTTTAATGAATCTCAATCATTACATAAATCTGATGGTGTATTCTGTCTGCCTCACTGGTGAGAGACTTAATTAAAATCCACCTTATTATTATTATTATTATCATCTTTTATATTATAAGTTTTTTCTATTTTGCTATTGTTAACCCTAATTTTTAATATATAGAGTTAGATTCAAACTGAGATTCCCTGCAGTAATTATCATACGCAGTTACACACAGATTTCAATCTCAGCTATAGATTTTAGATCAGACGGCTTATATTGAAAACTGTGTTTTTTAGTGAAAATGATCTCAACCATTAAAATTAAATCGGACGGCCGTCATTGATTAGTGTGTCCTGCAGTTACAGCATCAAACCCTTTTCCGTTAGATTCCTTCATTCATTGACTCCATAAATAAATACTCAGATTCCTTCTGAACCGAACCGCCGCACCAGCTACCTGATGGCGATGTATGGCGTCTCCAATTTCAGCCCCCTCGCGCTCCGCAAAGACCACGATTCAGGTACAAACCACCGTAAACCAGAGCACGATACGCAGCAGCACAACATCTATTTTTTTACAATTAAGAATTAATAATTGAAATGGATGATTTCTTATTTGATTTGATTACTAGTTGAGAAGGATTTTGCGAAATTGAAAGATTTAGTATTAGAAGAACAAACCACTGATTCCGATCCAAACCCTAAATCATATTTTAATTAATTTCTTGTTTTCTTTCTTTCTTTCTTGTATATATCTTGGCTGGTTTGTTTCATTCTTGTTTGTTTTCTTTTGATTATTATAGTTGAGAATGAGAAGGATTTTGTGAAATTGATAGATTCCGTTACTAATTCCATAAACAACTGATTTAGATGTTTTGTTTTCCTGTGATTATTAGTTTAGAATGAGAAGATTTGGCAAAATTGGAAGTTTATGTTACTAATTCCGTAAGTAATTTAAATGGATGATTTCATGTTTTTTTTTTATTGATTATCAGTTGAGAATGAGAAGATGCTCTCAGGCCTCTCATATCGAGAAATTTTCGATTTATGGCGCAAATGTTTTCAAAAAACTTACAAAGACGAAGAAGAAGAAATGTATAGGTTCAGTATCTTCCAGAAAGCAATTAGTCCCATGCCTGAGAAGCGTGGTAACTGTCCCTATGTGCCCGAAATGGCTGATCGAACCAGAGAAGAATTGGACAGAGAAGGATTGGTCAGGTTTGATGCTTATATTCTTGAATCTGACATTTGTGTAATGAATGCCCTTCTTGAGGAGTATAGAAGGATAGCAGACACTAAAGGTACAAACCCTAAATCATATTTTAATTAATTTCTTGACAACAAGTCCAAGTAGCAGATGAACATTCTCCGAAATGACGTTAAATATCTCAATTTAAACTAAATGAACTATACTGAAGTAAAGTTGGTGCTTGGTAGACAAGATACGCCAATATGAAATGGAAAATCAGGGTTCCAAACTATATCTAGTACATTTTATTATTTTAGAACTAAAACAGGATTAAACATTTTGATTCAATTAAGAAGGTGCAACCAAGGAGAACAGAACAAATAAACTGTTCCATTCCTTCCTATCTGCATACCAAATATATTTCTGAGAGGGGAAGAATCAGCCATGCAATTATTAAGCTGTAATATACTTCTTACCTTAAGTCATTATAGCATATGTCTTTCCTTTCGTAATACTTTTATAAATGTAAGTATATCTTTTGAAGCTGCAAATTATTGAACAGAGAAAACTTAATGTCAATAGGCATACCCATGCATAAAAGGCAAAAGGTGAATTACATGACCATGTAAGAACTTTTCCAATTCCTTATCAGTCAACGTTTTGCTCACATTTTAAGCAAGTTAGATCAATTCTACAGAAATGTGATTTCATAGAAATAAATACTCAATTGACATCATAGTGAAATATTTGTCATTTTGACATTTATATGAAAATTAGCTAACAGTATACTCGATGCATACCAATAATTAACACATCAAGCGAAATCTTTGTCATTTCAACATTTATATGAAAATTAGCTAACGGTATACTCAATGCAAACCAATAATTAACGCATCAAGCGAAATATTTGTCATTTGGACATTTATATGAAAATTAGCTAACAATATACTCAATGCAAACCAATAATTAACACATCAAGCTCACACTGTTATCTACATGCAGATCACACCCACCTTCGCTTGCTCGTAAGCTTACTTCCTCACTTCAATACATTATCTACCACCACATTAAGCAATAATGCACAATCTGAACTCAAATAATTTGCTTTATTCAATTCATAATACACAATATGATAACTTGATAGTAAATCAATATAATTGTGATAGACTAATACTAATATATCATCAATTACAGTACTTTTCTATCAACAATATAAATAACTTGTTGTAGTTCCTATGTCGTAGCAAGTTCATGCAAGTAAATAAATCGTCTACCCTGTTGCTTTCAAGTTCCATTTCAATTTACTCGAAAGCATGATTTAAAAAAAATAAAAATATTAGACCAAAGAGTAAGAAGAAACCCTAGGGGGAAGAATCAACAGAAAAGGAAAAGAAAGAAATAACGAAGTACCTTAATGAGAGTAAAAGCATTACAAATTGCCAAAATTGAAAATCTTGAATGTTGAAATGATGAGAGGGTTTTATCGTGGAATGAGAAAATCAAAGAAGCGTTGGAATTTGTAACAGGAAATAATAAGTATTAGGATATTAATTTATTTTAAATAATAGTTTACTTTATGTCATTTACTCTTTTAGCCCTGAGGGTTGTATTTAAAGGCAATGAGCTTCATTTGGAACCAATCAATCAATATTCAACAAATTATATCTTCTCTCAAAAACTCTCAAATTATCTTTACATGATTTCTTAATTGTACCGGATTCTATTCTAAATCTTTGGAATTCCTACCACTACAACATTATGAGGTTTAGGCAACAGTTTTAAAAGCAACATTTCGAAAGCATGCCTATAAAGTGGAACAGGCAGCGGTTTTAACTGTGTTGCATTGTTTTCATACCCACAGTCATTAAACTGTTCCTAAACACAATATAGGCTCTGTTTGGGAAGGCCAAAAAACTAGCTTATAGCTTTTAGCTTATAAGCTAAAAACTCTGTTTGGTAACAGTCATTTTACTATGAGCTTATAGCTTATTTTACTAGTTTATAGCTTATTTTCAAATGCTATTTCAAGTAGCTTATAGCTTATAAGCTATAAGCTAGTTAGCTAACCGCTAACTTTACCAAACTGAGCCATAAGCAATGGTTTCTCTTACCGTGCGTAGTTCTTATGGCAACGAGGTAAAAACCGTCCCTGGAACATATATAGGCAACACTATAGATGTTTTTTCTAGCAACACTTTCATAAATGCCCCTGTAACAGAGTTTAAGCAACATGTTTATAAATGCTCTCATAACTATGAAGAGACAACAATTTTAAACCGTTCCTATGACTAATGTGTATAAAATAAAAATGAAATTTTAAACCGTTCCTATGACTAATTTAAAAAAAGGTCATACTTAATTTTTTTTAAACTTTTGGAAAAATAGAAAATAGAGTAATTAGTCAATTTAGTCCATCTTTCACCAACTTAGTCACTAAACTATTAAGACCCTGTTTGGCAAAAATAACGAATGACTGATAGTAATAGCTTATGGCTGATAGCTTACAGTATATATTTTGCGGAGTATATATTATTATTAAAAAAATTGATCAATATTATTAATTAATTTGTGTATACGTACTGAAACATAATAATAAAATATACTTAAAATTAAACATAAAAAAGAAACATATGGTGTACATGAAGAAGAACAACTTATTCGAAAATACACAGGGACACCAAACAATTACAAGCAAGCCAATAGAAATCTATTAACGACGGGTTTGTATTCTTTTATTATTTTATTTACGGAAGACCGTTTATATTCTATGTAAATAGTTATTTTATTTTAAATTAAAATAAATTATAAAGGGTAAAAGTGAGTTTGTGTTAAAATAAGCTATAAGCTATAATTTTTTGGCTTGCGTAACAAAGCTTAAAAATAATTAAAAGGTCGCTAAACTATTTTCGATCATTCAATTTGGTTCCCTATTAACTGAGAGAATAAATTGATGGATGTCAATATAGTTTAGGGACTTTTTAGTTACTTTTAATAGTTTATGGACTAAATTGGTGAAAAAGTGATAATTTAGGGACTAAATTGACTATTTAATCTAGAAAATAACTTTCTTTCTTTTTTGTCAAAAAAATTGTTATACTTTAATTGAAAGAAAAAAAAAAAAGTAAACAAAAAAATTGAAAGAAAAAAAAAAGTATACTAAAAGAGAATCCTAGAAAGGGTTCTTGACTGACTACACGAAGCTTCTTTCTTTGAGAAAGGGTTCCTCGCCGTCGTCATCTGTTCCATCGCCGTTCATTGTCGTTCATCTCTGTTCCTCACCGTGTTCTTCTTTGTTCCTCGCCGTGCTTAGTTTCCTCGCCCCATCATCTATCTCTACTTTCATCTTATGAAGCTTTAAGGTAAGCTAAACCATATCTGTGATCCTCTCTGCTTCCCATTCATTACCAATTGCTTGTTTTTTCACATCTGGGTTTTCTCCTCTTTTGAACCCTATTTGTTACCAATTTGGGGTTTTCCCACTTGTTACCAATCTCTATTGCTTTAGAACGGTGTCCAATTTGTCTTTGGTTATATGACATTGTGGATTTTTTAGAGAAATCTAGAAATAACATAGAATTTTCCTATACTGTTTCATAACGGTTTTTTATGAAATAAAATTTTAGTGGTGATTCATTAAGTGTTGGTGGCTTACCCTTTTGTTCTACAGCAAGCCTGCTGGAATCTTCTACAGCACTGGTTCTCAAGGCGGCAAACAAGAGACTACAGCGTAAGAGCATCTGTCTCAATACTTTGTTTCTTAAATCGTGTCGGGATAAATAATTTAATTAAACACTAATAGAATAAACACTTATAATTATGTGTATAAACTAGTTCTAGCATATACTAGCAAAACTATATTTCAAGTTCGCTTTAATTCCACTTCTTCACATGTTCGCTTTAATTCCATAAAAACCTGATCAAGTTGCTGCTTCTGTCTGAGGCTTAATAATAATAGGAGTAGTTGAATTTGTAGAGTAGAGCATAAGAGGCCTATTGATTACTTGAGTTGAGACCAAGACCCTTGATTGAGAAAGATATGACTTTGGTGGCGAACTAAGTAGTTGTTTTCAGCGACGAAGTTTTTGGCATCATCTAACAACCTGTGGAACCTGATAAGAAGATGGACACGCTTTGTATTAGTCCAAAATGTAGGATGCATGCCACATTCCAGTCTCTATACTAAACGATGGAGACCGACCACAATTTAACAACGATGATAGTAAATTCAATGGTTCTTGGGCAAGAAGAAGGGATGGTTCCAGCGGTGAAAAATATGTCTTTCTAAGAAACAGTTGGAAGATAGCTTGGTGCTGGATACCAAGACTTCCTTCAGGAGAGAGAACACCACACACATGATATCCCTCCAAGGCGAAATGAAGATTCAATCCTAAAATATAGAAATTAGAAGAATTTGTCTGCTGGTTTCCCTCTAGAATATTGACATCTAACCATCTTGGATGCACACTTTCCTGATCCCATGCGAAAGTAAGTAATTTGGCACGTAATTCTTCACCTTCCTTAAATATTATTATGTTTCTAGGATTCATTCTAATATGTAACACATTGCTTTAGATAACCCTAACCCCCTCAATGATATCGAGTAACAAACGCAGTAATTGTTTCGTAGGGTGTTTTACTGCATTTCTAATTTCCCACAACCTAACATTGTTATAAGCATATTTTAAAAAGTTGCTCTTATTTGCACGTTCCAGATCAGATAAGCGATAAACATTGATAATGTTTAGTAGATTAGACTTATTCTTTTCCAACAGTATCCTATGATGGGTGATGTTTCCGTTGGCTGCATTGACTTGTTCGTGGGTATAAAAAAAGACAATTCTGTCTTTCTTGAGTTGACGGTGTCGATTTAATTTAGCAATTCTATACTGATCACTGGCGTGTTTGGAAACTCTTTGACCGCCAAATTGCGTCCGTCATGCTTAGTTTCGTAAACTACACAGTCTCCGCTGCCTTTACCAATTACCTTTCGAAACATGATGAGTTTAGATAGAGGGAGAAGAAGAAGTGGGTAGGGTTATGTGAGAAGTAGGGTTTAGGGGGAAGGAGAAGAAGAAGAAGTGGGTAGGATGTATCGGGTTATGTAAGAAGTGGTTGATTCATGATTAGGATTTAACGGGTTACGGGTCATGTGAGAAGAAGTGGATGATTAGTAGGATTGAGAGGGAGAAGGATAGGGAGAACGAGAAGAAGAAGCGGTCTCATGATTAGGGTTTATGCTTTGTTTGGTAATGAGAAGAAAACAAACTTTTACCATTTCCAAACAAATCATAAACCTTAATCATGAGACCGCTTCTTCTCATTCTCCTCTCAATCCTACTAATCATCCACTTCTCACATAACCCGTAAACCGTTAAATCCTAATCATGAATCGACCACTTCTTACATAACCCGATAAACCCTACCCACTTCTTCTTCTCCTTCCCCTAAACCCTACTTCTCACATAACCCAATTTACCACTTCTTCCATAACCCGATAAACCCTACCCACTTCTTCTTCTTCTCCCTCTCTCAAAACCCATCATGTTTCAGAAGGTAATTGGTAAAGGCAGTGGAGACTGTGTAGTTTACGAAACTAAGCATGATGGACGCAATTTGGCGAACAAAGAGTTTACAAACACACCAGCAAATCAGTACAGAATTGCTAAATGAAATCGATACCGTCAACTCAAAAACGATAGAATCGTCTTTTTTTTATACCCACGAACAAGTCAAGGCAGCCAACGGAAACATCACCCATCATATGATACTGTTGGAAAAAGATGAGTCTAATCTACTAGACCTTATCAATGTTTATCGTTTATCTGATCTGGAACGTGCAACTAAGAGCAATTTTTTGAAATATGCCTATAACAATGTTAGGTTGTGGGAAATTAGAAAGGGAGTAAAACACCCTACGAAACAATTACTGCGTTTGTTACTCGATATCATTGAGGGGGTTAGGGTTATCCAAAACAATGAGTTACATATTAGAATTAATCCTAGAAACATAATAATATTAAAGGAAGGTGAATAATTACATGCCAAATCACTTACTTTTGCATGGAGTCAGGAAAGTGTGTTTCTAGGATGACTAAAGGTCAATATTCTATAGGGAAACCAGCAGACAAATTCTTCTGATTTCTATATTTTAGGATTGAATCTTCATTTCACCTTGGAGGGATGTTGTGTGGTGTTCTCTCTCCTGAAGGAAGTCTTGGTATCCAGCACCAAGCTATCTTCCAACTCTTTCTTAGAAAGACATCTTCTTCACCGATGGAACCATCCCTTCTTCTTGCCCAAGAACCATTAGATTTACTATCATCGCTGTTAAATTGTGGTCGGTCTCCATTGTTTAGTATAGAGACTGCAATGTGGCATCCTACGTTTTGGACTAATACAAATTGTGTCCATCTTCTTATGAGGTTCCACAGGTTGTTGGATGATGCCAAAAACTCCGTCGCTGAAAACAACTACTTAGTTCGCCACCAAAGTCATATCTTTCCCAATCAAGGGCCTTGGTCTCAAGTAATCAATAGGCCTCTTATGCTCTGCTACCTTGGATACCCTACAAATTCAACTACTCATATTATTAAACCTTAGACAGAAGCAACAACATTGATCAGGTTTTTACGGAATGTTCTAGACATAGTCACATAATTCACTCTCAAGGCATAGAACCGCGAACCAATTCGTGCGAACCGGTTCGCAATACTTTTGTGAATTGGTACGCGCAAATTCGTGAACCGGTTCGCAATGTTTTTTCGAATTGCTGCACACGAATTCGTACACAAATTCACTTGAAACAGTGTACCAAAAATATTAAACTGCATTTTGAAAGGCATTTATTTATCACATTGGAAAATGATAAACACCATTGTCCCCACCCTATAGAAACAATTTAATATGCATTGTTGGATGATGGTCTTTGAAAACCTGTTTTACACTTATTTATAGTGTAGTCATGTTCTTTAAACTTCTAAAACTACCAATGTGAGACTATTTCTCAATATGGGGACTATATATATTTGACAAAGCATATGTTGGTATCAACTTGAATACCAACTCCTCCTACCTATCACTAAATAAGAGGTTAAAGGTACTATTTTCTCTAGTTAGTCCTGCAAAGCCTCGGGACCTTATGGATTTCAACCAATATTTTTCAAAACTTGTTGGCATATTGGTGGGGATGATGTGTGGAAAATGGTGGCAAATGCTTTTGCATTTGGTAGGATTGATCATCCTCAAATGTGTCACGCCCTAAGAAGCAAAAATTTGAGTCGCTTCTTCAGTTCAACCATAGTTTTAATCTGGGTAAGTACCTTGGATTTCCTTTGTTGAGTGAAGTTACAGAGTCGTATAAGTAGATATAAGTAGAAACAAATTGAGTCATGATCATGTACGTACTGTATCGAGTGTTTTGGGAGCATGTCAACAATTAATTATGTAGTGGTATTTAACTATTTTGTGAGATGATTTGTTATTTTGGTGTTTGTCGACAATTTTGTAGTGGTGTTGCACTATTTTGTGGGATGATTTGTTATTGATGGTGTTGTTTTGATGTATATCTTTGCTAATATTTTTATTGATATGGCATTAATATTCTTATCATCTATTCTTTTTGTTAATTTTTTTTGTAACGTACCGGAGTATTATATTTGAGCGTACCATGAACCCAAACGGCGAACCGACTCTGTATACCCCCGGCGTACCTAATTCTTTGAGAGTTGCGAACCGAGTACCCGAATTCGTACCGCGTACCGAAGTGAATTGCGAAACCGTGTGACTATGGTTCTAGAACATCTCGCGGACTATAGAGATCTTATTCAGCCTCCATCTTGTGTTGGGCTGAGTATTGGAGAGGCGTATGAAATTCTTACCAGAGATTTCCCAAATTTACTGATCCGAAGTTGGAAATGTGTTAATCTATATAGGCAGACTGATGAAGACTTTAAGTGTTTTCTATTCGATTATAATTTCAATTAAGAAAACCATTTGTCTGCTGTTTTACATTTTGTACTGATGAAGACTTTAATGTTTTGTATAGCTTTAATCATTGGTTAATTTTGGATAAGATGATGATTTGATATTGATGGTTTACTTAAATTGAAATTATTGATTGTACTTGTTGATACTGAATTATTAAAATTTTAGCTTTCAATTGATGGTTATTGTTTAATGTTTGTGTTATTGATGATGTGTTTAATTCAGCTGTTGTTTCTGTGAGTCATTTTGGGATTTGATTAATCGAATCCACTTATAGATATGATTTATGGTATGTTGTTATGGTGTGGTGTTGTTTGATCTATAATTCGAGATTCATGCCGCTATAATCGGAAGAACTATTTTTTGAACCGTGAATTGAAGCTCGGTGGCTGGATAGATACACTAAGTTTAGGTAATGATTCATTAGAATGAATCAGTATTCATCATAGTGAGTGAATTGAGATTCATTCGGGATTCAAAATAAGATTTGTGTGCAAAATCGGTATGCATTGGGATCGTATCAATTGTATTCAATTTTGTATCGAATTGAGATACGTCTCATATGTACCGTAAGATACTGATAACCGTGCTTTGATTTATGTAGCTGACACCATGTATCGAATTGAGATACGTCTCATCGACTGATATTTGGTTCCTTCCTTTGCTTGAAATGCATATGTTAATTCTGCCCAGTAGTTTATTCGGTTTATTCATATTTTGTATACATACTATGTAGTATGTACCTTTTTGTCAGATTGTTATCTTCAGGAACAACAATTGTCCCTCGAGCGGCAGCACCTGTTACTGATGTGCAGGTATTCATTTGTGACCAACTTATGTAATTGTCGTTATTTACATGTGAACAGTTAAGACTGAGTTCATTTCTATAATGTTTGTGGACTCTGCTCAATGATTGGTAAGATTTTTTCTATTTGTTTCTTTTATGTGGAGAACAGAGTGGAAATCAAGCTGAGACTGATACTGATCCGACCCCAATAGTCATAATTGACCAAGACTCCGATCCAAATGCGATTGTTGTGGAGATAACTTTTGGTGACCGGCTTGGTGCTCTTCTCGACACAGTATGTCATTCTCTGATTAAATCTATGCCTTTGCTTTCTTATCTGTTGCTTTTCTTAAAACAATAATATTTTTTATATTGTCAATGTAGAATTTGTAGGGCATGTAATTTTGCGTTGTGTATTATTGTTAATTTGTTATGATTGTTTTATTGAGACATTTTTGTGAAAGTGTACATTATGAACAAGAAAAAAGTTAACTCTCAACATTGGTTTACAGATGAGTGCACTAAAAAGCTTAGGCCTCAATGTTGTTAAGGCAAATGTCTTTCTGGATTTTCTGGCAAGCACAACAAGTTTTCCATCACAAAAGCGTAAGTGTTACATGTTTTGCGTACTATGTATGTTATTGTTATGAATATATGTTGCTGTTGAATCCTGTTATTGATTTTGTGATATTACTGATCGATGTTAAATGACTGTTAATAATGATTATGTTACTTTGTTACGAGTATATGACTATATGTTACTCTCTATTTGAACAAGACCAGAAAGTAATTGTGAAAGCAAGCAACACGAGATTAGTTTGTTCTAGATAGGCCGTCCTATTTCACGTTGCTCAAACTGAGTGTCTCTTTAGTTTAGGCCAGAATTTGGACCCAACAGAAACTATCTGAAAGATTTCCTTTGTTTTATGCACTCCTCCGCTGGCCCTCACTAGTCGTTCCTTGTGCTTTTGCTCCTTATACGAGTGAAGAAATCAATTCATGAGAAAACTAGAGAAATTAGTCACTTTCTACTCTAATAAGCCCTGTTTGGATAAATAGCTTAAGTAAGATCTTATCATATACGTGCTTGTGTATAATCTTTTTCTGTAACAAAAGATAAAATAAAGTCAAACTGATTTTCATAAGCTATCATGGAGAGCTATGGATACGTCATAAGTTGTTTCTGTAAGCTCCACCTAACAGTCTCAAAAGTGTTTATGTTAGTTGATAAACTCAAATAAGTCAACCAAACAGGCTTGTCTTTATGTGAACTATACGCATGTTAACAGACGCACAAGGGTATGAGTTAGACTTTCAGAATTGGCCTTACCTAAACAGTATTAGAAATTCAATCTAGAACAGTGAAACTTGTTCCGCAACTTGAGCTCGATTGTTTCTTTTAATCAACAAATATATTGGATGAGGTTTAAACTAGCGTCTTTAGTAGTTCCTTAGATATGCTGGTGGAGCTTTTTGCAGTGATACTGGCAGGAAAGTGGATGATCCAGAGTTGTTAGAGGCAATTCGTTTGACGATTATAAATAATCTGATTCAGTATCACCTGGTAATACGCTTTACCAACTATCCTCCTTCTCATTGGAGGGTGATTTGGTTGTAATACTACCTCTGTCCCTAATTATAAGCTGTTTTTTTTGTTGATAATTATAAGCTCTTTTTGTAGAGTGCAAAAGGGTGCTTATAAAAGGGATGGAGGTAGTATATGCCAATAGGCAATTCTCACTTATTGTCTAATTAAAATTTTTAAATTTGGTTGTCCAGGAATCAAGTGCTCAGTTAGCAATGGGAGCAGCTTTTGGACTTCTACCTCCAAAAGAACAGGTGATGAATGTCTATACTTTTCAGTTTCCAAAAATATATCCTATCGAGTTAGTTTTCATCTTCTCTCTGTCCTAATTAAAAGAAAAAAATTATAACCGGTTGTCAATCCTGGCACTGACATACAAATTACATATTAAAAATGTTTTAGGAAGTATATGGGGCCCTAAGGAAGCCAGAATCTAGAGTTTCTTAGCATGTGCGTATATGCATTTGAGCGCATGATAAAACCAATGAAGTATTGTTCCTTTAGGATAGCTCAGTTGGAGGGGCCAGGGTTTTAACCCTGGTTTCCCCACTTTTCCACACTTATAGTGTGCGACTCTAGCCACTGTTACTGAACAAAAAAAAACGATGATGTATTTGTCTCATAACTGTATGCTACGATGTTTATGGTTCCCTTTCTACCTTATTTATATTTCGTTAATATCATACAGGTTGATGTGGACATAGCAACCCACATAAAGATTTCCGCTGATGGTCCAGATCGAAGGTAAATGCATTTGTTTGTTTCTTGATTAACAGTTAACACTACGGATAAGCTCTTAGAAGAATACACATGCTGTACTTTTGGCTAATACATGTATGCTGTTACTTATTTTGTAGTTTGTTCTATGTGGAGACCGCTGATCGGCCTGGATTACTTGTCGATCTTGTAAAAAGTATTACTGACATTGACATTGCTGTTTGTCGCGGTGATTTTTGGATGTCGAGTTATTAATTAACTTCGAATCGCAATTTAATATTCCACCACCGATCTTTAATTTATCCGAGGGAAAGGGAAAAAGTTCGAAAAAACCCTATTTTTAAAGAGAACAAGGTTCGGGGGTTGGTTATACGAAGGGAAGGTATTAGCACCCTAAGTATCTATAGTACTCTATAGGAACCTCTTGTTTTATTTCTATCTATGCGCTTTATTTTAGTTGCTTGTAAAAATGATAAGTATGAGAATTAAAGTAATGATAAAAATGCTTAAAGAATGATAAAGAAAAAATGTTTTTGTTGATTTTATTGATTGGAGAGACAAGTCTCATGCCTACGTACCCGAGGGATCAAACCACCGTAGTTCGGGATAAAAAGACGAGTAAATTTGTTTTGTTTGATTTTAAGGTTTTGAAAATGGTTTTAAAATACCAAAAGCCAAAAATGGCAAAATGTGAGTTTGATTGATGTTAATTGGTAAAGAAAGTCTATATGGTTAAATTGATTGAAGTTTGATTGTGAAATGAGACGCGGACGCTTGGTTTAAAATCCAAGGTTTGTTGAGAAAATGTTTGAAGTGATAAAAGACACTTGGTTTAAAATCCAAGGTTTATGCATGATTAATGATGTATGAATGAGGAAAATGCACTTGGTTTAAAATCCAAGGTTTTAGGCGAGCAAAATGATACTTGGGTTAAAGTCCAAGGTTTTAGCGATAAAGGAAGCCGTTGGTTTAAAGTCCAAGGCACTTGGTTTAAAATCCAAGTTCGCGGTAAGAAAGACACTTGGGTTAAAATCCAAGGTTTTCACGATAAAAGACGCCGTTGGTTTAAATTCCAAGGCACTTGGTTTAAAATCCAAGTTCGCGATAAAAAAGACACTTGGGTTAAAATCCAAGGTTTTCACGATAAAAGACGCCGTTGGTTTAAATTCCAAGGCACTTGGTTTAAAATCCAAGTTCGCGGTAAAAAAGCACTCGGGTTAAAATCCGAGGTTTTAGGCGAGAAAAGAAACGTTTGGTTTAAAGTCCAAAGTTTGAAAAGTGTATGATGACAAAATATTTTTGATGCTTGATGATATGTGAAAATGAATTGTGTTGATATTTTTGAAAGAGGTTTTGACCTCATTTTTTAGAATAAAACGACTAACTATTTTTGAAGAGGTGTTGACCTCATTTTTGAGAATAAAGTGACTAACTATTTAAAAGTGGAATGTTGGGTTCCAAATAAAACGGTAGCGCTAAAATTAATAACGTCGCAATAGGCAAAATAAGCGCGAAGACGATCCGTAATGATATTTTGATCAAAACGGTGTCTTTTCCCTCGGAATTAATATGTAGCGTGTTTGCGGAAAGCGATAAATAAATATGCATGAGATGCGATTTTTTCATTTATAGTGTACATTTGTTCCTAATTACATTCTAAAGTATTTGCGAGAAAAATAAATATGAAATGAATGCAAGGGATGCTATGCAATTTAATTTACATCAAGTCCTAAAAAATACAATCTAATGTCTTTACAATGCAATAAATAAATAATTAATTATGCCAAAAATAAAATAAAAAACAGAAGGGGGTGCAAATAACAATTAAAACTGAAAAGGGGGTGCAAAAAGCAACTCTGGGCCCAAGCCCAGCTGGGGGCGTGGCCCAGAGGGGAGGTGTGTGAAGAGATTAGCGCAAATCAGATCAGAGCCGTCTGATTGATCAGACAGCTCTGATCTGATCATAGGAAAATAAAATCGTGAATGTTTGATCAGGATCAGAAAGACATAGGCGCGCAGGTGCACCGTAATACCGTGCACCCGCGCACACAGGATCAGAAGAAAAAGGGTATAAAAGGGAAAAGAAACCCTAAAAATCATTTTCACTCCTTCTTCTTCTCTCAGCGCCGCTGAGGTTCTTTTCTTCTTCTCTCTCTCGGTCCGATCCAATTCTCAAACATCAACCTCATCTCTTTTAGAAAAAACTGTTAACATCAAAACTAGGCACAAACGAAACCTAAACCCGAATCCAACCTGAAATAAACAAAAAAAATCAAACCCAAAAACGGATCGAGAGAGCGAAATAACCTTTGGATGGTGTTGGAATGTGATTCTTCTTTTTCTTCTCGGTTTCGTTTTGATTTCTTCTTCTATCTCTCTGTGATTTATGGTTTCGGTTTGTGATTTGTTAATTCGAATCGGATTTGGATTGTTTTGGGTTTCGAAACCGTTTAATTTGGTTTGATGAATTCTGGGTTTTGTGATAATGAATGATGATGATGATAGCTGCGGTTTAATTTTACAATTTTTTCTGGATTTTGGTTTGGAATTCTGGATTTGGTTTGGGTGAGGGTTTGAGATGATTTTTGATTTGGTTTGTGGTTTTTTGAACTTTGATTTGGGTTTCGGTTCTGAATGAGGAATTGTGGTTTTGAACTTTTGATTATTTTTCTGGATTTCTATTCATGATTTTGATTCATTTCTGGATTTGATTTTTTTTGTGATTTGATTTTGGAAAAAAAAGAAGCTGCGGCTGATGAGTTCCTCTGATGAATTTCTGTGTACTCCTTCTTGGGAACTGTGTCCTATTTGTACTATGTCAGACCTAGGGTTAGTACAGATGAAATTTCCCCATTTGGACAAAATTGCCCTTTTGGGCCTGGACAAAAAAAACCTGATCTGGACTTCTATATAAAAAATATCAAAAAGGATAATACAAATAAACAATTAAAATAAAAAATAATAATAATATATATAATAATAAAAAACGAAAAAAATGAATAAAAATAATAATAATAATAGAATAATAAAAAAATGAAGCAAATGAGAATAATAATAATAACAATAAAAATAAAAATCAAATAAATGAGGTATTTTAAAATACCTCTCTGCCGAAATTTCGTCAGAAATGAACAAAGGAAAAAATCGTCGTAAAAAGACGCATAAAAGCGATTGGTCAAAAAATGGGGTATGACACTGTTGAATCTGGAGAATTCGACACTGAGGTATATATTCATCATCATACAACTTATGCTCAAAATTAAGGATTCAATCGCAAACAGATCAAAGACAAGCAACCGAAAAGCAAGCAGAACATGAAGAAATTAAGGATTCAATCGCAAACCCCCTCTGTTTCAACTTCAAATCGCTCTGTTTTTACTGAGTAAACTAACAGAGTCAATCGCAAATCGCAACTTGCAATCGCAACTTCAATCAATCACTGGAGTGTTCAATCGCAACTTCAATCGCTCCTGTTACGACGACAACTTCAATCGCAGGTGGGCGCTCCTGTTACGCGCAGCTTCAATCGCAACTTGCAACTTCAATCACAAGTGTGATATTAATCGCAACTTTCAATCGCATATCGCCGCTCAACTTAAATCGCAAATCGCCGAGAAAGTGTTGACTGTTCTCAAATCGCAATCGCTATGTGTTTACGGTTCTCAAATCGCAATCGCAAAGAGAAGCAGCCTTATGTGTTTACGCAAATCGCAATCGCAAATCGCAATCGCAACTTTTAACATTTTTTTTTTCTCTCTCTCCTCTAAAAAAATCTATTATTTGAGAAGCTACTCTTAACAACTTTTCATTTTTAGTTGTTTGATTATTGTTAGCAAATTTGTAACAAACAGATACACTATTTTTAAATTTAATTATTTTTATAAAATAAGTGATTTTTTTTCTAAAAAAAAAAAAACTATAACACGTTTTTCTAACAAAATACATTTTTAGCTTTTTTTAAACACGGTTCAAATATGAGGAAAAATAGTTATAGAATGGTCATTAATTCGTCTTCGAATTTAGTTCAGTTGGTAGAAACATCACATTTTATATGCAAGAACTATCGTTCGAACTTCAAACACTTCATTTATTTATCTTAAAAATAAAATTTTAGTCATTAAATTACTTAACAAGGAATTGGACCCTTCCTGCTTACTTCGAATACAAATTTCCTGCAATTGTGGCCAACATCAGAGTTCAGAGAAATTACTCCCTTTGGAAGATTCCAATGATCAAGTTTTTGTCATTGGAAACATCTGACCATAGTTTCTTGAATTGTCTTTTTGCTATTTTGTTCTGCTGGCTTAACAATTTGATCGGCTATCAATTGACATATTTTTTGCAATTCTTTTTAGTAGTCTAATGATAAGATTCACACATTTTATGGCTTAACCTAATTGTTTTGGT
The DNA here is from genome assembly GCA_951799995.1 of Trifolium subterraneum. Lineage (NCBI taxonomy): Eukaryota > Viridiplantae > Streptophyta > Magnoliopsida > Fabales > Fabaceae > Trifolium > Trifolium subterraneum. The sequence continues at coordinate 52,094,896 of OX637464.1, read as the reverse complement.
CAACACAATGGTGTTTATTTGAGTAATAGTACTAATTGGTTGGTCCGTTGCCAATATAATTGTCATTTGAAGAATGTTACAATTAAACAATTGGTGATTATCTGGCTTGATTTGGGGACTGAGACATATACAAAGTTAATTTTTTTAGCCTTTTAATGAACTTGGTTACTTTTAACTAAGCAGGATCACCATAAACTGAAGCAACTGTGTTTCATCTGCTACTCCCAATAAGCAAAAGCAGTTAATTATCATTCTCATTCAAAGAGGCCATTGTTTTGATCAACCACTGATGCAGGCTGTGATCCTTTTCATTCTCTTTTTTTGATTGCACTGATAATATATTATATCATGTTTAAGTCCTATTTACATTACACATGTTTCTTATACATTCTAGTTTACTATAAGGTTGTTTATTGAAATCAATTTTCAAACTCAGTAGCCAAGAATTGATATCATTTTGAGAGTTTGCACAATTTTGTATTCACAAGTACAAAACTAAAATCGGTTTGAGTGGAATTAAACTCCGAGACCTTTATGGACGGTGTTGAGTTCGAAGGGATACCTGGCTACTTAGGTTTATCATTGGAGTTTACACTACAAGAAAAACACAATTTGTTAATAAAACTTATTGGCAGCCAAAAGCCATCAATACGTAAGAAAAACCATCAATAAATTCATTTTGATTAAAAACAAACAAAGGAAACCTCCAAGACCAGAACAAGAGTCTCTTTAGCTCCATTTTATTCTTCTCCCTTTCCTACCTTTTCTCTCTCAATCGTCTCTTATCAAAACCACCAGACCAAAACTCCACCCGAAAAAAGTGAAAAAAGCAACCTGATGCCAAAATAAAAGAAGACCCCAAAATCTCAACCACGAGGACACCCGACTTCCATCGAAGAGGAGAAAAAGATCAACCACCAAGGCAGGGTAAACATTGAGACGACCTCAAACCAACCCTGAGTCACCGAAACTCAGGTCCACACCCAAAAAAAACTACCAATTTCCAGCACGACATAGGGTGCAACCCCCACTCATAGAAGGAACATGGGGGGCAAGGATTTTTACATACACGAAAATCATTTTCAAGATGAAAGTTTCACCCTATCTACTAAATACTTGACAAATGTTCCCTTCGAAAAATTACATCTCTCTTCCCAGTTTTTTATTTTTCTTAATTTCAATAATGAGGATAGGGCTTATATATTTGTACTTAAGTATTCATGGCAGTGTATTACACAAATTAATGCCCTTAGGTTATATTATACTTGAAGTTTACTAGTATTTTCGCAAGATCCAACAAAATAAATCATGACCAAATATTTTATTAAAATCGACTCTGATGTTACAATATCAAAGCCTTACAAACCAAATTTAAACATATAAAAAATAATATAACAAACTTTAAAGAACATCATATCTTAGTAGAGAGAATATAACTCTCCATTTTATTCTGGTGGACAAACGCCTTGATACTGCTTCTCAATTGTATGGTGGACTGCATATAATTCATAAAAGAGAAACATGGAGAAAACATGGGTGAGATAAGTTCCAAATTATATAAAGTGAAATAACAATTGCAATGGATAGAAACAAACACACAAAGATACATTCGAAACACCAAACATATAGGGTGTAGATATAATTGTACAAGATATTTATATCATATGCAATTCATATACCTATACTACGAGATTGGATTCTCTCCTATTAATGGAGAGGTCAGTGCAATTATGACCATTAAAGTTAAAAGAATAAATATTTTAAAAATTATAAAAAATAATTGAATTTATATAGGGGATCTATTAAATTTATACACCAAAATATTTTCTCAACACAAAATCCAAGTCCACTCCTTCTACCCACAACCTTGTCATACATATTAGGTGAAAGAATGTCATTTACTTAAAATCTTGCTTCACTATATACAATTAGGATGATTTTTATTTTTTTGGTACATCAATTAGGATGAATTTTACATTGATTATTTTTAAAAATCTAATGAAGCCTACAACTTCATATGCTACATTTGTTTTTGCTACAAATTCATATACTAGAACAAAATGCTACAAATAAAACAAAATATGCCACCTAAAGATTGCACTCCTCTAACTCCAACACAAAACCACCCAAAACCTGAACCAACCATCAGGTATCAGAGAAAAACAAAGGCCAATGGAAGAAATAAGGGAGGAGCAAACCACCACCTAGCAGAGACAGCTATACCCAACACTCCAACCCCACGAACCTCTATCGATTTCAACAAGAAACAGGTTGCACCTCCCACTCATACACTATGACTAATCTAATCTACATACACTATGACTAATATATTTTTTTTTGTTGCTGGAATTAATTTAGAAATGTTACAAAAATAGATAAATGATTGTTATACAGCTCATGTTAATTAGGATCAAACCTCAAATACATGCATGATGATCAATTAATATACAAAAAATATCACATTAAAGGTAAACAACATTATCATGAGCAAAGAAAATGCACGGATTATTAAATAGAGAAATATATATATGACATTATCAATTTATATATATATAATAGAGAAATATTAAATTTCTTACAATAGATTTTTACAGATACCCTTGAAGCACACCTGTGCTCCACTAGGATTATTCGGATATAATGTAAAACAATCGGAGTCACGAACACATTCTTCTGTAATGTACAATACAAATAAATAAATAAATATTATTAAAATTAGTGAAATATTAACAAAAAAACACTTGAGAATGAACTTATTTTTACCAAAGGTTAGAACGAGAAATAAGAAAACAAAAAGAATCACATTATAAACAAACATGAGAGTTTTAGCCATTTTTTTTCAACTTTACATGTAAAAAATATAAAATAGCGTGATCATTTTATATTGTAAAAAACCTCTTGCTTTACGTCAATTAAGTAGCTTTTAATTATTATAAAGTATATATAAAAAATGATAAATATTTGCTGTTTTAACTTATAGAATAGATCTCACAAAACAATTTTGATTGAAATTATAATTCTTGTTTGCCGACCATTCGTTATTAATTCTTATTTCATATCTAACCTTTCATAATAGCGAGAGGAAAACTAACATTATTATTTAGTTGGTATGAGGGGAAATCGACCCACGTATTTAAAACTAGTAACTTGAGAGATAATTTTGTAATTTTTATTTAAAATGTTCTTTAATTTGCACTCACTTTGCTAATTTACACACACTTTATTTTAAAAAGGACACATGGTTTAACATGGGATATTTAATTTATCGGACAGAGGAAGTTGCTTGGAAGACACATGGCTTTCTCACTTCAATTAATTATTTTCTTTAATTAATTAAATGACATTGATATGATTATCCTTCTATTTATAACATGTTTGAGTAGTGGTAATTGGTTTTTTGTCTAAAGTGATAAGGTGCACCTTGCTAACTTAGACCATTCAGATTTTTAGGTGAATCTAAGTTAGCAAACCCATATATATATTGTTCCCATTTTTCATAAAAGCAAAGTGTTTTCGCTGGAGTCACTACAAGAAAGTTGCCATATACCGACGGAGACTTTTAGTCACGGATTCCAAAACTGTAGCTATAGAGTTCATTTAGTGTGGGTATAGACACTATGTTAGTTGAGAATTTTAAAAGAACACAAACCAAATTTTTCGCTTCATATGCGAAACCCTATTTCTAATTCATCATTGTTGCTACAGGAGAAAAGTAACACGCTCTCATCTTTTCCTTTTCACAGGTAGCCTTCGCCACCTCAAACCTCTGCACCAACTATTTCCGGCGTCGTTTCGATTGCCACAAACATGGATGGAGGGTTAGTTTGATGTTTATAGGAATTTCGTCTGTTCGTTTCTTCCTCTCTGCAACGGTAATGCCTTTCTCCGGCAACGATGCTTCCCTCTTCTCCTTCTAATTTTCCTTCGTCTTTATATAGAACTCTTGTGTAGAGGAAACACCTAACCGAATGTAGAATTCGGAATCCTAGTTTTCTAAACCTCACATTCTCTCGAGGGTCTTCAATTTTGTTTTTGTGAAAGCACCATCATGTCGGAGTTGAAGGTCTTGTTGTTTTTCTTCAAGGGTTAGTCTTAATCTTTCTTACTTTGCTCTTTGTACTTAAAAATTGAAAAGCCCCAATTTTATTTTGAAAACCCTAACCATCTTCTTTCTTCCTAATCCGAAAATCACATTATCTGTGAGCTAGATTGAATAGTTAGTCTTTGTTCATTATCATTTTGGTTAGCTCTAATTTGATTTTATTGTTGCTGTTTGACTATTGTGTTGTTGAAATAGATTTTTGGTTTGGTTCTTCATATGTTCCTTCAAGGGTTGTGAGACAGAAGTTAGGTTCTTTCACGGGTTCATCATATTTTTTGCTGGTTAGTTTCTCTCATTCATAAAGTACAATATATTTATTTTATCTTCTTGATTAACTCTACTATAGGATGATTAAATCTATCTTGCTGGTCTATATAGGTTGGCTCACTAACACTTGATCTCATTCTGGAAAACAAATGTAGTTTTAGCACTAATGAGCCTTTAAGGGACAACAATTTTGCATCATGCATAGTCACTAGTTGTTACCAATGCAAATGAAGAATTCTTTATGATTTGGATTTCTCTCTGCACTTTACATCTCCACTTGAAACCACCACGAGAATAAGCGATTTACTGCATTCGTCACTTATAGTATACCGTTGGTAACATAGTTATACATTATATAGAATTACTTAGTATTTTCAGCTTCTTGTTAATTTGTTTATGGTGGTTTAAATTGGTGCTATTTTTTTAACAGGCCACAATAATTATAATAGGCTAAGAACCTTGAGCTATCATCGAGCTAATGTCTTTACACCAATCAAAGGTATCAATATAAATAAGTGATAAATATGTTGTTCCATGTGGTTTGAGTTCTCGTTGAAAGATCTTATGGAATTATAAATAACCTTGAAAGTTAGATAGATTTTTTAGTTTGTTGACACAATTAGGCATCATCCAACACAAACTTGCATGAAATTATGCTTTTCTTTTCATTTCTTTTAAGAAATTATTTCCAATTTGACAGCTGCAGATTGCACTTCCATGTGTGTTGTTGAAAGAACTGAGTAACTGAATTAGTTAATTTAATATATAGTTGTTGAAAGAACTGAGTAACTGAATTGGCATGTGCTGATGCTCTTCTATCTGCTCCTATTATTTTTACTGCAGACAAAGACACTGCAAATCGCGATACGATATGGCTTGGAGACTCAAAGGTTGAAGAAAATATGATGTGTTTCATTGGAAAATAGAGTAAATTGTAGCTTAATTTATCTTTTACTTCAGTTGTTTAAGTTTTTATTTTCCTTCCTACAGGGTTTGTTTGTTAGTTCCGGAAGAATTCACTTCAAGAAGCCTTGGGTACATGAGTATGATCCTGTTTAAAGTCTTGGATGATGTTAAGGTGTAAAAATGTTTCTGCTTATGAGTTGAAGCGTGTTGTCAATTCATGTGTAGCGATCCTTAATTAGCTTAAATATATTAAGTTAATCAAATGTCTCTATGTGCATACTATTAGATTTCCAATTCATGGCTGTTTCAAATTAATTAATCTTATATTCAATGGAGTTTTTATGACTAAAATAGCATGCCAAGGGTCTGAAAAATATTCTAAAACTATACAGAGCAATTTTGTTTTTTTGTGGAGTTCCGTGTTGGAGTTGGTTTTCCTTATACCAACCCTGCTTTTGATCTCACCATTTTAGAGGATCATTTTGTGGGTGAGTTTTCTTTTAATAAGATAACTTGGTACTTATTTTTCTTTTTATGGCATGTCTTACAATGTATGATAAATTTCTTAATATTGTTTATTTTGAGGTGTGACCATTTTTGTACTAGTTTTGTAATTGGCAAGTCTACATGTACAATTGTTTCTTTAGATATTCATGAGATTAATATGTGAATATGTGCATGTGTATGTGAATATTAACTATATGATTAAGAATTTGAATTAGCCTGACTTGCTCGTTGTGATTTGTGGATGTATGTGAGGATATCTTTTAAAAGTCCTTACCTAAATTGTGTTAAACTTATTTGATATATAATTTCAAAAGAACAATTTGTCAAAGGGAGCTTGATTATAGTTTTTTTTTTTGTTTACAATTTTAAGGTTGGACTTTCAAATGTTTATGGGTGGTAGTTGCTTTCTTCACTTAAGCTGCACAATTATTTGTACCGAGACAAAACTTCTCAAGGAGTGTATTGTGGATATCTTTTATGTCATAATCTTTATGTGAACTGTCACTCTTTCACGATGAAAATGAGTTTGGATTCACTCCATTTACTACTCTTCCATTTATTCTCCATTTAGGAGAGAGATAGACACAATAGAAGATTTGTGGGATGGGATCCATTAAAAGTGAGTCTCACTAATGAGTGAGTCCCACAAATATGTGTCTATCTCTCTCCTAAATGGAGAATAAATGGAAGAGTAGTAAATGGAGTGAATCCAAACTCGATGAAAATGGGAACAAGATGTTAATTAGTATATTTGAGAGTTTATTTTAATAGTAGGAATTTGGCTTTCTAACCTATATTCTTTTATTTTCAATAAATTTCAGATGCTTCTGGACTCTAATGCCCTTGACAAAAACGAATTCTCCGAATCGAGACACAAATGAAGACGGAAAAGAGGAAGATAGATGTGAAGAGATATATATTTTTTGTAACTTTAAAAATTATTATGAATTTATATATTTTTAAATACATTATAGTCTCTTAGGGTGAAATATTAACTATTTGTAGTTTGACATGCTTGTAAGACTTGATAGTTTTTCAATATAATTGAAGTTTGATTTTTATTTTTTTATAATTATAGTGAGGGTAGACAAAAAAAAATAGTATGTGGTGTATAAAAAAAATACTATTAAAATGATTGTTTTGAGTAAGAAAAAATTGTAAAAAAAAATATAGTCAAACCTATACCAACGAAAATATCTGTGGGTAAAACAATTGAATAGGTGTCATTGACCGTGGGTATAGGTCTAAGGTTTTGTCCAATAGGTTAAATGACCGTAGCTATAGCCTATAGTGACTGCAAATTTCCGTTCGTAAAGGCGAATCAAAGTTTACGGTACAAACCGCCCGTGGGTATAGGTTTTAAGGCCTATACCCACGGTCTTTCAACCTTTACCTATGGTTTTTTGCCGTTGCTAAATGTCAAATTTCTTGTAGTGAGTGGTCCTACTCCTATATAATTGACTATGCGTGCTTATTTAAGGAATATTAGTCATTAAAGAACCTAGTATATATAGACATACTCCCTCCGGGCACATATATTAGCAAAAAAAACTACCTACACGGTGTTTAAGAAATTTAGTTAAGTGTAATTAAGTTTCTTGATTTAAAAGTAAGGGTATATTAGGAATAACAGTATTAATTAGTGTAAAAGTAGTTAACTTTTTCTTATAATAGTGACCAAAATTTGAAGTGTTTTTTTGCTTATAAATGTGACCGGAGGGAGTACATCAGTGTAAGTAGGAGCTAGTAATTAATTTTTTTTATAAATTTAAGAAATGCTTGTCTATAAATTTTTTTTGGTAGTCTAGTGGCTAGACTCACACATTTGAATGTGAAGAAATGTGAAATTCGGAGTTTGAACCCCGACCACTCCAATAATGTCCCTAGTAGTTACCATTTGAGCTACACTTATGTAACTACTTGTCTATAATTTAAATGTTGAGAAACGTGAAATCCGGGATTCAAATTCCGCCACTCCAATAATGTCTCTGATAGCTACTCCCTCCGGCCTCATTTGTAAGCAAATATTCTCTTTTGCACAACTATTAAGAAATTGCTTTTTTGTCATAATTTTGTGTGTTATTTCAATTAGAATTCCTAAAATGACCTTTGCAAAACATTAAATTTGCATTGAGACTATGCAATCATGTCAAAAAGTAGAACAATTAATGAGGGTACTTTTGGAAAAATAGCATTAAATAAAGTTACTTTTGGTAACTTTTGCTTATATTTGAGGCAAAAAATTTTAGTTGACTTTTGCTTACAAATGAGGCCGGAAGGAGTACCATTTAAGCTGCACTTATGGAACATTTGATTCAACTTTTTACCTTTTTTTTTTTGCATGATTTTAATTTTCTTTTTTTTTCTTCCTGATTTTAATTCTAATCACTTTCATCATTAATTTTGTATCAATAGATTTGATGTTATATACGATGATATGTTATTTACAATTTAAATTTTTTGGTCAGACTTTACATACCACGCGGCCCCTTCCTCTATGAACTAGAAGGTTATAAATAAATAAAAAAAATTAAATGGAATTTTTTATTTTATTTTTGCATTTATTATGAGGTCCATTTTTAATGTTAAAAAAAGAGTCCTTTTTTTAGGGTATAAATAAAAGCAAGATAATTTGGCAGGGTTTAAGGGTCTCACTTTCAACATCCGCACCGTCCTAATGAATATCCCACCTCCCTCCAAAGTGGCGGCATCGCCCATAACCCTTCCCGAAGAACTTATTGGCGAAATCTTATCATCGCTTACAGTTAAATCTCTGATGCGGATGAAGTGCGTTAAAAAATCATGGAACACTCTCATCTCCAATCCAATCTTCGTCAAATTGCACCTTATGCGCTCTCCACGTAGTACACACTTTGTACTTTACTCTTCCCGCTCGGCTAATATCTTACCCTTCTCCGTGAGTCATTTGCTCAAGAGTAGGCAAAATACAGTCACGCTATCCGACGATCCTTACCGTCGATTTCATTCCAAGGACCTCTGTCGTATCGTTGGGTCATGCAACGGATTGATATGCTTGCTAGATACCTCGGATTATGAAGAGTATTACTTGTATTTTTGGAACCCTGCTACAAGGACAAAATCTGAAAAATTAGGATCTATTCGCTCTTTATATAAAATTTTGAAGTTTACCTTTGGTTATGATAATTCAACCGACACTTATAAGGTTGTGTTGTTAAAATTGGAAATGGTTGGTTACTTGGTTAGAACCGCGGTAAAGGTTTTTACTTTGGGTGAAAATGTTTGGAGAGATGTTGATTGTTTCCCTGTGGTATGGGTGCATTATCCTTATTGTTTGGTTGAAAATAATGGTGTTTATTTGAGTAATAGTATTAATTGGTTGATGCGTCACGAGTATAATTGTCATTTGAAGAATCTTACGATTAAAGAATATGTTATTGTCTCGCTTGATTTGGGGACAGAGACATATGCACATTTGTTGCTCCCTCGATGTTGTAATGAAATTCCACTTTATCCTACAACTCTTTCTGTGTTTATGGATTGCCTTTGTTTTTCTTATGATTTCGAGAAAACTTATTTTGTAATATGGCAAATGAAAGAATATGGTGTTGAACAGTCTTGGACTCAACTCCTTAAAATTAATTATATGGATCTTAATATTAGTATCAGTGATTTGAAGTACGGTATGCGATTGATTCCATTGTGTTTTTCTGATGATGATGCATTGATATTTGCTACCAATTTTGGAGACATAACAATTTTGTATGATTGGAGAAACAATAGAGTAAAGAGAATCAAAAGTACCAATAGTGTTCTGTGGTTCGAAGCCAAAGGGTACAATGTTGAAAGTTTGGTATCAACTCGTTGAAAGTAAGTTCCGCTTCGACAATTTAATAGTTTGAAATTTGTTAATTCATGTACGGTACATGTATTGTGTGATTGTTTTCATATGATGGTTTTAATTTGATTATATTTTTGAATAATTATCGATTTTATTTCAGTTCTCTGTTTGTGCATGACAAGCACGTTCGTAAGCTTAGCATGAATTAGAATCATAGTTCAAATCATAGCTCATTTGTAATCTCATTTTGATCTAATGCAGATTCAATCATCGACTTTAGCATCGAAAACACATTTTTTCAGGCATGGATATTTAAGACAACTTGAATCTAGTTATATTTGATCTAATGTAGGAGCCATGTTTTACTCTCTATTCAGATAAAATCAAGGAGTGAAACTATATAATGTCCAGAATTTTATTGAATCTTTTTACAATTATAAACTGCCAAGAATCACCATGTGTTCTATCAGTCATAAATACTATACAATGCAATTCTAAAATATACAATTACTTTCACAAAAAAGAATAAAACAGAAACTTATGATTCTTCTTGTCCCTTTTACACCAGAGTGATGTTGTTAAGGGACAAAACAACCATAAGAATCATAATCAACAACAATTCAAAGAAACTATAATACAACAATATGAAAACAATCAATCACTCATCAGCTTTCTTCCCAGCAGAATAATAATTAAGATACCACCTAACAAAATTCTTCAAACCAGTCTCTAAATTCGTCGTAGGTTTATAACCAAACTCTTTTTTCGCGTAACTAATATTAGCATGAGTAAACTGAACATCACCGTTTCGCGGCAACCTCATTATATTTCTCTTAGCCTTAACCTTCAACAGCTTCTCCAAAATAGTAACAAGATTATTAACCGGAACAGGTGAAGTATTTCCCAAATTAAAAACCCTCAACTGCGCCGGTCCTGTCTTCTTACCACCACTACCAGTACTCTTCTCAGCAGTATCCAATGCACCTAAACATCCTCTCACAATATCATCAATATAAGTAAAATCTCTAGCAACAGTTCCATGGTTCACTGCTTCGAAAATCGGTATTGGTTTCCCTTTCAAAATATCCTTTGTGAAAAAAAAGTATGCCATATCAGGTCTTCCCCAAGGTCCATAAACAGTGAAAAATCTCAAACCTGTTAATGATAGTCCATAGATATGATTATAAGTATGCGCGATTTCTTCTCCGGCTTTTTTCGTAGCAGCGTATAAACTAGCAGGTTGATCAGTCCTATCTTTTTCTGAAAAGGGTACTTTTGTATTTAATCCATAAACTGAACTAGATGATGCCCAAACTATAGCAGGTTGTGGATCAACTGCTTTACAAACTTCAAGTAAATTAACAAAACCGGCGATGTTACTATGAACATATGATCCAGGATTTTCCATAGCATATCTTACACCAGCTTGTGCAGCTAAATGCATTACATGAGTGAAAGGAACAAGATCAAAAAGTTTCTTTAAAAGTGCTGCATCATTGATATCGCCTTCGACAATGAACACGCCGGTTCGTTCTAGAAGTTCTTGGCGACCGCGTTTCAACGATGGATCATAGTAGTCATTGAAATTGTCAAGACCAAGAACACCGTCCCCTCGGCGTTTGAGTGCAATAGAGACATGGCTTCCAACAAAACCTGCTGCACCGGTTACGAGCACAGAGACTCCGTTTTTGGAAGCGACTCTTGCGGACGAAAGGACCTTCTTTTCCCACACTGTGCCTCCGTAGGTGTGGGTTCTTAATGATCGACGCGTGTCTGAAGAAAATGATGAAGGTGTTCCGAAGAAAAGGAAAAAGATAACACCACAAAATAGAATGGACCAAAATGTTAACTTTGGCAGAGTTTTGTGCCATTTTGTCCTTTTCTCCTTGAATTTGCCAGGTGATGAAGGAATGTCCATGTCGTGCGACAATTTTTTGGTTCCAACAAAAAAACTTTTAGATAGTCCGGGGGAGCGTTAGAAGCAACAACGGGCTAATGATCAGGTTCCTTGTTTTTGTTGAAAATGTTGATGGAAAGTCGGTTTTTTCGTTTGTTTTAGAAATAGTACATTAAAATAAGGAGGGTTTTGAGATGATTGAATATTACTACAAATATAGAATGTGTTTATTTTTTGGTGATGATGTTCCAAGAAAATAAGCACTTCTTTCTCATTGCTTCATGTAGGGCAAAATGAGGCTTTTGGTGACCAATCAATGCATTTATTGTTTCAAAGACAAAAAAAATTATGATTTCATTTTGATTTTGAACAATCATTGACTAGCTAACTTCTTATGTGTTGAATAACAAGCCAATTCGATTGACTGAAAGGCCTAAAATTTTGGAGTTCCAAGAATTTATGTAACAAATTTATTTGAGGATATTTTGGTTTAGGGAGACTTGTTTATGAATGGAGGAGAATTGAAGTTAGAGATTTGAGGAGAATAATCACTGGTTTTGTGGAATGAATGCCATTTTGAGGCTTTTCTATATAGGGTACCTTGTTTCTCCACCAATGATTGAAAAAGTTTGACTTTTTAAGAGCAAAAATAGATTATAAATGGTGTGATATTTGTCACTTTGTAAATTTGGAACATCAATTTCTATGTATTAAACAATTTAGAAGATTTTGAATAACATTAAATTGTTTTTATTCAAGTATTAATTTTTTTTGGTCTTATTCAAGTATTAATTTTTTTTACAGAATATTTAATTTATTTTTTGTTTTGTGTAATAAAAAATATTTATTATTGAGCATTCATCATATATATATTTTTGTCAAGTAGCTTTGTAGTTAGAATTTCACTTTTAAACTTAAGAGAGATTAGATGAGATAATGTGTGTCCTTTCTATTTTAACAGGTTTTGGGTTAAAAAAATGTCACGTTTTAAAATGAATATAAGTGAATGTACCAGAATTTAAATCATATATTACGTACAATATTTTTACCAACCGGACTATATTAATTCGAGCAGAAAAATAAAACCTCGTTATTCATAAAAAGAAAATTCTATATTCATATAAACAAACTTGTCGTTAAATGTGATCAAATTCACATTAGTCACAACTACATATTAATTTTGCAGCTGAAATTGTAAGAATTGAGTTATCTGGTCTTAGAATCATGATTTTTGAAATGTCAATCAATATCAACTATCAAATTACTACTACTCCCTTGGAGATATGTTTATAAACTAAATTAAAAAATTTAGAATTATTGGGTGTTTGATATTTTGTAGGATATTACTACTAAAGTCAGTTATTTATTGGTAAGAAATATTACTACTATTAAATTACTACTACTCCCTTGGAGATAGTTTTTTATACGACTGATTTATAATTTTTTTTAAAGTATTGTATTTGACAGATTGAAGGCTTATTAGGTATTGATATTAATGATGTATACGGTTGGAATCTACTGATAAATTCATTGCAAGAACTTTGCATTGTGGATATTCTAAGAGTTTTATCTAATGATAAAGGATATACTTTTGGGGTAGGAATTCTTAGACGGATTCGGGGAATCTGCGGGGACGGATGCTTAGAATTTATAGTAAAATAGAAACTTAGAATTGTCATATAAATAAACCTAAAATAATAATAGTAATAAAATATATATATATTTAAGTATATATAGACAGATTCGGGGAATCTGCGGGGACGAATGCTTAGAATTGTCAAATATAAATAAACTTATAATAATAATAGTAGTAAAAATATATATAGTTAAGTATATATAGACAGATTCGGGGAATCCGCGGGGACGGATGCTTAATCCCCGTTCCCTGCCCCGAACAGCCTCCGGAGGAAGTTTTGCCTCCATCTCCGTCCCCACGGGAAAAAATCCCCGTTTTCGAATCTCCGTACGGGGCAATCTCCGCGGGGATCCGCTCTGACGGATGCAAATTGACATCCCTAGGTAGGATGGATAGCTCGACTACAACTGGTTAAATTAATTGAGCTAAAGGTTAATGAGTTGGAGGTCCAGGATTTAAGTCTTGGCAAGGAGAAAAACTAATTACATTTAGTTGTAACCAACCAAAGTTTGACAACACATCAACATCTGATCTAAATTAATCAATTAAATAAAAATAAAGAGAGATAAAAATTTCCAGTAAAAATCTTAAACAAATTATATTAAAGTTATCTTCTCCAAGCAAGAACAAAATTCTCCCGACAGTGGCGATGTAAGGCGGTCTTGACAGTGCGGCGGCAATGTCGCAATTCACTTTCACTCCACTGAATTTGTCAAAAATATTATTCATCACTCATTATTTTTACACTTGCTTTTTTTTTTTTTTGAGAGTTCTTTAATGCAACATAATTTATTTTATAATACTTGGGCATGGTATCTTATTGTTTGTGTTAAAAATTATCGATTCTAAAATTTTAAGCTTATCCTATTTCAATACATAGTTCTCTTTAGTAGAATCTCAAGATAATCTTCTTTGAAGACTAGACATTGGCCTTGAGGTGATGTGTGGTGTCATGTCATATGTGAGTAAAACTAAAATCGTGTGGTGTTTATCAACGTGATAATATGAAACCGAGGATAAGTTATGCTCATGCCGAAGTAGAGATGGCAATTAAATCCAATTCCGCGGGCTCCGTCCGAACTCAAACCCAAGTCAACGGGTAAATTCTGAGTTGATTGAGTTTGGGTTCGGGTGCCATCCGATTCCACGGGTGTGGGTTTGGGATCAATCAAACCCGCACTCGAAACCCGAAACCACACCCGCTTATATATTAAACTACTTAATTACCCCTTAGTTTATATACCAAACTATTTATTTATTTTGTATCATGTGGGGTGAAACTTAGTTGTTTAATTTGGTTGATTTCTAAACCTATTGATATTTTATTTTGGTTGAATATGAAAAATTACATTTTTTTTTCTTTTAGTAGATATTTTACTTCGGGTGAAAAAACCCGAACAAAAACCCGAACTCAACGGGTGTGAGTTTTGTTTTGCCAACCGAACAACTTTTGGGTTCGGGTTCGAGTGGTGACTTCGAGTGCAGGTTTGGGTATTGTAAAACCCGCACCGTTGTCATCGCTATGCCGAAGTTTGTTTAATTCGTTTCACTTAGATAAAAACTTATTTTGTATTTGACTTTAATGCTTATAAGCTATTAAATAGGAAGTATTTGTCCATCTTATATTTAACTATATTAATTCTTAAGCTTCATTTATCCCTGGATGCCTCACAATAATAAACATATTTATTTTGGGTTCAATGTTTATTGGACAGGAAGTTACTTGTGGAAGAAGCAACTTTTGAAAAATAGGATCCTGAATTAGTGTGCACCATTCTTTGCTGACACATTGACAAAAAATAGTAGTAAATAGTTCTAATAGAGAGTTTGCAATGAATTTTCAAAAGAATAGAATCAGATAATTGTCGGATATCTCAGTTGCATATGCATGTAATTGAAATGATTTTGCTCCCTTGTTTTCATCGGCTCATGTTTGAGAATATTTTGAACAACATATTTTAGTCCAATCCGTAAAAAAAAAGTCCTTACATATTAAAAATGGTTAAAAAAATCATAGAAAATTTTCCGTTATTAAAATTTGTTCAATCCGTCAAATTTTTCTATGTCATTGACGGAAAGTTTAATTTTAAATTTTTTAGTCCCTACATTTTGTAAAATTGTCAAGAATAGTCTCTACCTTTAATGTTGTTAGACCATCTCCAATGGTGGATCTTATACTATTAAGAACCAGTTCTTAATAAGATCTACCATTGGAGCAGTACACTTTTGAATTCTTAATAGGAACCGATTCTTAAATAAGAGTTCTCTCTCCTTTGGGGGCCCACCTTAGCTTTCATTAAAATAAACTTTTTATGGGACCCGCTTACTTTTATGAATTATTAAATAATAAGTTATTGTGATGTGAAGTTATTGACGGGACCCATTTAGAACTTTTGAAGAGGTGCTGGGCTGGAGGGATTGAGTGATTCTTAAGAACTGTTATTAAAAAATAATAAATGAGTGATGTGTACATGTGAGACCCAGTTAAGATCTCAAACTTGAGGAGCTCCATTGTGGATGCTCTTAGTCCCTACATTTTGCAAAATTGTCAAGAATAGTCCGTATATTTTAGTGTTTTTAGTCCCTACATTTTGCGAAATTGTCAAGAATGGTTCCTACATTTTATGCCACAAAAGCTTTCTTAACGGATTTGATTAATCTTGATAACGGAAAATTTTATGGGAATTTTTTTTTACCATTTTTAAAATTTAGGAACCATTCTTAACAATTCCACAAAATGTAGGGACTACAAACATATTTAACCCTTAAAAGTTTACTACACCAAACATTGGAGGAGCAAATTCAATAAGTGTACTTTGAAGGAATGGTTTATTAAATGGTAACAACTTGGAGTTCAACTTCAATGGTTATCAAGGTTAGTAGTGTTGATAACCTTAATCATGTACAAGCAACTAGGCCAAAATTTGGGTTAATGTTCTAAATATTGGACAGGAAGTTGTTGCTTGTGCAAGAAGCAATTTTGAAGAAATAGGATCCTCAATTAGTGTGCACCATTCATTGCTGACACATTTACAAACAAAAATAGTTCTAATAGGGACACCAACACTAGCTGTTAATTTTTTATTAGTCAAAAGAAACGCTAATAATTCTTTACATATGTATTTTGTAATGTAAAGAATAAGTTGCGTTGGAATCGAGAAAGTTCCGTGGAATTCTTAATTGCGTTAAAAAATATAATCGTGTAAACTTTGTTCTGTTCTTCATGGAGCTCCGAAGCAATGGACTGACAAGCAGCAAGACAGGATACGGAAGGAGAAGACAAAATGCTGCGTCTGCTAGAATCGGGCAAAGCGGGGGCAAAGATACGTATTATTTTGCTGATAAGCCTCCAAATATATGCAGATGCACTTTGAAATAATTGAAAGCTTAGATGTAAGTTAGTACTATACCTAAGGTATGCTGATGATTTTAGATATATGGTGTTGTGATGATTATGATACTAAAAGGAAAAACAAATGTTACCAGCTTTTTCTGATGTGCATAGAAGCTAATTAAGTTTTTTTTTATCAGATTAGTCACCTGTGACATATTGTTACCATGTAAAAGGACAATATTCTATCATAATCAATTCCTCCAAAGAGAAGTCAATGGATTGTATCACAATTAACTATATAAATTGTGCAAACTATAAACTTCTTTAAAAAAATAATGCAACAGAAAGCTATAGGTAAATGTACCAAATCAAAATAGTACTATAACTATCAATTCTTTGCTAGCACCAAGAAACATGTTTAATGTAAATATGCCTTTAACATCATATAATATAATCATCCATGCAATCAAAATAAAAAATGAAAAGTATAAGCAGAGAAGGTAACAGTCTGCAACTTCAATGCTTGATGAAAACAAGCTAGAATTAATCATTTATCAGATTCTCTTTGTATGAGCATAATCAGTTGAGAGGACCAGATGAAACACAGTGTTCTTCAGCTTATGGTGATCCTGTCTGGTCCAAAAAGTAACAAAGTTGATTAAAAAATTGATATTATTGCGGAAAACTTGCTACTTTCAATTTCAGAAACCTCTAAGGTTCATCAATTTGACTCAGGACAATACCCAATTAATATTCATCAAAACTCTAAACAAAATTACCTTATTCAAAAGTGATTTTGCACCTCAAACATGTTCATTACTTGTAGTATTTTTAGACTGCTATTACACATAATATGACATGGTCAAATATAGACAAGTCTTTGATTTGGGAGGTCCGGGGTCCCGCTAGTGCTTTTGTAGGGAGGTGGGAGGTAATTGTAATTACATTTGTAAGTGCTCTAAGAGTCCTAATGTCTTTCCTGCCTTGGACTGGGGCACCATCCCCTAACCTTAAAATGGATAGTTGTACTCCTGCACTACAGAATGCAGTCAAGCTCATAATTTGTTTCTATGCAAGCTTAATCTGATCTGTATAGTCAACGGAACATAGCCAGGCGTAAACGTTGACCCCAAAAAACGCTATAAAGCCTATAGCGGCATGGCCATTAAAATTGAAGACATTCATAGCTAATAAACAAAGTTCAGTTAAGATATATACTAAAAAATGCATTGCATCCGAGATTCAAGTAATGCCGTTATAACTACGATTTTAATTCATGTTAAGCTTACAAACGTGCTTCATACACAAAGAGAGAACCGACTTAAAATTGATAATCATTCCAAAATATACTCAAATAAAAACCACCATATGAAAATAATCACACAATACATTTTGCACCGTACACGAATTAACAAAATTCAAACAATTAAATCAACGAAGTGGAACTTACTTTCAATAAGGTGATACCAAGCTTTCAACATAGTATGCTTTGGCAAAGAACCAATCATACCTAAATGTGCCGTCACTTTCAATTTTTTTTACTCTATTGTTTCTCCAATCATACAGAGTTGGGTCATATATGTCATATGCACAATCGTTAACAAATATCAATGCATCATCATCAGAAGAACACAATGGAATCAATCGCATACCCCGCTCCGAATCACTAATACTAATATTAAGATCGAGATAACTAATTTTAAGGAATTGAGTCCAAGACTCTTCAACTCCAAATTCCTTCATTTGCCATATTACAAAATAAGTTTTCTCGAATCGAAATCATAAGAAAACAAAGGCAATCCATAAACACAAAAGGAGTTGGAGTACGATAATCAAGTGGCATTTCATTATTACAACATGGATGGAGCAACAACTGTGAATATGTCTCTGTCCCCAGATCAAGCGAGAAAATAACATGTTCTTTAATCGTAAGATTCTTCAAATGACAATTATACTTGTGACCCACCAACCAATTAATACTATTACTCAAATAAACGCCATCATCAGGATAACAATCCACCAATACCATAGGTAAACAATCAATATCTCTCCGAACATTATCACGCAAAGTAAAAACTTTTATATCGGCTCTAACAGTATCATTGTCGTAGCTGTCCATTTTCAACAACACGACCTTATAAGTGTCTATTAAATTATCATAACCCAACGTGAAGATGGCTCCAAAAAAGGTACGGCTGTTAAAGCGAATAGAACCTAATTTTTCAGATTTTGTCCTTGTAGCAGGGTTCCAAAAATACAATGAATATTCTTCTACGTAATCCGAGGACATATAATGATTTCTATCGAGCAAGCATATCAATCTGTTGCATGAACTAACAATATAAAAGAAGTAGGTGGAATGAAATCGACGGTAAGGGTCGTCTGTTGGCGTGATTGTGATTTTCCTTTGCAAATCACTCATAGAGATGAGTATGATAACAGCCAAGCTGGAGAAGCAGATATGATTAATAAATATCAAGTGTGTAATACGTGGAGAGTGCATAAGGTGCAATTTGACGAAGATTGGATCGGAGATGAGAGTGTTCCATGACTTATTCACGCACTTCATCCGCATCAGAGATTTCACTTTAAGAAATGATAAGATTTCGCAAATAAGTTCTTCCGGGAGGGTTTACCGGCGATGCCGTCACCACTTCGGAGGGAGGAAGGATACTCAATAGAACGGTGCGGATGTTCAAACTGAAACCCAACTATGTAGCAAAACCAAAAGTTGCGTTTTATTACTCACATTTGTATCGCTTCTTTTAAATTTTTTTTTAATAATACTTGTATAATAAATTTTTTGATAGAAAATACTCCTTTTGCATCACGATATAAGTCACTTTGGACAAATTACACAAATTAAAAAATATAATTAATGTTGTAAAATATAGGCAAATTTACTTTCAACAAGTTGATACCAAGCTTTCAACATAGTACTTTTCAGTATTGTACCAATGATACCAAATTGTTTCGTCTCCAAAATTGGTAAATCTGATTATCTTTACTCTATTGTTTCTCCAATCAAACGGAGTTGCTACATTTCCAGGAAAGGTAGTAAATATCAGTGTATCATCATCAGATATGGTATGGTGTCCTTAAGTGTCGCGTAGATCGGCTGGATTGGACTCTAAGCGTGTATTTAGGGCATCAAGCATTGTGGACTTTAGTCCAATCCGAAACAAAGGGAAAGTGGAACTGAATTCTTTGAATGTCTTTTTAGTAATAGAATCCTCTAAAAGTTTGAAGTCATCCTATAACATTGGTCAAAAGAACCGGGCATGCTTTAGATTTGTGTCTTGTTATATTGTGTTGGAAATTTTCCTTCTAATTGAGATGCAGAAAACAGGTTCTATTGCAGGCATTTGCGTGGCGCGGAGCTTCAAGGCAGTGTGGAGCAGTAGCTCCTGGAGGTGTTGTGTGGCGTGCAGCTTTCCCTGCGTGGCGCATAGCATGCTGGTATATATATGTTGCTATTGTGTTTTCCGCAGAGTGTGATAGAAGCTAGAGAGAAAGAGAGCACGAAGAGAGAGAAAGTGAGGGGTTTTGGAAGGGTCTTCCACCAACATGAAGGCTAGGGTTTAAGAGGGTTTCTTTTGGGTAATCTCTAGGGTTGGGTAACTCATTCTTTCTCTTGGAAACACTTATTGTTGAATCTCTTGGTCACAAGAAGAGATTCGGGAAAATGGTAGAATTAGGGAATTTCTAATTCTTGTAACTCTTGTGGTGAATCTCATTGTAATCAAGTTATTGATCGATAGTGGAACGAAGAGCTCTCTCTTCTCCAGAGTAGGTGGTATTAGCCAAACTGGGTAAACAAATTTATCTGTGTTCTTTATTGCTTTCATTGTTTTAGCTTTTGTGTGATTAATTGCTTATTCTCATAAGTTGGTTGGTTGCTTGATTTATTTGCTCTACACACTCAAGGATTATTGGTGTGGTTTGTTTCGTCGAATTCACAACAATTGGCGCCCACCGTGGGGCAAAGGGGTTGAACAAATTAAAGCACCGTGGGTTCAAAATGGGAGATCGATGGACTTTTCGGAAACAATTTGGAATTGTGGAAAGTGAAGGTGGAAGCAATTTTAGTGGCCGAGATGATGGATAAAATATGGAGGGTTGTTATCCGGTGTCTCTAGGATAAAGAGCTAATGGAGATTGCGATGAAGGTCGGCCTGGAGAGGCGGTGATAACAATACTCGGACACGGCCTGGAGAGGTGTGGAATAATACTCGGCTTACATTTGGAACAACAACTTTATTATGAGGATGCAGATGCGCTAGCGGAAGTTGGGAATCGGTGGAGTATTGAGTCATGGACTCAGGTTGCTCTTGTCACATGTGTTTGAAGAAAGAATATTTTGAATCCCTAGAGCTAGTTGAAGGTGGAGGTGTTCATCTTGAAGACGGAAAAGCTTGTAAGGTTCAAGGTTTTGTGTATTACAAGGTGGAGACTTTGTGAGTTATGTTTCGATTGTGGCCGAAGAAGTGCAAAACCTTGAGAAAATCTTCGGGGAGGCAATTGAAATCATGGTGATCAGACTTGGTAACTTGTAGGACTGCTGGAGGTAGTTGGATACAAGGAAAATCCGATTTTTTTATGCTTGTGGAATTACCTAAAATTCCAAGGTTAGTTGGAGGCAAGCAATTCTTTGAGAGTACGGGAGACATTCCGGGGTTCGAAGAGGGTGAGGTGAAACTTGTAGGGCTATCTCAAAATCCGAGGATAGTTGGAAGCAAGCGTATCTTCAAGAGGACGGATTTGATCAATTCAGGGTTTGAAGATGGTACGGTGTAACTTGTGGGTTGTCCTAAAAATCCAAGGGCAATTGGAGGCAGCAATTTTCGGGAGAACAGAGAGGTAGACTCCGGGGCCCGAAGAGGGTGTGGTGTAAAGCTTGTGAAGCGGCATGGTGGTTGGTGAGAAGTTAGCACCACCATCAATTAAAAGGCAAGATGGAAATTGTTGAGAATTTGTCTTCTAATTGAGATGCAGGTTCTGGTGCAGGCATTTTTTAAAATGATGAGTGTGTTGTTACCTACCTGTAGTATATATTATCGCTGCCATTCGTCACCTGTTTTTTTTTTACTTGATTCCAAATACGATAGATGACACTTGTGTGTACAATGAAGATTAAAGCTACTCTTCTTATCATCCCTGGATATAGTTTGCCATTGTAACTTGAGTGCATTAACAGTTGACATATAGCCCTCCTTTGGTCATTTGTTAGAAAGTTACGTTTTTTTGGAACACTTGATTCACCTGTCAACATGTCATATGCAACAATTTTTTTAGCCTTAAAGTTTAGCTACTTTTTTTTTCTTCTTTCTGACTTAATGTATTAAAGTTTAGCTACTTTGTTACATAATGCACACACAATTTGAATAAATAAAATAAGTTCATAGTATGAATGTGAAACAAGCATTGGATAAAGTTAAAATAACAATGATGTGAGGCTAACCCAACATATATTAACACCAACTATGTACCTGACAAAACACAAGCAAGTGATGTACTGGAAAGACACTACATGTCTTCCATAACGCAAGCAAAAATATGGGAGAGGCTAAAATATAAAATTCAATTCCTAACACCTATAGAATAACCACTAGTTTCTTACCATTCTTTTCTATTCCACAATTTTGTATCAAAGTAAACAGTAGCCTCTAGTTTCAATACTAAGTACTAACCTTCATCTCCATTTAACTATATAAATTGTGCAAACTATAAACTTCTTTAAAAAAAAAAAATGAATTAGAAAGCTATAGATAGCTAAATGTACCAAATCAAAATGTACCAAGAAACATGTTTAATGTAAATATGCCTTCAAAATCATATAATATAATTATCCATGCAATCAAAATAAAAAATGAAAAGTATCAGCAGCAGGAAACAGTCTGCAACTTCAATGATTGACCATGATCAGTGCCTTTGTTATCAGGAGGACCAGATGAAACACATTGTTCTTCAGCTTATGGTGATCCTGTATGGTCCAAAAAGTAACAAAGTTTGATTAAAAAGTAGATATTATTGTTGAAAACTTGCAACTTTCAATTTCAAAAACCTCTAAAGTTAATCAATTTGACTCAGGACAACATATCCAATTAATATTCATTACTTGCAGTATTTTTAGACTGTTATTACACATAATATGACATGGCTAATACATAGGTCTTTGATCAACTAGTGGTAAAAAGACAAGTATTTGATCTGGGAGGTCCAGGGTCCCGCTTGTGCTATTAGAGTGAGGTGGGAGGTAAATGTAATTACGTTTGTAAGTGTTCTAAGAGCCCTAGGGTCTTCCCTACGATAGACCGAGGCACCATCCTCTCAATTTAAAATGGATAATGTACTCCTGCACTACAAAATGTAGTCAACAAAATTCAAGCTTATACATTGTGCACCGTACACGAATTAACAAAATTCAAACAATTAAATCATAGGAGCGGAACTTACTTTCAACAAGTTGATACCAAGCTTTCAACATTGTACACTTTGGCATTGTACCACTGAACACTATTGATACTTTCGATTGTCTTTACTCTATTGTTTCTCCAATCATACAGAGTTGAGCCACGTTCAAAATTGTTAGCAAATATCAATGCATCGCCATTAGAAAAACACAATGGAATCAATTGCATGCTATACTCCAACTCAGTAATACTAATATTAAGATCCAGATAACTAATTTTAAGGAATTGAGTCCAAGACTCTTCAACTCCAAATTCCTTCATTTGCCATATTACAAAATAAGTTTTCTCGAAATCACAAGATAAACAAAGGCAATCCATAAACACAAAAAGAGTTGGAGTAAGATGAAGTGGCGTTTCATTATTACAATATGGAGGGAGCAACATTTTTTATTTTTATTTTTTTTTTAATTCAATTTTTTTTTTTTACTCAAATTTTTTTTTTTTTTTTAACTCAAATTTTTTTTATATTTTTTTTATCCCCTTTTAAAAAAAATTAGCGCATTTTAAAATATTAAAATTTGAGTTAAAGTTTTGTAAGATTATACTATAGATAAAAAATAAATGTTGAATACTATATATAATATATAAGTGACTCATAAAATAATGACTTCAAATTGCACCAACACTAATTGCATATGAGTATTTGTTAATATTGTAAATTCACTTTTAGATGATATTTTATGCACCCACATTCTTTAAAACAAATAAATTTTCACGCACCATTGTCAACCAACACTTTCTTCTTTTTTATAGAGTAAACAACACGGCCATGTTAAAGAAGAGAATCAGCGTGAGACATCCAATAAAAAAGAAGAAAATGTTGGTTGACAATGGTGCGTGAAAATTTATTTGTTTTAAAGAATGTGGGTGCATAAAATATCATCTAAAAGTGAATTTACAATGTTGACAAATACTCATATGCAATTAGTGTTGGTGCAATTTGAAGTCATTATTTTATGAGTCACTTATATATTATATATAGTATTCAACATTTATTTTTTATCTATAGTATAATCTTACAAAATTTTAACTCAAATTTTAATATTTTAAAATGCGTTAATTTTTTTTAAAGGGGATAAAAAAAAAAATTTGAGTAAAAAAAAAATTTGAGTTAAAAAAAAAAAAAAAATTTGAGTAAAAAAAAAAATGACGTGGCATTTTTTTTTTAATTAAAAATTTCCTACGTGGCAGCGCCACGTGGAGATTCTGTCTGCCACGTGGAGATTCCGTCTGCCACTGTGTCATTTGAGGGGGGAATCCAGAAAATTATATTTTGTAGGGGGGAATCTAAACGAAAAATTTTCCAGGGGGGTAATCCAGAACTCGCCTACTTTGCAGGGGGGTAAACACCATTTAACCCATTTATTTATTAGTTTAGATCCCTGGTTTATTCAAGTTAAACATTAAATAAGTTTGTGTGCAAGAACATATAGGTATATATAAGTATACTGGATTGAAATTTTTAAAATTTACAATTTGAATAATATCGTAATAAATTTAATAGGTAAGATAAATATTTGATGCAAGAATAAAACGGTCTGGCATATCCAACAATAATTTGGTCTATGTAGTAAGGATTTTGAGGCCTTAAGCAGATGATCATGAGTTCAATTACTAGCTCTTGTATATGGAAACAAATTCGGTTTAGAGGAAAAAATTCAACTAGTGTGGCACACAGGTTCCTCGACAAAGATTAGTCATAACTAACAGTGGTGGAAACTTCATACCTATATTGTAGTAATCCAAAATATATATATAACAAATAAAAATACAAAAGATATACAAATTAACTCCTTGAAAAATTATACCAATTAAGTGCAAATCTTCCTTATAAATATGAATTAGAATATGCAAAAAAAAAAGAAAAATATTAGAAGTGAGTTTGTCAAATCTGAAGAATAAGAAAGGTTAATTTCAAAGGTGTATTTGGATTTGCGTTCAATATAAAAAAAATAATTTAAGAAATTTTGAAAATTAGTTTTTAAAAATAAGATATATCACTACAAGAAAACACCTATTTTTTTAAGGCCAAAAACCCTCAATAAGTAGTAAAAACGACTAAATTTATTGAGGGTCAAAATCCGTCAGAAAAATGGGTGCTGTTAAATTTATTGGCGGCCAAAACCCTCAATAAATACTAAGGACGAAATTTTCAGCTTTGACCACTTAGCGACAGCTAAAGCTACCACTAAATTTTGCAGCTTTAAAAAAATCCCAGCCCATTTTTTTAAATTGAAGATAGAAGAGTGAAGAGTAATCAGAATAGACAGAAGAGTGAAGAGTAAAGATTAAAGAATAAATAGAATTGATAGAAGATATTCATTCATTCGAATAGAATACATCATATACAACTATATATTCAACATCGCTAAAAACATAAAGGATGAATCTGCAAACAAACTCACAACATCCAAGTTAATAGTATATAACGGCAAAATGCCTAAAGGATCGAAATATCTATGTTTCCGGATATGCAACGTTGATGGCCAAATCATTGATTGAATTTGTAATTGACTTAAGCCGATCTTTCAATAGGAACCAAACAAACACCGCAACAATATGGAAAATCAAATAGCGCTGCACAAGACGAAGAACAACACACAACACCGCACTCAGACGACAAAATCACGAAAAAACACAACAAAAAAAAACTAAATATTTGTGAAAACCACTTATTTATATCAAAAAAAGGAAAGGAAAAAAAAACGATGCAAAGTGATGATTTTAGATCAGAAATAACCTAAAACCACCTCTCACCCCGGTGAGCAAAGGTGAAAGAGGTTAGATAAAGGAGAACTTTTCTCTCAAAAAAAAAAAAAAAAACTAGGCCAATAATTGATATGGGATTTAAACACCTAAAATTCAACTATAAATTACTTGGAATACATATCTCACACTATGGGATCCCCATAATTTTGTATGTAAAATGGAAATATTATATTGGTTATATTATCTTTATGACCATTGACTCAGGACAAAGTTGAGTTGATGCTCTGTGATGCCTGACCAAATAAAAGTCTAACACATAAAAAGGCTTCATTCAACAAAGCCCAAAAACAAACCACTATCTCACTCTTTCATCATCATAACCAAAAACCACACAAAAACTAAAACAAAGGTTCACATTTGTAGGAAAAGAAGCAAAAGAAAAAAATGTTTAGTCTTCAACTACACTCAACTCATAGAATCATATTAGCTTTGAGACTCTCTTATCTTCTAATTTTCATTTCTTCACTTCCTAATTCTCATAGCTACCCTTCAAGAACTCACATCACAATCTATGCAAGCTGCTCACAAGAAAAATACCAACCAAACACACCCTTTGAAATCAACCTCAACAACTTCCTATCATCAGTTGCAACATCATCATCTGAAGTTACTTACGATACTTTCGCAATTGGAAACGGAACCTCAACATCACAAGATGGAGCTGTTTATGGTTTATACCAATGTAGAGGTGATTTGCATCCAATTGATTGTTCAAAATGTATTGGAAGATCTGTTAATCAAATAAGCTTAGTTTGTCCTTATTCACTTGGTGCTTCTTTGCAACTTGAAGGTTGTTATGTAAGATATGAACATAGTGGTGATTTTCTTGGTAAATTGGATACAAGTATTAGGTATAAGAAATGTAGTAAAGATGTGAGTAGTGATGTTGAGTTTTTTCGACGTAGAGATGATGTTCTTGAAGATTTGCAAACGGCGAATGGATTTCGAGTTAGTAGTTCTGGATTAGTTCAAGGGTTTGCACAATGTTTAGGTGATTTAAGTATATCAGATTGTTCAACTTGCTTAGTTGATGCAGTTGGGAAGTTGAAGAGCTTATGTGGATCAGCTGCAGCTGCTGATGTGTTCTTGGGACAATGTTATGCTAGGTATTGGGCTTCTGGTTACTACGATGAATCAGGTACGTTTTATTCTCTTTCTTCTTTTTCCCTAGCTACAATTTTGATCAAATTCGGAGGCGTTTTCATATTCATAGCATGGTTCTAAAATTGCGGTTATGGTGGTCATGCATGGAATTTATACCATGGTTCTAAATTGTGGTTGCAGACATATGGTTGCGGACTTTTTACGGCGGAGATATAAAAAATCTTTATATTGTGATAGCAAATTGCGCACTGCAATTTAAAACCATGATCCTAGTTTCAAATTCTACCCGGGATGTCTTTATATGTCTAGTTTAAGGGATTGCCTTTGATTTATTGTTTATTCTAATGTTACATTAAAATATTTTTCAAGATAAGAATGCACAAAGCAAAATATGAATAAATAAACCAATTCGATTATTGTGTGAAGCAGTAACAGCGGGGGAACTTGAAATGTTTATCATTATCATATAACACACAGATTGAGATTCGCTACGGTGGATAAGCACGCTGATTTCAATCTCAGTTGTTAATTATTGATCAAACAATTTAAATTGACAAAATAACATAATCGATCGGTCATAAATTACTGCTGTATGAAAACGGTGTCAATGTTGACACTAGGAAATCCTCTTCCTATAACACACTGCTAAATGGAATGGACAATGTTCAATAGTACTGCTAATATTGTAAGAGCCAAAGCCTTCCGCACATTTTCTTTACACTTTATTCGGGAAAGTGAACCTTTGTGCCATTGGTCTGCATTCTTTTTCATAAAAATTCTTTGTTAGCATCATATTCTATATTCTTCACCTTCAACTAGCTTCTTGATTTTGGATAAAGTAACGAATGGTATTAAAAAGAAGGGGGCATGGAATATGACTTCCAACTTTTGATCCACAACAATAAAAAAGTTATATTCTTCCCAAATTTCCCACTATAATTTTAATGAAAACGAGGGCACTAGTTAAGCATATGAATATAGAAATTCTGGTTTTGAACTTGCGCAATCAATACATTAAAAATATAAAAATGTGTATTATCAACATTAATTTCATATTTTATTTTTAGTATGCTTAATAAGTGTCCCGGAGACACTGTTTAGCATGATCCTAATTTCAAATTGCACTCCTAATTTGCAATTGTGGGGCATATAGAGTTCTCCACAGTGGCATCACATTTTCAATTGTAGTTGCATCGACTATATTTGGCTATACTTTGACCTAATAAATCAAACTTAGTAGATTAAAACTACAACCACGATCACAATTTAAAACCATGAATTTTTATATTTTTTTTACCGCATGAATCCATACGATCAACATTTTTGAATTAGTTCCGATAGTTTTTGATCTTACCAACACTTAAACTCTGGACCTCAAACTCTTTTAACTCTTAGATCAATTAGTTAACCGGTTAATTAAGCTATTCATCAGACCCTTTTTTGCGACTAATTTAATCCTTAAAAAGTTGTTAAGGTGAGGACTATCAACCAATAGTAAACACATACTCTTGTTATATATCTCATCTCATCAAATGTAAACTTCTTAATACTCATATTTCATCCAACATGTTGTTTTGTGCAGATTCCCACAACAATGATCAAGTGGGGAAATCAGTTGCAATTATTGTGGGAGTTTTTGGGGGTCTAGCAGTTCTAGTTGTCCTTCTCTCAATTTGCAAAAAAGCAGCTGGTAATCATTTTACAAAAAATTATTATTCTTATAATCAAATACTTATCATTGATAAAATGATATGGTAATCATGATTAATGTATATCTTTATTTAATGCAGGCTAGGTGCTATATGAAGGGTCAATCATCAAGAAAGATCTTAAAATGTTGTTTAATTTTAGTGAAATCTTACTTTTTCTTTTTGATCAAATTAATATTTTCTCTTTTGACAAAAGAAAGTGGGAGTTATCCTTTTGTTTAAAAAGTAGAAATATTATATTCATCAACATTGAAATGGCTGCATATTGTTTTGCCTTTGTGATGTCCATCAAAACCCATCATTCATTTAAACATTTTAAATGCATTTCTATATTATTTCTTCTGTGCTCTTATTTTTAAATTAGTTTACTTTTAAATAAGATATTGAACTTAGATAGTTAGTGAGTTTTTGTTAGGATTTTAAATTATCAAGGCTTTATTCCTCCGAGAATCGGGAGGGTAATACTAAAAAAGAGAAATTACTTTGTTTTTTATTTTGTTGACTTTCTTCTAATTGCCCTTTTTAAAGAAATTTCATGTTTAATTTGTTAATTATCAATTTTTTGTTTAAATTATATAATTATATTTATTTCTTAATAGTGTTAATAAAAATCTTTAAACTTTAAGATCTTCTCTACTTTGAACTAGTACCATGTCCTTACCCTAAATTATTCCATAATAAAATAATTGAATGTAAAAATTTAAATTTAAAGAATATGATCATTTTGTCATCAAAATTGAAAAAAAAATAAAAATGAGAGAATGGAAATGCAAATTTTTTTTTTTAGTAAACACACACTTAACTTGTAAACAGAGTCCTCTGTTTTTTGAATAAAACAGAGCCCCATTGGTGCCTCATATTTGCAAAATATAGTTTCATAAGAGTTCGAGAGAAAATGATAATTTCATAAGGGAAACTTTCATTTCTCTATCTTGTTCCATTAAGGTTCCGTTTGGATTAGCTTATTTTTGAACTTATGCAAACAGCTTATGCAATATAAATTAGGTTTTATGTTATTTTATAAGATCACACTAGTGAAAATTGTATTTTTACAAGCTATTTTATCATAAACTACCTTGACAAATTTATAATAATACATAAATTTATCATGCGCTTCTTCTAGAGTTTAATTGGTTGGTTTGTTAACCCGATAGATTGTTTATTGTCGTTCGAATTTGACTTATCGATTTGGGGGATTGGATTTTCCACAGTTACCGCGTCAATGCAATAACTGTTATAAACCGTCCGACAAAAAATGAATGGATGAGATAAAAACCGTGTTAATATATTTGTCAAATCAACCGTGCATAAATTAGAGCTAGCCGTCTGATCATAAATTAAGGGTTGAGATTGTCTACTGCGTGAAACAGCTATAATAGGAAATCCAAATACATCAATTGGGTTAGAGCAACTAAAAGTAATATTTTTTATTGAAAAATAATAATTATTTATTAAAAAATGATATATTGAATATAAAATGCACAAGTTTACTATTTTGAACTTCTTAACATGTGAAAATTCGCACATGATAGAAAAACACAAAAATTTAATTACAAACATTTTTTTTTATATGGAAGAAAAACTTTTATTTTTTAACAAGACAAGCAAAACTTCTTGTATTAATACCATGGATACATTAATTTATACAACCATATATATCACACTTTGTTAAAAACTATATTGAAGCAAACCTTGAGTAAGGAAAAAAAAAAAAGAGTACCATCTACATGACCAAAAGCTTTAACCTTGTATTGCTTATGGTTTCTTGGCAGCTCTAGCAGCTGCTGCTGCTTTGTACCTAGCAGCATACCTATGAAACAAAGCAAGACCATTACTAGTAACCTCAGCAACATTTTGTGCCTTACTCTTTATAGTAGCAGTCCTCTTACTCATCCTATGACCGGGAAACGATTGCACACAATAGCTAGCATCGGTTAAAGCAGTGCTCACCCATGTCTCGACGTTACTTATATGCCACAACATTTTATCATCAATAATTGTACCTTTGTTCACCCGACGAAGCTCTTTAATTGCTTGGCTAAGTTGATCAACGCTATCACTGATTTGTTTCTCGCAATCTTGCATAGTTAAGTATGCAAGACCGGGCTCGCTACCCTTGTTGATTTCTTCAATTTCTTTAACTACTTTTAATAAGTAACCTCTTGTTTGAAGTGCTTTCACGAGGCTTACAGATAGGGCTATGTGGGCTAAGTGGTCAGGTCCATCTATGGTGGAGTATTTGGCGAACGATGCTAAGGACCGCATGCATAGATCTGGGTACCGTGTTCCTTGGCATGAGGACTCTATGTATGCCATTGTTTTGTTGCGGGTTTGGGCTTGGGTTTCGATTTCATTTTTTGTTTGGTTTAAGCTTGTTTGGGACTTATGTCGAGCCAAAGATGGCTCGACTCTTGCAAGACATGAAGAGATAGAGAGGAAAATGATCATGATTGTTAGGTATAGAGGTGCCATCTTTATGATATGTGAAGTCGATCCAATTGTTGTAAATTTGAGAGAGCTTTCAATTCAAAGGTCAAGCTGATTTTTTGTTGAATAAAATGACATGGGGAATGGTTCTTATATAGAGAGAGATATCCTTTGAAATAATAATGGCGTATGATATCTAATATCTTGATCTATTTTTTATTTTCTAATGTTAATAATTTACGTGCTCTATACGTGCGGCTATGTTGCAATAAAGAACTACAAACAACACTAGTATTAATTAAACTTTATATAAAATTTAAGATGGTCGGTCAAAAGAATAATTTGCATTAGCATCAACTTAATTATGGCCGAATAATACATTATGATTATCAAATTAAATGAAGATGCTAATGAATATAAATTTTTATTGCTTCTTATTATCTATATCTCAAATTATAAGTGATTTTAACTATTTCAAAAAAATTGATAAATATAATTAACAATGTATATCAATACTTAACATGTAATGTTTTCACAATTATTTGCTCCTTTTGTTTTTTTTTTTATCAAGTAACTTAAATGTTGGAATTTCATATTTAAATTAAATAAGTAGAGTATGTCGAATTCAAACTTTAATTCATACATAGTATAAAATGTGACATCTTTATCGACTAATTAATTAAGCTCACACACGTTTAATGTTGCTTTTAAGTTTTAATCATATGTATATCAATATTCCGTTCGTAATGTTTAGTATTAATTCCCTTTTTAAGAAGACGTTCTAAATAATTTGAGCTAGTTCAATTAGTGCCACGTGCAGTACATGCTGGTCTACTTTGTCATGGTATATTTTAAAGCATTTAGGTTTTGACTAAATATTATAGTGTTACGTAGTGAGAAATAAAAGGGAATAATTGCATGCATAAGAGGAAGACACGCATAGAAGTAGAATGAATGAGAGCAACTTAATAAGAGATTATTGATAATCTTGTTAGCAGATTCATGGTGCAACATGGAACTTATGCGGCGTTAGTAACGGGGCTTTGTCCACCGGAAAAGTATAAAGTTAACATAAAACACATGTATCAATAAATATGGAACAACTTGTTGGCAAATCATGATAACTCCAAAATCAAACTACAATAATGTGCCTTAAAAGGTTTCATAATGGTCGCAAGTGAGCCAGTTAGACAAATGTGTTATTCAAGCAATTATATAAAAATAATGTCATTCAAGCAATAGTGTTTTGTTCTCTCACAAAAATGCTTATAACATTTCATAATTCATAATCAAATGACTAGCTAATATTACATTAATAAAAACATTGGAACTGGTTAAAAATGTGACTACTAACACAAGAATTTTTCAAAATAAATATAACAAAAAATAACATTTCCATTCAATCATCATGTCTCCAAACTATGTGGCATCGTATGCCCCCCTTTGGAAAATAACTATTGTTTTTTAGTCTTGAACGAAATTAACTTTATAGTCTCGTTTTTGACATTTTATGAACCTTCGGTCATATGTGAGAAAACAAATTGCCACCACATTCCCTAACCCTTGGCACTCTCGTATCTTCTTTTACTGCCACCTTCCCTAACTTTTCCCCTTACAAATCCAAACTTTTTTCTTACGGTGTAGCTCCATATTCAGTTGGTGCAAAAACCCCCATATGCATGGCCGCTCCACCCACTCCCCAATCGGGGACTGAAGAGTCATCGGCGTAACACCACCGCAAATGGTTGAAACTGATGTGTGTTTCCCTTCGCTCGTGGTGGTGATAGCTTTGCGGATCTAGGTTGTTTTTTCACCACTAGAGGTTCTTCATGGATCGGATCTTTCATAGTTGGTGGTTTGGCTTTGTGATTGTGACGTTGTTCAGCAAGCAGTTCGTTTCAAACGGTTATTGTTTGTGTACTTGCAAGTTTCGAGGTTTAGGTTTGCCTCCAATGCGTAGGTGGTGTCGATGAATTTGTATCAGTTCTCGGGATTGATTTTGGATTGTTTATGATATTCGATCGTCATCGTTCTCTCTGATGCTGGACTTTAAGACTCGGAAGAGTTTTCATGCTTAGCTTGTTGTGTCTTTTCACAGGGGGTTGTTGGTACATGAATCGGTTCGTGTTGATGGTCGCTTCATTTGCTTTGGGTTATTTATCATCGTTGGATGTTGGAATACTTGACTTGAAAATATTGTTTTGCTTGTTATTATTCCTTGCAGGGAATTGCCTTGGATCAGTTCGATGTGTATGATTGGTCCATTAAGTACTAAAGAATATGAAATTAAAGAAAACTTGAAATAATTTACCAAGACTTTTTTTTTTTATAAGCAAAAATTGAATTATAAGGAGTACAAGGGGTACTCAACCCTTACAATTCAAAAGGAACATCCACCTTAGATGTTTAGAAAACAATCCCGAGGATTGTTATACCAATCTGAATACACAACACTAGTACTTCCGCCTAAACGTCCTATAAACCAAAACCAAGCAACTTGCTTAATTTGGTCTACTAGTGATAATACAATAGCAGAATCGCCTTGAAAAACAATGTTGTTTCGCTTACGCCAAAGACACCACGTTGTAGCTAACCATATAAAGTGGCAAAACCGTTTGCTATTATTTCCTTTACTAAGATCACCAAACTTAATGAAATGAGAAGACATATCAATAAACGGTAAAACCGGTGTTCTCATCCAAAGAAAAATATTCTTCCATACCTGTGCCGAAACATCACATTGAAAGAAAAGGTGATTAATATCTTCTACCTCTCTTGAGCAAAAAACACAACTGGTGTCTTGACTATTGATGATAATACCTTTTTTGAAGAGCGACTCCCTTGTGGGCAATTTTCCAAGCAACAATCTCCACCCAAAAATAGAGACTTTTGACGGTAATTTATTGGACCAAAGACTATTAAAAGCTTCAACCGTGTGTTGTGCCAAAGGATATTTAAAAAACCTTTCTTGCAAAACCATATAGGCTGATTTCACCGTAAACATACCCATTACCTGAGACTTCCACTTGCGCCTGTCCTGAATATTTCTAAGTGGATGAACCAGTTCAATTGACGCATGTAATTCAAGAGCCGTAATGGAGTCTTCGGCATTTAAAACTTCAGACCACAACAAATTCCAGCGCCAAATATCATTTTCCCAAAAGCCCATATCCGAAATCACCTTCTCCTGTTGAAAAGATTTCTGATAAAGATTTGGAAACACATCACGTAACGTTGATGTACCTAACCAAATGTCTTTCCAAAAAGCTAAATCCTTCCCATCTCCTAGTTTACAACTGAAATTATTACTAAACCAGTTGCCTTCCCCCACACTTCCTAACTTCCAAATATCCCGCCACCAAATGGATGAATGTTTTAACCTGTTCAGCCCTTCACCATAGAAAAAATTTGCGACCAAAGAACCATAACGAAACCGTAGCAAATCATACCAAGGGGCCGTAACATCATTCAAACACCTCCATTTCCATTTACATAAAAGGGATGTATTAAAAGCTTCCAAATTCTTTAAACCCAAACCACCTGCTTCCTTTGATTGGCAAATCCGATCCCAACTAACCCAACACATTTTAGTTTTTTCCGCGCTACCACCCCATAAAAAATTGCGTTGTATACATACTAACTCTTTAACAACACATGCTGGAGCCTTAAAGAAAGAAAAAAAAAAGTGGTAAACTAGAAAGTACCGAATGTATTAGTGTGACGCGTCCTCCAATAGACAAATTCCTCCCATTCCAAGAGCTCAACCTTTTTCTCATTGAGTCTATAATTGGTAACCAAGTAGTTCTTCTTCTCGGATTTGCTCCAACCGGAATGCCAAGAAAGCGAAAAGGTATAGCCTCCACTCCACAAAGCAAGAAAGATGATGCTACACTTAAGAAAGTTTCTTCCAAATTAACTCCATATTATTTGCTTTTCCAAAAATTTATCTTCAAACCTGACACAATCTCGAAGATTCGCAACACCGTTTTAATACTCCACAGGTTCTCCCAAATTCCTTCTCCTACAATAATAGTGTCGTCCGCGAATTGAAGAGTATGGAACGAAATATCATTACTAACCTTATAGTCGTGAAAAGAATTGTTATCAACCGCCTTACACATAAGACCCGTGAGACCTTCGGCCACAATTAAAAACAGAAAAGGTGATAAAGGATCGCCTTGACGTAACCCTTTGCCTACGACAAAATCCTCAGTGGGGCTTCCATTTACCAAGACCGACATGGAACTTTGAAAGATGCAGCCACGTATCCATCTCCTCCATTCCTCCGCAAAACCCATTATGCGCAACATATAATCTAGGAAATTCCAGTTCACAGTGTCATATGCCCTTTCAAAATCAACTTTAAAGAACAAACATTTGTCTTTTCTTCTTTTTGCCAAATCTAGCAGCTCGTTGACCACTAACTCACCATCAAGAATTTGCCGATTCGGAATAAAAGCTGATTGAAATTTTGAGATAACCTTACCTAGCACCTTCTTTAACCTATCTGCTAGAACCTTGGATAATAATTTGCCAAGACTTTGAAATAGATTGCAAGAGCGAGAATTTTCTCCTTTAGCCTAAGGTCCTATTTATTTATAACCTAACGGACCTTTAATTTCATGTCATTTAATAGCCACAAGGGCATTATTACATATTAAGTACATTACAACATGCAATGAAGGCGGGCAAAATTGCTTTTCTTGGAGTGATGCAAGAGGCTACGAATAAAGATTTCGATCTGAGTTATTTTTTGAAAGTGACTCATAAATATTGGTGGATGATATTTGATTGATTAATCATCGTGTTTAATTATTTCTAATAATATTATGTCATCATTTTTAAACTTTGTGGTAAAATTTGTTAAGAGACAAGTAAATATATTTCTCATTGTAAGGATGGCCATTTCTTGGATTAATTACATAGTTTTGAGATTATTCCACATTTCCATCATATATTGAACATATTTAGATTAATGATGAGTTAAGTTTATTTTAGTGAAAAAAAATAAAGTTTTTCGGAGAAAGAGTTTACGTTATACTCAGTTTGTCCCATATTATAAGGAAAAAAACAACCAAAAAAAAAATGACACTTATTCAAAAATGTAAAATATTATAAGTTGAAGTATGTAGTTTTGTGTTTTTTCTTGAAATAAGTTTCATGGAAAAATGCAAAAAGAATTTTTATTGGTTATTGATTATCGAAAAAGGAAGAGACGTAGAGAGAGTAAATTAAATAAATTTTGCATTTAATTTTATGAGAATAAGTAAAAGTAAATCTTTAAAATGATAAAAGTTTGTCTTTTTTACTTATAATTTGAGATAAGAATTTTTTTTTCTTTTATAATTTCAAAAGAAGGTAATATATCTTAGGACCTCTAATACAAACTTAGTTTAAATATAGGCATTATATTATTTTTAGTAACTTTTAATAAAATATTACATCTATTCTATATATTTTATTATTTTAAAATTTATTTTTATTAAAATTTTAAAGTTCATTTTTATGCTCTCTTTGGTCTTAAATATAAATAAAATTCAAGTCAACAAAAGTTGATATATTTGGACAAAATTTTGAACCAAAGACATCAATTTTTGTTGACTAAGCTTTTGGTTATATTTAAGATCGGAGTTACTCTTTTCGAATTCAGAACGTATTTTTCGAAATATTTTGTATGTTAGAGGGGGGAAAGAGAAACATGGGTGTTGGGGGAGAGTAACCATCCTACTTCTTTTGTGAGATCCATTACAGATAAACCCAATCTATATCAAGGTCAGCCCTAGGGAAAGCAACTCAAACAAGACTTAAAATTTTATAAAAAAAAAATCTAAAAATTCAATTTAATTATAAATTTATAATATGACAAATTATTTATAGAAGTTAATTAGCTTGGCTGGGATCGATGAAGGCCTTATTCATTTTAGGTCATGGGTTCAAACATTTATCAAAATTGAATTTTTAATTATATTTTGTAAGCCTTGTTTCTTTTTCTTTTTTTAAAAAAACCTCGCTATAAAAATTCTTTAAACCTTTAAAGATGAGTAACCAAAAAAAAATTCTTTGGAATAGTTTTATTTACAAAATATTAGTATTGAGTAGTACATGACAGAAACAATGTAAGATTAGATAGAACAATTAGTAATAAGATATGATAAAATTTAAGGTATTGAACAAATTTTGTCTTATATGATATTAAGTGGACAAAAAGTTATTTTACTATATTAGCTAGCCAACTTGTGTCAAAGATAATTTTAAAATTAAACATAGTATCTTAATTTTATTTTTTAGCGGATCAAACACACTACTAAAATGTTGGTCCGACTTTCATCCATACATCTTGAAAACTACAGAGAGCCGTGAATCTCTTGCCCCACTTGACAAATTGCAACAGCCAAAACCATACAAGTCACTCCCTTTTATCTTCGCAAACATCCTCCCATAGTACTTGAAAAATATTCCAACCTCTTTGAAAGTTCAAACATTAAACTTTAAACATCCTCCCATAGCACTTGTTTGAGCCCTTCAACGTTCAAACATTAAACTTTCCAATATCCTACACAATTCATATTACAACATAGCTTACCACAACGCAACCTATAAATCATTGCAACTTTAAATTCCATGGCTCGTTAATTTTTTGTTCGATTTGAAAATCATGTCAAACATACCAACCTCACTCTCTAATATTTGCCTCACACAGTTTCGCCTTGCCATGTCCATAGCAAACCCATGGCCCTTCTCTGAAACCTTAACCTACCACACGCTAGCATAACACAATATTCTCTTCTACGTTCTATCACCAACATGGCGAAGTTTCACGGATTTAAGCTCAGGAGGAACCTTCTACGGTTTTTTAGATGTGTCTTTAAAAATAAACGGATCCAACCTGAATATCATCGATTTGGTTGTCTTTCTCGTTCTCCAACGATGAAGATTCTCAAGTGGGGTCGTAAGCTTAGGGAAGGTGCCATGTCACTTCTTAATAGGCCAAGTTATGTCCAGTTAGGATCCACCCCAAAATTCAGCGTGCCGAAGGGATACATCGTCGTGTACGTGGGACGGAAAGAAGAAGAGATAAATAGGGTTATGGTGCCGGTGATATACTTTAACCATCCGTTGTTTGGTAAATTGCTTAGAGAGGTTGAGGAGGAGTATGGGTTCAACCACCAAGGGGGAATCACGATACCATGCCGGTTCACAGAGTTTGAACGGGTCAAGACATGGATTGCATCAGGATCCAACAATTGCACCGGTCGAAAATTGTATTCGAAGACGTGATGTTGTGATATAGTGATCGTGTAACTAAAGTTGTGTTTAATTGTTGTGAGTACTTACATATTTATTATTTGAAGTTATCTTATTTATATAAATAAAAAAATATATTTGATTATGCTATAATTAATTTGTTTATTCAAATAGAGTTTATCATAAATCTTTACCCCCTAGATTTGATCGATATTTTTTGACTAAAGATTTGATCGATATTGTTTTATGTGTTGTACTGCCATATATATCAATTTTAAAAGCGATGTTGCAAGTGGTAAATTAGCTTCCTCCATAAAATCTAATATTAATTCAAGTTATTAAGATTGATTTAATGGTTAGAAGTTTAAATAGTATATGTATGAAATCTTAACTTTAATTCTTCTTGGTTTCATTATAAACAAAAGGCTTAATTGTAATTTTAGTCTCCCTATTTTAACAAATTTTAGATTTTGGTCCCCCTATTTTTAAATAAGTAATTTTGATCCCTCTATTTAACAAATTTTGGATTTTGGTCCCCCTATTTTTAAATAAGTAATTTTGATCCCTCTATTTAACAAATTGCTTATTTTAAAATAGGGGGACCAAAATCCATAATTTCTTTAATTAGGGGGACCAAAATTGCTTATTTAAAAATAGGGGACCAAAATCCAAAATTTGTTAAAATAGGGGGACTGAAATTGCAATTAAGCCTAAACAAAAATATAAATAGTCTAATATTAACCCGTTGACTAATCTAGTGTCACACAACCTAGATATTTAGATTCTTAATTATTTGATATGAGGTTTAATTAATTTTTATCGGTAAATATAAAAATTATACGTAAAAAATTAATTCTTTAAATGAATCTCACTTACTTTATTATAGTAACTTTTATAGATATGCATATAGTAGGCCAATAAGGTTGAATAATTGGATTAATGTGTGGGGAAGAATAGAAGGGTTATAATTAACGCTAAGACTAATTATGGGACAATATTTGATTTATATGCAAAACATTGATTAAAAAAAATGCTTCTTATTAGTATAAATAATACAATTAATTCTTATAATAAGTCTTCATTTAACCTATAATCTCATCCGTACGACCTTGATTAGTCTCATCCGATATAAATACAGTTCATTTTATTTGTCAATTTTTCTAGAAGTATTCCAAGAGTGTTATTTGAACATACATAACCTATCACAGGCACCACATTTTTATGTGACAACCCAGTCCCATCCAGCAACCGGCGCTATTATTACTCCCGAACTCGCACTCCGCTAACCCTTGACAACTTAGCCAATTTTTAATTTCTATGAAAGTTAAGTCCGGTACCTACAAAATAAATACCAAACTTCATTAACTTCCGCTACCTAGCAAATATACTTCATTAACTTCCGCTACCTAGCAAATATAAATGATACGAAGTTATTTTTATTTTCATCTCTTTCTCTCTTCTCATAATATTTTGTCGCATCTTTTTTCCTTCAATTTTTCTTCTCACAACCAATGACAACATAAATGACAAATTGACTAGGAAAAAATGTTGTAGTGTAAAAGAAATGTTATGAACAATGGAAATAAGAACTTTCTTAAATGAGTCACTTTAGCAAAAACCTACGTGGAATGAAGAAGTTCCCAATTCGGGGCATTTATGTAATTAATTTTTCTTAATTTTGATTGTATTATTCAATCCATAAAATGAATAGTAAAAAAAGATATACCTTCCGGCATCGTTTTTTAGCCAGAAATATCCCTATCACTTAAAGATAACAAAGGTGTTGGAGAATCTTTATATTCATACTCGATATACAAAAATAAAAACATTCTTTTCAAGAATAATTAAAATAAAAAATAAAAAAAAATCTAATGGAAGAGCCTTCACTAGCTAGGTGTTGTCAAGGAAGTTTCCTTATATATATTCTCAAGGACCATGTAGTTCCAAGAGAAATATGTGGGTGAAGGTATATATTGTCATTCATTTAGTTTTGCCATTATAAAAAATTTAAAAAGTGGTAAACGTAGGTTCATTCATTTAGTCGGGTAGGTCCATCAAAGAATCAAATATCTAATTTTTTTTTTTTTGTACAAAAGAGTGCCGAAGGCCCAACAAGAAACTAAACGAACATTTATAGACATGCAAGTTCCAGAAAAATCCTCAAAAAGAAATTTACGGAGCTCACTAGGAGGAGTCTTCATACTAACACAAGCTGAGGAATCAAATATCTAATATTCAATCTTGCTATGGGTAACGATAATACTTCCTCCACCAACAATGAATTAATCGGAATTCGATTCGTGACTCATGCATATAAAGAAAATTTGGTTAGGAGAAGAAAACTCATCTTGTGTGTCCCATAAGTTTTTCGATGGAGATTAATCATTGCTAATAGCGATGAAAACTTCGTGCCAACATTATGATAATCCTATAAAAAAAAAAAAATACTTCATTCGATCTTAATTGTAAATCAACATAACATAGTTCCTAAAATATATAGAATTCCGAATTCCGTTGACTAAATCACGGAAATTAAAAAATGTGGAAGTAGTATTAATAAATTTGTTGATAGTGTTAGAAATAATATAAAATCATTGATGTAGTCTTTCCTAATAGCTTAGACTTTTGGGATAATCGGTTATTTGACAGATAGTACTAAAATGATAATCTCAACCCACTCCTTTTATTTTTCTAGAAAGATAGGTAAATCTTTGGAGCTGGAGTTGGAGTGAAATCCTTCGGGCGACTTGATTACGTGAACGATCCAAATGTCTTGTTATCTTGAGTTATATAAGATTTAATACCTTGTATTTAGTTTGTTAGCTAAATCATGTATTTAATTCATGGATATGTCAATACCATTTGCGTACTCATCTGAATTGTTCTGTAATTTTAATGTATCCATGTATACTCTTATCAATATGCTATGTAAATTGATATGTGATGTTATATTTATATTCATATATTAATACGATGACCTATTTTTCGAAAGTATGGCCTCCTCATTATTTCACTCTTCCATCTAACTAAACATATCTATAGTATAATCTAAGGGACTAAAAAAGTATTTTGAGACTTTTTTATAATTTCTACATTAACTTATACTAATTCTACTCATATATCAATATGCGTGCCTATTTTTTTAATAATTTCTATGGGGATATATATTTCTACTCATATATAAATATGCGTGCCTATTTTTTTTATCATTTCTACGGCGACCAATATTTCTAGTCATATATTAATACATTACAAGAAAACTGTCAATTTGCGGCGGTTTTGGAAGGGGTTTGCGGCAGTTTCCAACCGCCGCTAAGTCATGTTGCGACGGTTTCTGAACTGACACAGTTTCTGGCGTTGGTAGTACATATTAGCGGCAGCTTTCCAAACTGCCTTACAATATGTTGCAACCGTTGTAGTGTCGGTTTCCGACCGTTGTCAAATGATTAAAACCGTCGCAAGTAAGGAAAATATATTTCACCCTTTCCTGCGGTTTCAAACCGTTGCCCATGAGTTTTTGAGTTACGGCCGAAAACCGTCGCTATCCCCTTTTTTTTTTTGCTTATATAGCTTTTCCTACATTTTTTTTGAAATTGTTCCTTTTTCATCCTCAAAACTACTAAATTAATTCATAAAAAATCCAAAGCATAGTAATCAATGATTGATGCATAATTTTAATTAGTATAGTGCTTAAACATAGTAATTGTAATTATATATATATATAAGCGTCTATTATTTAGGATACATATATAAGAAATTGCTACTATTAAAATGAGAAATATCATCCCAACAAATTCAATGTTATTTATATATGAACAAGTTGTCGCTGATTAATATTACAATTACAACTATCATAAATGGGACAACAATCTTGCACTGGCGAACAATTTTGTAACGGGACTAATTTCACACTATACAATATTCTTCCAATTATAATTTACTCTATTAGTATTGTTTTTGCATTATCTTAATAGAAAAAGTGTAAATCAAAATTAAATTATGTAATATACCCTTAATCATGATTTCTACTTATGCAAATATCGTCTTATCATAAAAAAATCTGAGCAACGCCACGAACCGTGCATTCGCAGGGTAATATGCTAGTTTTTATATAAAGGCTTAATTACAATTTTCATCCCTTATCTTTTCCTCAGGTTTCAAGTTGGTCCATTCCGTCAAACTTTTCACTATTACCGTTAAATTTGGACACATGGCAAACGGAAACCACACTTGGACAGATGACATGTGTCTAAATTTAACGGTAATAATGAAGAATTTGACAGGAGGGACCAACTTGAAACCTGCAGAAAAGATAAGGGGTCAGCTTGAAACTTTTAAAAGATAATGGATCAACTTGAAACCTAAAATAAAAATAAGGGACAAAAAATGTAATTAAACCTTATATAAATATGGATACTTGAACAATTTAGTTATTTTTATAGGATAATACAATATAACAAGTAAATAAAATAGAGTAAAATGTCAAATACCCCCCTGAAATTTCAAAATTCGTCAAATACCCCCCTGAAATTTGAAAATAGGCAAATATCCCCTGAAATTGTAAAAATTCAATCAAATTGCCCCCTTTCCGTTTACCTCATCTATTTTGAGCCTTCAAAAGCGCATTGTTTGAATGTTCAACCTCCTTTCAACCAAGTGAACAACAAGGAACCAAAACAACAAAATTATCATCACCAAAATCATCCTCATATCATTATCATTCCTTTCAAAATCATAACCAAGAGGTTCTAACCACCCAATAGACCAATCTGAGTCACCAAATTCAAAATCAGACAAGAAACAATCATCACCAATATCATACTCTTTATCAATTATTGTCTCATCCATCTTTTACATCATGAACTTCATATCAGTTATCAATTGTATACGAAATATATTTGTAAGATAAATTGGCATCCGCACGGGTCATTACGTTTCACGTATAATTTTGAAGTTACTTTGTTATTATATTTTTTTTTGTCAAAACTTTGTTATTAATGTTATTACTCTTTG
Source organism: Trifolium subterraneum (assembly GCA_951799995.1). Classification (NCBI taxonomy): domain Eukaryota; kingdom Viridiplantae; phylum Streptophyta; class Magnoliopsida; order Fabales; family Fabaceae; genus Trifolium; species Trifolium subterraneum. The sequence continues at coordinate 52,051,687 of OX637464.1, read as the reverse complement.
TTAATTGAATTTGAGTTAAAGTTTATAATTTTTAAGTTACGAATTTGTTTTTTGTCAAAAAAAAGTTACAATTTGTTTATGTTACTCTTTTTTTATGTAATGGGTCATAACGTTACGTCAATATGAATCAGTGGTAATATTTCGTTACACGTATGATTTATTAGTATATATGATATTTATTTTAAAATTTTGGACCAAATTTTTTTATTTTGACTAAACTTTTGACCAAAACTTGACTCCCCTGTATATTGAATAGATATTTGCTTAGAATCATACAAGCCTACAACTATTATAAAATAAATAGAAGCCTACAACTACCAATTTCATCTTTATATAATTTTTTATACTTATTGTAATTAATTGATGCAGTATAAATGGTGAGCTTGTAACGGTTGAGCAAAGAGTTTCCGATTCAAACCCAGCATCAGAAGTTATACACTGTAAAACTGATGATGAATGCAATCAAAAATGTGAAAAACTAGGCAAGCAAAGTGGATGTTGCATCAATAGAGATTATTGTGAGTGCTATAACAAGTCAGGGATTATTTGTCCATTGAACTAAAAATTGTACCACAACATTGTGTTCATATGTAAGAAAATTGAATAAATTAATAAATTACAAAGGTTTTTTTTTTGTTTTGAACAATAAATTACAAAGGTGTGTCTTCCATTGCAATCTAGCTTGAAGATTATATGATATATGTTTTATCTAATACATTTTTATTTTAGTTTATTTTGAATTGAAAAATTAGATTCATTTCATTATATCCTTAAAAGTTAAGACTGATCACTATCCTTATCTAAAATATTTGAACAAAAAAGTTTCCAACGTAAAAAAATAAAAGAATTATATTAAAAGGTTCTATAACTCTGGGGCAGGGACGGAGCTAGTAGGGGGACCAGCAGAGGCCACGGTCCCCCCTAAATTTTTATAATTTTTTTTATACTAGTATATTATTATATTATTAGTTTAATTTCATTTTTGGTCTTTCTATTTTATTAAACTCACAAAAGTGGTTTCTCTTTTTTAATTCAATCTTTTGGACCCTATTTAAACATTTGTTATAAATTTTATCTCAGTAAATGGTTTCTCCCCTAAAAATCGTAGTTTTTATACAGAAAAAGATGATGTATTGCACTAATATTGAATTTAATAACAAAATAACTTTTTTTGAGATTGAAATTCACTTTTTTTTTCTTCGCAAAGTCACAATTTTTATGGAAAAATACACGAGTTGAGTTCAAAATTTCAATAAAATAGAGGGGAAAAAAGTTAACTAAAAAAAGTGGCTCATAAAGTGCAAATTCACAATATTAACATTAGATTTATCTTATAATTTCTTATATATGTTATGCTTTTAAAATTTAATTTTTTCTTTACTAAATTATACTTTTAATTTCGGCTCCCCTTAGACTGAATTTCTAGCTCCGTCCCTGCTCAGGGGGACATGTGGGTTGGGTGTTTTTGTTTGACCATTCACAAAACTATTGATCACATAGGGAGTGGTTTAAGAAAAACAGAGTTCTTTTTTTTTTTTGTCTCCCAAGGCTCTCACGCGTCTCCTGGCGTTCCAATCTAATTACCCCTAGTAATATAGACAATTACTCTTTGTATTTTAGATAATATATGTACTGTGCAAGCTCCAAATTTCTATTTGGACTCGACCCGTCCCATGTGGCGAAAGGCCCAATATGACGAGGAAGTCAATATCTCAGGTATGTTTAATTATCCCACCAATGAGATGGACTAAGTCACACCTAGGCGGATGACACCAAGAGAATAGGAGCACATAGGATTACTTCCTCCACCATAAATAATCTTCGATTTCCCCTACATTCTCTCCATGACTCTCTCTACTATCTCGCCCACTACTCCCATCATACTCTTCTATATAGAGGCATATGACCATTAAGTCAGGGATATGTTCTTCTTACACCAATAATTGATAAAACATCAGTACTTATCACTCATGAAGCTTGTTCACAAGAACTATGTAACTCTAATTCCCGTTTAGGGAAACATAGCAATGGGGACCCTCCATGTCGAGCTAATCGCCGGTCAAGTTTCAAGAACCTTATTAAGAACATTTGGCGTCCACCGTGGGATCGCAGTAAAGATGATTTCCCGGTCACACATCTGAAAAACACATACGGCAACTTCAACAGCTAAAATAGGTCGTCGTCTTGGCAGGCTAAACTTCATCAATATAGTTAGTTAACAATGATAGAAGATTTAAGGAAAGGTTTGCCATTGTGCAAGAACACATGTACTTTTTGATGAATAAGAATTTTTTATTAAAAAATCAAAAGAGAGTAGCAAAGTGCTACAGCCTCAAAGACATCTTTCTATTAATCTAAAAGCTGATCATGATCACCTCCATGAAACCCTAATTCTCTCTCACCCAATAATATTGTGCCATGTGTCTCCAATCTATGGCCACCACCTCAATGAAATTAAGCACACAGGTTTTGGTACACTGGTTTTGGCTCACAGGTTTTGCAATTTATGTTCAGTCCTTCATTATCACTTTCATCTCTCTTTGCTTGCCCTCAAATATTCTCAACACTTCTCTGTCTCTCTCCCCTCGCCATCTCATCCCTTCACTGCCAGATCCACCACAACTTCCACCACCACCTAAAAATCAATATCTGAATCAGAACTTCCTCTCCACTATCGGTGCCGCCGCCGTCACCAGAACCACATTCTCCTTCCTCTCTGCTATGCCGAGAGGGTATTTTGGTGGCAGTTCATAAAAAAAGGTTTGAAACTATGCTCCCTTCTTTTCTTCAGATTCCGATGTGTTTGTTTCTTGTGATTTCATGTTTTGTTTCTCGTGATTCACGGTGACACGGCGGTGTTTGGATACGGCAGCGACGAAACTTATTTCTTCTTATTTCCTCTAGTTCGATCTTTTTTCTATACTCTATTTATTTGGACTCGACTTGTCCCATGGGGCGAAAGGCCCAATATGCCTAGGAAGTTAATATCTCAGGTATGTTTAATTATCCCACCAGATGAGATGGACTAAGTCACACCTAGGCGGATAACACCAAGAGAATAGGAGCACATAGGATTACTTCCTCCCCCATTTATTATCTCCACTTTCCCCTACATTCTCTCCATGACTCTCTCTACTGACTCGCCCACTACTCCCATCAGACTCTTCTATATATAGGTATATGGCCATTAAGTCGGGGATATGTTCTTCTTACACCAATAACTGATGAAATAAAAAAATTAATAAAGTTTATTACAAATTTTTAAAATACAATAAAGAATATTTTGACATGAGTTAAAATTTGGAGACTATAATTCATAGGACTGACACTCATTATATTTACTTAGAGTGAGCTTTACTTGCAATTATTTTAGACTTTAAGCCGCAACGTTTTTTTATGGTAGGTCAGTATTCTCGTAAGTAGGAATAATGATTAATGTTATATTACATAATTTAATTTCGATATACACTTTCTCTATTAAGATAATGCAAAAACAATATTAACAGAATAAATTATAATAGGAATATTATATAGTGCGAAATTAGTCATGTTACAAAATTACTCGTTAGTACAAATTTGGTGTATTGTTTTTGATAGTTATATTGTAATATTTAGGCATAATGCATTCATAGGTCCTTTAAGTTTTACGTTTGTATCAGATATGTCCTTTAAGTTTTTTAAGTATCATATAAGTCTTTTAAGTTTTATGTTTGTATCAGATAGATCCTTTAAGTTTTTTATTAGTGACAATTCGTCAGTGCAAAATCACTCTGAACTTGCGGATTATTTGAAGAACTGCTCTGCTGCTATGAAAGAGCCTTTTATTGAAGTCGTGTCTAAGGTTAAGAAAAAGAACTCGTATAAGGGAGTTCATGTTCATAATACCCGTTTTAGAGTAAGGAATATGTTGTAGTTCGAGTTACCTTCTTTACTTTGCTTGTGACGCATTTGTTTTTCTTCTCCTTTGTTTTGTCATGCTTTTATTTTCTTTTTCCTTTTTTATGCTTAAGAAGAGTTTGGTCCATGTCCCCCTTCTTTTTTTGTTTTTCTTTCTTTTTATTTACCTATCTAGGGCGTTGCTGTTGGTTAACCATCTACACCCCATTTTCCTTAAAAAAGAGAATAATATTAAATTTGTCTAATTTTTTTATAATGAACTCATTTTCCGTAATTGTGAGATTCCGGGTTCGAACCCGGGTCACGACCAGTGGCGATGCCAGGAATAATATCAAGTTTGGGCATAATTTTAACCGCAAATGTACAAATGTTTATTGGTTTAAGGTTTTTGGATCGGGGTTTAACCGGATCGGACAATTTTTAACTAATATATATATATATATATATATACACTAAAATTATAATAAAAGTAAATAATTTTAAGGATTTAATCTAAATATTTGATTCATAATAACTACATAAGTAAATGTCATAAACTCTCTACATTCCTACCTATGAAAGAAAACAAAGTTGATATTTTTAATATTTTTTTATAAAGAAAACAAAGAAATATATATTTTTGAAATTTTTAGTTATTTTTAATAAGGTAATAAAGAACATATAAAATAAGGTAAAATCACAACATATTTTTACCACATATAAAAAGGAAACAAAGTAATATATATTTTTGGAATTTTTAGATATTTTTAATAATATATAAAATTATAAATAAATAATTAAAAGAAAATGAAATTAAAAAAAGAAAAGTGGCAAACCTGGGAATTGAACCCAGTTCCCCTACAAGGAACGATTATTTATGACATAGCGTAAATAATATATATCTATAAACGTAACGTTTGTTACTGTTCATCATCTTCAACCTCAAAAATCATTTTTTGATTCTTGCACTAATTTGGATATGTAAATATACCATTTTGCTCAGAATTTCATGAGGATTACGAATATGCGCTTAACTTTTATTAATTCTTATTCAAAAATTCAAAGTTTTAGATTGAAGTAAGAACCCTAAAAAAAAATTATAATTGGGAGAGCTGGGCACGTGCCAAGGCATGCACGGGCCTTGGCTCCGCCCCTGGTCACGATGTTTGGTCTAACAATTTCTGTATTTTTTGCCAGTTGAGCTAAGACTTATGGGACCTCTTCATCTAAGACAAAAAAAAAAGCATGACCACGGAAAAAAATTCAAATTTCAAATTATACATGAGTTGATTTTGGAAGCAGAGACAAAAAATTATGACAAAATATTTGGGGGACCGAAACCTGTTAAAAAAATTATAGGTACTAAAATAGAAATTTAAGATATTCATAGGAAACATTTAAATTTAAATTAGTAAAATTTGTGGTAACATTTTAAAAAATTGCAGGGATTAAAATTACATGCATAAAAATATAGTAGGGACTAAAAGAAAAAATGTCTACATTCAAATATTTTATATAAATATGAATACTTGAGAAATTTATAGGGACAAAAAAACTATATAAATTTGTACAAAAAAAAAGAAAAACTATATATGGTAAGTTCTAAAGAAAAAATCTCCACATTCAAAAAATTTATAAAAATATGGATACTTGGAAATTTTAATTATTTTTTTTACTGAAGTTATTTTTATTATAGGAGATAAGACCAAACTTTTTTTATTTTGACTACAGGTTTGACCAAAATTTGACTCCCCTATATATTGAATAGATATTTGCTTAGAATCATACAAGCCTACAACTATTATAAAAAATTAAAATAAATAGAAGCCTACAACTATCAATTTCACTTTAAAGAAAATGAGAAATTCAAACATCATTTGTCTTGCTGTTCTTGCTTTCTTCTTAATGTTTTTAAGGTATTGAATCTATTTTCTTGCTAATTTTATATACTAGTTGAGTTTTTTTCAATTTGAAAAAAATAAAAACGAACAATAATTGTTGTGATAAATATTGTAACTTATTTGGTGCAGTACAAATGGCGAGCTTGTAACGGTTGAGCAAAGAGTTTCTGCTTCAAGCCCAATATCAGAAGTTATACACTGTAAAAATAATGATGAATGCAATCCAATATGTGAAAAACAAGGCAAGAAAAGTGGATGTTGCATCAATAGAAAATATTGCAAGTGCTATGATAATGCCTCAATTTATTGTCCTTTAAACTAAAATAAAATTTGTACCACAACATTATTTTGATCATATGTAAGAAAATTCAAAGGTGTGTCTTCCATTGCAATCTTGAAGATTATATAATATATGTTTTATCTATCATAACATTATTTTATTTTATTTTTTGACTAATAATCCTAACAAATTTGATTTTAGTACTTTATTTTAATTTGAATTAGATTTTTTTTATTTTTTTTATTTCATAACTATTGATGATCCTCAGCGAATAATACTAATCAACCACATTCATCGTGTTATCTAAAATATTTAAACAAAAAAGTTTTCAATGTAAGTAAACTGTAAACATTGTGAGAATAATTAAGGAATATGTCACATGATTATCTATAATTAAGAAGTTTAAATATGTTACTAATCCTACAATTATAAGTTTATAACACATTTTGATATTAGATTCTGCAATTTATTTATTTTTTTGGTTTAATGCACTTTGAAATACGTATGTTACCGATCCTACAATTGTAACACATTTTGAGATTAGTTCCTAGAAGTTTTTATGTTTGCTTTTAGTCCCTCATGTAAATGTAAAGTTAAAAAAAAATAAAAGTGGCACAATAAAAAGTACTCCGTAATTATTTTTTTATCAACTTAAATACTTTTTTATTTTTTTTTTTACAAAAAAACTGAGGATCGAACTAGGGACCTCCAAAATATTACCCAAATTAAACCTCTTACCATTAGATCAAACATAATGGCTTACTTTTTTACTAATTTGTTTTAGAGCACATGTTAAAGTGCATTTAATTAACTAATATCTTACTTAATTTACTTCAATAATAACAGTAATTAACTTTATTAATTAAAAGATATGATCCACTATATTTATTAATTATTTAAAAGAATTAGAAAGGTAAAAAACTCTACTAATGGCCTGCTGCCAAAGACTCCGTTAAGATTGATGGAATGTAATGGAATGGAGCGGAGCAGAATGGAATAAAATAATGTTCCATTATTTGGATTTGAAAATTAATAACGGAATAGGATGGAATAGATTACACCATACGCACCCCATTTTGTGTTTTTGGTACAAAACATTTTTATTTATTTATTTTGGTCTAAGCTTTTTTTTCAAGCTGAAAAAATAATTATAGGTGTACAGTTCGTATGCTTCTTTATTAGTTGAAAAAAAATTATATAAGCAAATTATTAAATATAATAGTAGACCGTTCTGTGAGTTTAGCTCAATTGGTAGGACATCGCATTTTATATCCAGGGGGCCGGGGTTCGAACCCCGGTCATCCCACTTATCCACCTTAAGGGTGGAGTTTCTAGACTACTTGACCAAAAAATATATATAATAGTAGACCATATCTTTTAATACAAACTTACTATTTAAAATTTCTTAACATGTAGAAATTTGCACATGATAGAAAAATCATTAATATATATGCAGAGTTCAGATCTCAGGCTCTTTATTTATTCACTTTAAAAGTGAAATTATAGTCTATTTGGCAAACAACAAAATACATACTTCATCCATTTCATTTAAAGTACCGTTTTTTTATTATTGCACATATGTCAATGCACAACTTTGTTCGCTAATATCTTTAGTTATCTAATATAAAATAAAGGGTTAAATATGTTTTTGGTCCCTATAGTTTCGCAGAATTTCATTTTTAGTCCCTGAAGATTTTTTTCACATTTTTTGGTCCCTGATGTTTTTTTCGTCAGTGTTTTTAGTCCCTACTTTTAATCAAACTCTTGTATATCTTGTATACTTTTACATTTTTGAATGATTTTTTGTATTCATGTTTATAATATTATAAGAACATCTCCGTTAAAAATTTAGAATTTTTTAACATAAGATGAATTATTTATGAATTTTTATATGCAAAAAACTAAAAAATTCATATTTAATTCATCTCTTGTTAAAAAAAATTAAACTTTTGTAAGAGAGATTCATATAATGTACTAAATATGACCGTAGAAAAAAATTTAAAATTTCGAATGATATGCACGAGTTGAATGAAAAACAGGGACTAAAAACACTGATGGGAAAAACTTCAGGGACTAAAAAGTGTGAAAAAAATCTTCAAGGACTAAAAACAAAATTCGACGAAACTATAGAGACCAAAAACATATTTAACCCTAAAATAAATTATAAAAAATTTATATTTTGAAAATATTCGTCAATATTGAACAATATCTTATTTGCTAACATTTGATTTTATATAATAATAATAATTTACGATGAAAGTAGATTATTTAAATAGTACATAATGGTAAAAAATGACACTTAAAAATGAAACAAACATTTAATAGTAAGTTTCTTAAAAAAAATTTAGGGGCATAAGTTTGACCATATAAATTCTTAAATATTAATTAGTTTCTTTAAAAAATCGGGGCATAAGTTTGACCATATCAATTCTTAAGTTAAATATTATCAATTCTTAAATCTTTACGTTCATACATTTTTTTTATACGTTTAGACATATTATTCATTATTATTTTTCTAGTCATATTATCCTTAAATGCCTTTCCTTAATTAAAAAAAAGTCCTAAAATGCCTTTGGAAATATTATATTGCGTACAAACAAACCAATCCGACACGTTATTATTCTTATATATATAACCTAGTGCGAGTGAGATATAAAATCATATTTATTTCAAAATGCCAACTTTAAATTATGTTGACATATTTTTTGCAATTATTCTTTCATATAGCTTATGTGATGCAGCTCCTTATGTTACAATTAACATCCAAGTTGATAATTTATCAGGTGGTGTACAACTTACATGTTTGAGTGGAGGTGGTATTATTGGTCACCTAGAACCAAATAAACTCTATCATTTTACATATCCTTCTGATAAATCTGAAATTTGTAATGCAAATTGGAATGGCTTACAAGTTAATTTCCCTGCATATGATCCCAAAATTGACCAAGGTCATTTCATTATATATTTGAAGGCAGAGCAAGATGGGGTATATCAAAGTTATGACAATAAGAATTTTGTGAAAAAGGGTGCTTGGAATTAATGTTATTTGTGTAATAGTAAACATTGGGTTTGAGTACTTTTTTGTTTTGATTATGCTTGTGATCTCAAATGTACGAGTAGCAAAATTATATCAAATTATTATCTATAAAAAAAATTATATCATATTATTATATAAAGGTGTGTTCATTTGTATTAGGAGTGGCAATTTAATATGATATAAATTGGGTAATTGATATAATTTTAAATTGAAGGTGTGTTCATTCATCAATTGGGTAAAAAGTTATATCATATTATTATATAAAGGTGTGTTCATTCATCAATTTTGAGTCTTTCCAATAGGGAAATTGAACAGGATATAAATGATGACTCAAAATTCAATGCTTTTAAAAAAAAATTGGGTAAAGAAGGGATGTTCAATTTTATTTGTGTGATTGTTCTTAGAACAATGTAATGATTCAACTCAATGAGACTCACTCTTTTATAGTATAAGAGGGAGAGTGTCTTGGTGTGGATAATAAACTCAAAGAATGGACCAATAAATTTGTGTAGTGTGAGACTCCCTCTCATATACCAAAAATTTAGAACGTTGGATTCCAACGGCAGGCCCAACAGCATTACCCAGCAGTTGAATTACCCAACAGCATTACCTTGCAGTTGGATTATCCATACAAATTTTTAAAGAAATTGAAAATCATTTGATATGTTATTGAGATACATAAAGATTAACGGTTTAAGAATTTTTATTGAATACCATTAATCTTAATGAGTCTCAATAACACATCAAATGATTTCTATTTTTTTTTAAAAAAATTTATATGGATAATCTATATAATATAAACATTCAATGCAACGGTAGATTTTGTAAAATTCGTATTCGTTATAGGGTTATTTATAAATTGTGCACCACGCAACGCTTGATCAAATATTTCATGTTAGTATTCACCAATATAATATATACTAAATTCATTTATAATTCAATGAATCTAAATAAAAATTAAATGAGGGGGAAATGCTTGTCACTTTAAATAAAATTTAAAACAAGATATATTTTTGTCTCTTAAGTTAATTTTAGGTTTCACTTTACAATCTCAAAAAAAATTAGGTTTAAATGCAGTTTTACGTCTCCTATTTTAGAATTTTACCCCCTCTATTTTTAAATTCGAAATTTTGCCTCCCTATTTTTACTGTTTCAGAATTTTACCCCACATAGTTTAAAACATGGAATTTTACCCCCATATTTTATAATTCTTTGAATTTTGCCCCCATATAATATTAGGCTCATGTTTACTTATGTGGTAGTATTGACGTGTTATATTATTATCCACCTCACTAATTATTTATTATTAAACATTATCTTATTATCTATTTTTGAATGAAAAAATTACTAAAAAAATTCTGAAAAATGACAAAAAATACCAAAAAAATTCTAAAAAATTACATTACTAAATTTTTTATAGCCATTTTTTAGGATAAAATTATGGTAATGGTTATCCAAAATTTTGTAGGTGCATAACGAACATTCTAGGTATTTTTATTGGATATTTTTAGGACATTTTTCTGATTTTTTTTTACTGTATTTTACTGGTTCTTTTTATCGTTTTTTAGTTTTTTTTTATCATTTTTCAGAATTTTTTTAGTAATTTTTTCATTCAAAAATAAATAATAAGATCATGTTTAATAATAAATAATTAGCGAGGTGGATAAAATATAACACATCAACTCTACAACATAAGCAAATTTGCTTATGTAGTAGTGTTGATGTGTTATATTTTTATTGAATTAGATTTTGCCCCCTATAATATTATAGGAGGCAAAATCCAAAGAATTATAAATTAGGGAGTAAAATTCCGTGTTTTAAAATAGGGAGGGTAAAATTCTGAAACTATCAAAATAGAGGGGGTAAAATTCTGAGTTTTAAAATAGGGGGCAAAATTCCAAAACGGTCAAAATAGAGAGAGTAAAACTCCATTTAAGCAAAAAAAAATTATTTCATTTTAATCCCCTAGATTACACACAATAGATAATTTGGTCTCTAATTTTATTTTTGATTAAGATTTAATTTAAGTTTGTGAAAGGAAGCGAGGAAGGTCGAAGGTGACATTGAAGTCAAGCTATCTTCATACGCCAAACTCGGTGCTAGGTTCACCAATGAAGGTTCTTATTCTCTTTTAACCATTCTTAGTTTTCCTCAATTGCATTCAATATCGTGGAATTCTGCTAATTCTACTTAATTACTGTATTTAGTTTTGCTTCTTGCCACTGAATGGGATTGACAACTATGGTTTATTTGGATTTTGGGTAATTGCTACTATCTTATTCTGAAAATAAGCTAAATTAAACATGGACAATAATATCATATTATAATTAAAAGCTTTTAGTAACCAGTTCTCCACATTTGTGATAATGTTTGGTTTCAGGTTCAGGCTATACAGATAGTGGTTCACCTCGTCTTGGGTCCAGTAGGTCATGGAAGTCGATGGAAATGGAAGTACAGTCCCTGCTTGAGAAACTATTGGACATAAATGATTCATTAAGCAGATGTGCTGCGTCTGCTGCACAAACTACTTCTACAGCTCAAAAATTGGCTAGGCATAGAGACATTCTTCGTGACTTTACTCAGGTGTATGTCTTATGCCAAATTTCTATTTGTATAATGTGAGTTGATTACTTGTGGTCTGGCTTTATGTTGTTAATCTCGGATAGCGGCGCGTAGCGCCGACCCTACAAAATGCTATAGCGGTATAGCGGGTAGCGTAGCGGGATGACTGCTATTGTGGAGACCAAAAATCCAGGTACAAAAATTAAACATAAATTCCAACAACATACATAAATACTAAAAAATAGAGAATATACAAAATTAAAGGGACTTTCATACTTAATAATTATACTAAATATTTATCATTTACCATCAAAATAGGTTCTAAATAAAAGACTAAATAACATTTCATCAAGTTCTAGAAGTACTTAAAATGACATCCCATCAAAATAAAGCATAAGCAAGTTCTATACGTACACAAAATGACAAGCCATTAATGACAAGTTCTAAATGTATGTAAAATCATATTTTCAAAGCAAGCGTTGAAGTATTTGAGAAACGTTGGAAGAATTGGCGCAAAGAGAAAAGTAATCACGTGATATGAGAACTTAGGGCACCAAAGGGGTGAGGAAAAGACCAAACTACCCCTAACTTTATGATTTATTTAAAAAAAATTAAGGTTCTCGTCAAAATATTTCCCCCAAAAGGAAAAAGCGGTCAGATAGCGCTACAAATCTGCTACGAAAACGCTATTCGCCTGCAAATAACGGCCGCTATTTTCGCTTCTCTAAATAGCGGAAAGCGGACTTATAGCATAGTGGGGAGGGGGTTTACTGCTACGCTATCCCGCGCTATAGCGCCGCTATTAACATCATAGCTGGCTCAACCATTTTTTATGCCAAATGTAAAAAGTAGCTTCTTCAACAACTGCAAACTTTTTTATTAAAAAGAATGTTAATTTTGTAAACTGAATATTGTTTGTCCAGATTTATATTTGCTCTAACAAATTCACTTTTAACATCTAGTGTTAAATTTTATACTACTCAAGAATTTAGGCGTATCAGGGGGAACATGCAGAACTTTTGAGTTCAGTCAGGGATGATATTAGTGATTATAAGGTGAATCATATGCATCGTTTGAGTTAAATTATTTAGTTATTTGAGCAGAGCTTATTAGACATACATTGCTGTTGCAGAGTTCTGGTTCCATGTCACCAAAGATGCAGTTACTACGTGAGAGAGCTGCCATCCATGGAAGTATATCTCATGTAAGTCTATATTCTGTTCTTAAATTTGATAATATTCTAATTAAATTCTCAATTGACAAAAGGTTCTTTTTCTATGACAAAAGTTGATTTAGTTGGTGTGATTTACTTCCTGAAGCCAAAGGCGAGATTGATGAAAGTCTGTTGTAAATTAAGTATTCAACTGTATAAATAGAACAACTCTGGTGCTTCATGCACAAAGCAGACTCGTTAAATTGGTTGCGGGTATACTTTCTGAGAATTTGTTCCCCAAATTAGGATTTTTTTAGTGGAAAGAGTGCAAGTGATCTGATGACTTACTTGGGGAGCTAATTTTAATGCTTCGATAACAGAATAACCGACACAAGTAAAATTTGTTTTGCAACTGGTTTTCTGTTATCTTGTTGTTCTATTATCTTGCGACGTGTTGTTTACATTATGATCAAATATTGTTTTATGATTTGTCTGATCTGTGTTGCTCATGCAGGTTCCATAAGAAGGAAACGTTCAAGGGACACCCTTATTCTAGCAGCAGTTATTGCTGCTTGTACGTTGTTTCTAACCATTTATTGGCTCTCTAAATAGCCAATGTTTCTGAAACATACTCAATTATAACAATGGTGTATATATCTGTCCAATTTTGTTTCAAACCGATGCTTGCACGAACCTCACTTTGCATGTTGTGATAGTAACTTGTAGACACCACACCACTCAAACTTAAGAAGAAAAAATGCATCATCAAATCTCAAGCAAAAAAATACTACATTGATGCTTTTGCATTGGTTTCGAATGTAAACAACAAAAAAGAAAAGGAAAAAACATTTCTTTGATCGTCACAGATATAATATAAGTATATCTAACTACTTTCAATTTATTTATAATATTTCCTACGAAAATATTTTTCAATCAATCTTAATTTCATTCTTACATGACTCGAACAAGTTTTTACCACAACAACGGAGAAGATAGGATCCTCCAAGAGTTTTTTTTGTCCTTTCCGTTAACCTATGTTTTTTAGCGGAATGAGACTCTAATAATCTTCTAGAAAGAAAGATTTTGAAGAAATGTTGTGTAGCCTGAGTTAGGTAATGCCTTTGTCACGAGTCTATACTGGTTCCACAGTGACACAATGGCACTACTTTTTTTATGTTTGTTTACCATTAAATTAATTCAATAAAAGAAATAAACTTGTTAATTAAGCATAAATTTTTATTGGTTTAATCTCATAACATATTTAATTATGCATAAATTTTTATTGGTTTAATATCAATTCAAAAGCAATATACCCTACTACTCTTTCTTCATTAAATATATTTTAATGATTAATTTCTTGAAAGTAAGATAGTTGGGATCTGGATTCCGTACTGTCTGATTTTTTGGTGCAGTTGTGTAGTCACGCTATTTATAGCCGTTTAATCAAGATCGGACGATCATGATTTAAAGAGTGTATTTAATCACTACATTTATTTAAACCGTCCGATGTTGTTCGGACGGCTATAAAGTGACTGCATAAAAAATTCAACCGCATACAATCTATTTCCCTATTGACATCTGTTACACAGTTAGCCTTTTATGCTCTTTATAGTAAGTTTTATTCCCAAGTTTCTTTATGCCATTATAACACTCAAAGTATTAACAAGCATCTTCAAACTCTGAAACAAAAGTAAAAGAAATTATTTGGAGATAAATGAATATAAGACAAACTGTTTGCTCTTAAATGTGGAAAGGCGTTCAAGGAAGTAAATGAAAACTTGAGTACATGTACTCTTTGTAGATAGAACTTTTAAATACACTTAAAAAGAAATCATTAGTTGGTCTAGTGATGATTGACGCTGTAATTGGTATGGAAGATCACAGTTCGATTCCCACAAATGCGATCGAGGGGGTTAGAACCACTTAATATTAGAACTGACCCCCAAATCAGATTAGACAGTTCAGTGGGCCAGATACGGATGGTGAACACTTAAAAAAGAACTTCTAAATACACTTAAATTAAATAAATCTTGGCAATGAATTTATAGTATTATATATTATTTATTTTAATCCTCGGATTTTTAGGAGAAATTGTTTTTAATATCCAAAATTTAACCAATAAAACCTTATTAAAAATTATATGATGTGAACATTAAGCTCGTGTGGTCAACATCTATTTTATGGTTCTAATGTGCTTACTGAGCACATTGATAATTCTCCATGGATTATTTTTCTCTTATTATTCTCTTATGTTTTAACTTGACAGCTAATCTGCCTTAAAAAAGTTGTTAGCAAAAGGAAATTTTAAACTAAGGTCCTTGAATATATATAAATAGGGAGAAGAATCATTTAAGAAATTCAAGATAACTTTTATTGGGATTTTAAGAATGTCAATTTCAAATGAGGAAACCATTTACTTGAGTAATATTCACACTAAGATATAGTTAAAGCTTGAAGTATATTGAGATTAAATTATGAGATATAGCATTGGAACTTGTTTGTATAATTTATTTATTTTTAAATATAAAATGTTATTTTTGAAATCTAAAGAACTTATCCCTTTAGGCATTAGTTAGCATGACCAATCAAGAATACAATTGCCTATAACTAAAAATTTGACAGAACTCATTTTGTTAATTGTCCTTTAGAATGTCCATTTTGCTTACAAAATATTGAAGATGAATGGCACCTATTTTTTGAATGTTTTTTTTTTTTGAAAATCAGCAAATATTATTAACAATCCACCTCCCAACAAGTAGTAAAAGAGGGGCTGAAAGGAACCAAGGAGAAAACCTCCCAAGTTCAAAGCAAAACATACATCAGGGAATACCAAAAAAACACAGGGAGCAAACTAACCCAACAAAACAAAACTACCAACCCCTAGACACAACAACTACAACCACCAAAACACCTGCTCCCCACAAAACAATACAACAGAATCAAAAAACACAGCAGACCTATGGAGCTCCCGAATAAACTTCCAGCACGCACACCCCACAAGATCCTAAACTCCCCAAAACCATGAGCCAAAACACAAGACCATTACCGAAGCAAACAATCTCCGGGATCCCAACTCCATTCATAGAACATCGAAGGAGACACTTTCAATCTAGTAATACTCCACTTCCAACTCAAAACTTTAATATCATCTACAATAGTTTTAGGCGTAAAGGAAACATTACTAAACATAGAGTTGTTCCTAGCCTTCCAAAGGGACCAAATTGTTGCATGCCAAATCATTACGAACCCTTTTTGCATCTTCACATTCTTAGCGGAACCCCTCATCAACTCAAAGAGCAAGAAAAGTGAAGGAGGGATCACAATTATAACCCCGAGCCATCTAAACATCTCATACCACACCATCATAGCACTAGGACAATGCAAAAAAAGGTGGAGGGATGACTCGACCATGCCAACACAACCTAAGCATTCCCAAGGTGTATCTCTACCTAGGATACCCCGAACCTCAAGATTCCTTCTAGTGGGAATCCGATCATACAAAAGTTGCCACGAGAACGCGATTACCTTTGAAGGTGCCGGGCTTTCCCACAATTGGCCAAATATCCGAGCCGCATCTACCTCCAACTCTTCTCCCAACCAGGATTCACCCATGAGGAATTTATAGGATGAGTTAACCGTAAACTCTCCATCCGGGTCCGGCCTCCACCACCATCGGTCCTCTTCCCTACTAAGTATCACCGGGTCCACTAGCTCTTGCAACCTTGTCACTATACCTTCCTCCCATTGAAAGAGATTCCGACGCCAAGAAAAATTCCAATTCCACGTTCCCCCTCTTTGCTCACAAAGATCCTTTACCGTAGCCCCTTGTTGGTTTGAAACCTTGTCACTATACCTATTTTTTGAATGTGAAAGAAGCAAAGAAGCTTGGAACATAATGAGTCTTGATCATGTTATTAATCCAAAAGCTGCAGTGAGGGACCTTATTTTTTATGTTTGTGTTAAAGAAAGCAGCACAATGGCAGGTAAGATGGCAATTCTTATGCGGACGTTATGGAAGAATAGAAATAATTTAATGTGAGTATATATAGTAAGTGCTACACAAATGCATGAGGATTCAATCACAACATGGCAGCCACCAATACATTATAAAGTAAAATGGAACGTAGATGCTAGCTTCTTCATAATGAAGGTGCATATGTGGTTGGGGTGGCTGCATTAGAGGGAACAATAGACAATTCATTCTTGTGGGCTCAAACCTTTTTGCCACTGTCAACATTCCGCGTCAACATTGCACTTGTACACCCAATTGGTGGTTTTTGCCACTGTTGTCCGAGTTGTTGTTGTATCTACGAGTTTTTGTTACTGTTGGAGCAAACTAGTTGTTGTCAATTACTTATTCTTTTGAATTTGTAGATGAAGTGGTAAATATTTTTGAAAATCACATACAACTGTGAGGTTGTTAAATGATCAATTGAATGATAGTGAACACATGGACGAAGACTTGACAAAGTTCATAGAGCAAGAGCACACTAATCTCAGCTTGCTTGATACACAAGCTATCGAAGCATCAAAGGGAAATGATAGTTATGATTGTCTAACCGTTTCTTGGTAGTTAGTTTTGATCCAATATAGCTGGCACATAGTTAGTAATGGTAGAGCTTCATTTCAGACATGTATATAAGTGAATTCTACATTGTAATTTCATAACTTTATTTATAATGAAATTTCATCTCCACTTTTCTCTTGTTTTCTAATAGAGGTCTTGAAAATGAACATATATAAAGGTGTCAATTCTAACAATATTGATATTGTTAGTTGAGATAAAACTTATGAATATTTGGTGGTTATTTCTACCATTCACTATGTATAATTTTATATGATTACATTTTTTTATATAAATATTTATATAGATTTTGAAGCTTAAGCAGCAGTTAAAAACCGTTGCGTAAAGACCAAAAACCGTACCTATAGCCTAAGGTAACGGTTCAACAACGGTTTTTGTAGCGCCCTCTATACGGCTGTGGCCTATTTTAATAATATAATTTTTATAAACAAATAATAATACTAGGTTTGTGTTTTTCCTGAAACCATACATTTTATTTATATTAATATTATTATATTTCTGTTCTAACAATTTTTTATTTTAATATTTCATGTACGGTTATTCTATTTATTTGAAATCTTAGTGTGTAAGTAACTTGATAGAAAGAATTCAAACTTTGAATTTGACTAATATTTTTACTATTCATTGTATACAATTTTATATGATTACATTTTTTTGTAATTGGTGTCGTGTTTGTTAAATTTAATAATAGTAGATTCACGTTTTTCTCGACACTATAATTTTTCTCTATAAATTAAAATGTTTATAATTTTTGTAATTGGTGTTGTTTTTATTAAATTTAATAATAGTAGATTCACGTTTTTCTCGACACTATAATTTTTCTCTATAAATTAAAATCTATTATATTAAAATGTTCATAATTTTTTTTAATTGGTGTTGATTTTATTAAATTTAATAATAGTAGATTCACGTTTTTTTCGACACTATAATGAAAAATGTTTATCTTAATCATGAGTGTCTGAATATTTTCTTTATAATGCTTAAAATTAATAACTATCAAACGGTAACGCTATTTTGAATTTGAGGTATGACGATGATAAACGTGAACCTTCATTTCTTTAGTCAAAGTGTTCCAATACATTGTTAGTATATATACATATCAGTATATGACTTTCTAATCACCTCACACTCAAGTTGAAGGAAATGGAATCACTGAAGAATATGGATCTGCCAATTAAGAAAAGAGGCAACCCTGACCTTCTTCATAAGCAATTTCTCTCCTCTCTTGATCTCAATCAACCTGCACAAGTTGAGCCGCAAGATCAAAACAATTTTGAGGTAACTTTTCTTCTATAATGTTGACGTCTTGATTTTATATAATGTAATTTCTATTATTTTTTCATTATTGTGAACAACTTAATTATCGCTTATTATTTTTCTCTCCCTTTTTGCGTAATATTTTTCTCTATTTGAAAACACTTGAAATCTATAACATTATTTGGTCTTAATTATACAATTTTCTTTTCATGTTTTTTTGGTGTGCATTCAAAGGTTGAACCAACAATGATGGAGATAACAAAAGGAAATACTGTTGAGTCAGAGGTGAATGAGAACATCGATCCATCACAGAAATCATCATCATCAAGATTGAACTCTGACAATTTGCACCAAATTGGTGTGATGGGATGTACATTTTGCTTGATGTTTGTGGTTGCTTCCAAAGCAGACCCCAGATGCCCAAAGTGCAAAAAGAACATGATAATTCCAAAGTACAAAAAGAACATGAAGATTATTGACAATGCTTAAGTGAACCATGCGAAAAGAAGAAGAAAACATTATGTTTATGTTTTATTTTGTTGTCATTTGTTTAAGTAATTTCGTTGTCGTTTGTTTGCGTAATTTTTAAAATTAATATGAAGTTTATATTCTATTTGCAGTTGTTTAAATTATTAGTTATAGTTTTAAACTTTTGTTAACTAATAATGAGTTAAGTGTATTTTGTTAAAAAAAAATTAGTTATAGTTTACCTTATATATTATAGACAATTATCAGTCCATTCAAGGAATTATCAAACATGGGTCAATTATTTTAAACCATAAAAATATATTACATGAGTTTTATTTTTTCCTTTGTGGCTTTGTTCTTACAAGCCATATGAAAACGAGAATATATGGTAAATTGGATTTCAAGTAAAATCAAACTTAAACTCAGAAAATTCATTGATCCATTGAACTGATAGTTAGTCCTATAATTTTTTGAAATATTTTTCATGAGTACCCAATTTTATGTTTTCACCATAAAAAAGATTGATTTATTTTTCAAAAAAAATATGATGATTGATAATTTAGTCATTTAATAAAAAAATATGATCATTAATAATTTAGTCATTTAAAATTATAAAAAAAAATCAGAAACCATTTTCCATCCAACCCAAATGAAAAAAGTTAAATGCTAACTATAGTACTTCTGAAACACAGTCAAAGGAAACTAAATATATTAAAAATTGTATAGCCAACTTATTTAAAACGTAAAAATGATATTTTTAATACAATTTTTTTTAACTATAATATCCCAAGAGCATTGTTAACATGACTCTCATTTCCAATTTATTATTCTCTGCTTCACATTCAAAGACCAACAATTTCAGTAAATTTCCAACCATAGATAAGCAACATCTAGGCAGCAAGAAAAAATTAAGGGTAAATAGGAATCGCCCTGCAAAGTTGACAAGTTTTGGATTACCTCCTATAAAAAAAATAATTAGGAATCGCCCCCTACAATATTCAGATTATATGCTTTTAGCCCCTGACCACACAATTTGGCATGTGACTCTACATAGTAGATGATGTGGCAGGTACACGTGGAATTAAATTATTTTTTATTTATTTTTGAAAACTATGTCTTTAAATAGTGTGTAATTATTATTTTTGTAAAACAAAAAATTAGAAAATGGTTTTCTTCTTAGTTCTTATGCACGTGAGACCAGAAAATCTTCATCTAACAATAGAAAATTCCAAAAACTCAAAACTTACCCCCTTCATCTAAGAACAACAACATTCCTTCATCTAATAACAACAAAAATCACAAAAACAACAACCACCACCATAATCTAACAACAAGAAAAGGGAAAATTCAGAAATCATCGACTCCATCACCACCATCTTCGTCGAGAATGTCGTCGTTACCTTCAAACTAACCACTGACAGCGTCAATTTCAATATCGCCACTGTCACAACCTTTCACGATCTCGAATCTGTCTCTCGATCTCGATCCCTCTCTCATACGTTTTTCTAATGTGTTGTTGTTTTTGGTATTTTTTAATCTGCGCTTTTTCTGTTTTGTTTTTTTAATCTGCCCTTTTTAATTTTCTTTTGTTTCTGCTTCTTCTATCAAAAGGACTGGCCAATAAAATAGTTTTTTTAATAATATTGTGATGATGTTGTTTTTGTATTTTTGGGGTTGAATTGGAAGAGGAAAAATGTTGTCAAATATTTTTTGGGTTTTGTTTTTATTATGATGTTTGTTGATGTTGTTGTTGTCGATGATGTTGTTTGAATGTATATTTGGATTGAGTTTTAGATGAATTTGATGACCGACAGAGGAAGAAAGAAGAACATGATAATGGTAGTGATTTGTTGGTGTTGAATTGTTGTTTATTTTCTTTTGAGAGAGGATTTTAAGGTTGAAGAAGATGAACCTTCAAACCCAAATTCCAATTTCTATATTTTTTTTCTCTTTCTATTTTATTCCAGCTTTTTTTATCCATTTATTAATGAGTTGGCAATAACAAAATTAAAAAAAATTAAAAAATGCCACGTGGCATGCCATGTCATGATTTTATCCATTTCACATGCTAAGTTGTGCAGTCAGGGGCTAAAAACATAAAATATGAACATTACAGGGGGCGAATCCCAAAAAAAACTTTGCAGGGGGTAAAACCATATTTACCCAAAAATTAAAGGCTTAAATATGTAAAAGGTCCCTGCACTTACGGGTCATTTGAGTTTTAGTCCCTGCATTTTAAAAACATTTCGTTTTGCCACTGTACTTTCATTTTATTTTAGAAATAGTCCCTGGATCCATTTTTTTCCCTAAAGAGTCATGTTTAGGTCCCTGCACTTGCAGGTCATTTGAGTTTAGATCCCTGCACTTGCAGGTCATTTGAGTTTAGATCCCTGCACTTACGGGTCATTTGAGTTTCATGCAGGGACTAAAACTCAAATGACCCATAAATGCAGGGACCTAAACATGACTCTTCAGGAAAAAAATGGATCCAGGGACTATTTCTAAAATAAAATGAAAGTACAGTGGCAAAACGAAATGTTTTTAAAATGCAGGGACTAAAACTCAAATGACCCGTAAGTGCAGGGACCTTTTACATATTTAAGCCAAAATTAAACAACACTAGTGTACGGTGCATATTTGAATTGTCGGTGAGTTTGTCAAAATCATAGTAGCACATGATTTTGTTAAAACTGAAAGTATAGTTTTTGCTAAAGTCAGACAACTTCAGTAAATTTCCAACCATAAGAAAAGCAACATCAGGTAGCCAGAAAAAAAACTATATGTATAACACTAGTCCACTCTGTGCATGTTTGGTTCATCGGTGAGTTTGCCGAAGTCACAGTGGCATCATGACTTTGTTGAAGCTTTAAAGTGTAACTTTCATGAAAGATAGTAAAATCACAGTAGCATATCGTGAATACATCAAACTTACCGCCAATCCAAACATGCACTTCATTAAGTATATGCTACTTTCAAATGAGTATAGTACAATGACATTATCTTATATAGATATCACTTGCATGATACATTATATGACCAATTACTGTTGAGATCAAGAGTTGCTGCTGAAGAAACCAATTAGTATTTGTTATATGTAACTGTTGCATACACAATTTACTAAGTATTTTTGTCAAGAGTACCAGCATAGAATGTTCTGTACAGTTAACTCTATGCAAGTTACCTATAAAATCATTAAAACAAAACTGGTGAGTGGAAAATAATAACACATAAAAGTGAAAAATACCAACAGAAACACTACAGATCTTCGCGTGGCATAGGTACAAAATGCAAATCGAACTTGACACCATCAGCATTGCTCCCACTTCAGCATCATGCATAGAAACAAACAACTTCAGGTACATAGAGCAATGTTAGCATTGTCTTCTTCGATCAGTGGTTCAGTACAACTCGGCATCTTTCTTGACAAATTCTGGGAAAACTAAAATCAGAACCAGTGTTGTACAGATTGCAGAAAACAACGGTTCAATTCCACTACGATATAACACTGTTATAGCATCTATCTGAACAATAGTTATTTGTTCAAATTCCGCTACGCTATAGGGTCATTACAGCTGATATTTTAACAACACAGATCAAAACCAACGACAGGATTTAGTTCCTCCAAAATAGCAGCCTCGTCCGAATACAGGAGTGTCCATGAATTTCTATTGTACAAAAGGAACCCCAAGCAAACTACTCGGTCAAACTTACACTACTGACGTAAACCTGCGATTGAATAACTACCTTCCCAATTCTAAAACCAGGAAAAACAGTGAACCGCACCTTTGCTCTTTCCTTATTTGGCCATGTTAACCGCTTTGTCACATCATCCATGTATACCATGGAGAACTCCATGCCTCTTTCCACTTGAAAGATCTCAACTGCAGGATCAAAGGCATGGGACAACTTATGCAGTGTCCATATGGAACTAGCCATCCCAACAAACGCCTCATAGAACATACTCAACGACCTCCACGAATTCAACACCGCTTCATTTTGATCCAAATCAACAAAAATCGACGACTCCATCGAAGGATGAATAAGCTTCTCATACTTCATTTCACAAAACCTCGAAAACTCACAACCCGGATGAATACCAAGCAAATCCATTGGATTGCTAGAAACATGCTCCAACAATTGCTTCAAACAACTATTTCTCCCTTTTAAATCTAAATCACACATGTCAATGTCACCATTCGACATCAATTCTTCTTCGTCATTTTTCTCCGAACTCAACCCAAAACAAACCGAATCAAAACCTTGAAACATCCCTAAACAAACATAAGACAAAAGTGCATACTGATTATGCCCCTTTTTCGAATACACAACACCCGGATGAACCGCATTAGCAGCTAAACCTAAATCCCACCCAGCTTTCCTCATCAAACCAATCAAAATCTTCGTAAACTTATGCGCCGCTCTAAAACCATCATGCAACAACGAATCAAAAACCTTAACACTTAACAAAACATCACAACTAGGGTTCAAATTCAAACTTAAACTCAAACCACTATTAACATTACTATTACAAAGCTTCTTAGACAAATTCACATTACCCTTTTGGATCTCACTAAGCTTTTTCCTAAGCTTAAAAACCTCATCATGTTTCTGTTCAAGTTCCAATTGCAACCGATTCGACACCGTCCCCAAAGTCCTCAACTTACTCTGATTCTCTTCAACTTCAGCTTCCAACGAAGAACCAAAAGGAAAATTCGAATACAAATTAGGGTTACAATAAAATTTCTTGAATTCCGAAAGTCTCTGAAGCTGTGAAACAAGAACTTTATCAGTACTTTTCACATTCTCTTCAACAAAAGGAACATGTGCACTTTGTAATTGAAAATATGAAGCTTCAAAAGCCGAAACCGCCGCGAAAATCGACGAGATTAGATCATGCGACGTCGTTTCATTCAGTAACTGCCTCGTCGTAACTGACGGCGTCGTTTCGTTGATTAATTGGTTCGGCGTAATCGTTGGTGTCGTTTTGCTGAGTAATTCACTTGACGGCGTCGTTTCGTTTAGTAACTGGTTCGGAATAACTGACGGCGTCGTTTCGTTGTGTAATTGGTTCGGAGTAACTGACGGTGCTAATTCCCTTGACGGCGTCGTTTTGGGTGGTGAATCGGTTATGAAAGAAGGGTTTGGATCGGGTTTGATAATGATGACTTTTTGGTCGGTGATGATTTCTTCGGTTGAATCAAGGAGAGAGAAACCGTCGGAATCGTCGAGGTTGTTGTTATTGTCATCTTCGTCGGCGAAGAATTCGAAGGTTTTGGTTTTGAAAGCGAGAGCGAATTTCTGAAACATTTCGGAGATTTGAGGTTGTTGTTTGTTACTTGGGTTATTGGTGTGATAGATTTGAGGTTGCATTTTTTGTTTTGTTTGGAGATTCTACTAAGGATGGATCTGGAAGGAAATTAGAGAGAAAGTGGAGGATACTGATTTTGCTTGTGCTTGATTTGAAGTGAGATTCTGTTAATGTTCTTTGAATGTCTTAGAAGAAAGATCAGTGTGTGTGGGGTTTGGTAAGAGGAAATAAAATTCTTTGTTAAATGATGATTTTTGGAGTTATGTTTTTGTTAATTGATGATTTTTTTAGCTTTTTGGGATGCGGCTTAGTTCCATTTTTGGACTTAAGTTATGACTAGTTGTGAGATTGAAATGAAAGGGAAAAGGATGATTATTATTTATTTTTATTTTGACAAACTAAGATATTATTCTTTGTTGTTCTTAACGGTAAAATAAAAGAAAAGGACAGTGTGGCGTACATGGTAATTTGCTAATTTATTGTCTTAAAATATTGTTATAATTTGATCATGTGTATTAGCAAACTTTAATTTAATCATTTTTTTTTACCATATTCAAAATTTTGAATAATATAAGAGTGAGATGCACATAATTCAACATGACATTCATACTTCACATTCATACTTCAAGTTGTCAACCAACTTGCCACACTTCTAGCTCCAATAATTAGATGAACCACTTATTGGTTGATGGTCGCACCTCATTTAGTTTCCGGTAACACAATTTAATTGATAGAAATATTGTATCGTATACGTGTGATATTAGATTTAAATTCATCTTAGTATTGATCGATGTGGATATATTATTGAAGATGGTTGAATGTTTTATCCAAATGATTTTAAGGGTCTGTTGGAAGTGGTGGTGTGTCATCTAAATTGTTTCATGTAACCCTAATTTTGAAAAGTTGATAGGATTTTCATATCTTTGTGCAAAGCTTGTGAAAAAAAAAAAACAAGTGAATTACCTTTGATGTGGTGTACAAGTTTTTGAAATTAACTCTGATTTGCATGTGTCAATTGCGAGTGTTGAACGTGTCTTCTCAGTTATGAAAAATGTAAAGTGTCAAATAAATAACAAGATGGGTAATCAATGGTTAAATTATTGTCATGTACTCCCTCCGTCCCATATTATAAAGGAAAAAACCTCATTTTTTTTGTCCCAAATTATAAGGGGAAAAACCATTTTCAAGAATGTTTTTTCCTTATTCTCATAAAATTAAATGCAAATTGCATTTAATTTTCTCTCTCTCCCCTTTTTTCAATAAACAACAACCAATAAAAATTGTTTTTGCATCTCCCATACACCTTATTCAAAGAAAAACCCACAAAAACATATTTCAAATTTACATGTTTTACTTTTTCTTAATAAGTGTGTTTTTTGTTTTTTCCCTTATAATTTGGGACGGAGGGAGTAAGTTTTAAAGAAATAAATGTTCTTAAAACAGTTAGTAATGGTGTAATTTTAGTTTTTTTTTTAAAAAAAATTGAATGATTAACAATTTTCTTTATAAATTTGGTTGCTACGACTACTTTTAATATAATATTTTGATAAAGTTAATATAATTTAATTCTTTGACAAAAATATTAGCCCACATAATTTATACTTCCTCCGATCACATTTATAAGCAAAAAAACTTAATTGCGCGGTGTTTAATAAATTTAGTTAAGTGTAATTAATTTTCTTGATTTAATATAAAACATGAACAAATTTATAGAAATAACCCTTCTTTTCCTTGGAAATCACATACACCTTTTGAAAAGTAAGAGTATATTAGGAATAACAGTATTAATTAGTTTAAAAATAGTTAACTTTTGCTTATAATAGTGACTAAAATTTTAAGTGTTTTTTTGCTTATAAATGTGACCGAACGGAGTACATGTACCGCTGCCATCATATCTCATAAATAGCGATAGAATATTATGTAAATATCTTATTTATTGATCGATTAAAAACACAAGGTTTCAATATCATGCATACTCATGTCTTTTTAGTAAAATAAATTAATTAATTAAATGCTGTCTTTTTAATTTATTAAACAACTTATATCGTGCCCAAGTTTAGGCCAAAAAAGTGGCTTATTTCATGCCTTTTAAGCTTTTCTAACCATGTTTGGCATTGCAATCATTTTTCTTTACTCACCTTTGAAATGTTTGGACCACTTTCTGCAGACAATTCCTAGTGGAAATTATTCACAAACTACGGTGGTGTGCTTTTTTAATCTGAAAAGGAGAAACAACGTTGCACATACAACTGTATATGAGTAGGAGACCTATTTTTTAATCAATTTTATGGCAGCTCATACTCTCAAAAGTATATCCGAAGTATATGGAGAGACATGTAGTAAACTGGAAAAAAAATGTTTTTATATGGGTTTGATTCGCATATATACACTCTGTAAAATGTTTTATATAATAATTCTGTAAAAATATACTAAATCTTAATTCAAACTCAATGGTATTCGATTTTGAATCCGGAATCTCTTATTTTGTTTTGTTTGTAAGTTTTATTTTTCTTAGAATTGAATATTGAATATAATTCAATCCTGCAAAAATGGTTTATAAGGTGAGAATTGCCCTCACTTATACACACATATTCAACATCTCGCAACCGATGACCCACCTCTCGTGCCTAGCTCTATTAGACATGGGATGCGGATATAAATGATGTATGAGTGTATGACTCAATCATAAATTTGATAGTATGCGGCTCATTGGATTGTGGAGAGACTCTGATCCCAACTTAGAATTTAGTATTGGGTCTAAGGCCGATTTTGCAAGGATGAGTTAGGCCCAATATCCGATTCTAACAATTTTAGTTTTTAAAATTTGTGGAAAAAACAATTTAGTCAATTAAATTAAAAAATGTCAATCAATGAGTATTTTTCTCAATTTTTGTACAAATATTTTATAAGTTCTATGCCTATTTTGGTTTTGCAAAAGACTATTAAGTTAATATGTATGTCTTTTATTGATTTTTATGAATATTTACAAAAAAATATATATTTTGATGGAGAGACTAAATTAATAAGTACTTTTAAAGTTAAGAAACTAAATTGAACGACAATTATAATTTGTAGGACTAAAATGCCTATTATGTCAAAATTACAGCACCAACAAGAAGTAAAGCAAAAGCCAAAACCTGGGACTTAGACAATCATACAAATGTAGAAAAGGAGTGTACGTAGCACTAAAATGAGTAGAACATGGTATAGAAGATTGAGGAGAAAAATTAGAATTTGATGACACAGTATAAAGTTAAGCAAATCCAGCCAAATGATGGTTTAAAAGAAGTGGAAAAAAAAATGATATATGAATTTCTGTTGCTTACATTTTTGTCTAGAGAATTACTTTTGTCACCATATAGGTTACTCGCGCGCCATACGAATTTCTCATTTTACCCTTCCGCTACTTAAAGTAGCAGACATTATAAAGGTAAGGTATTTTTGGGGGTGTCCGCTACTTAAGTAGCGGACGATGTATTTTGGTAAATTAGTAGAACACGCGACAGAATCAGTAGGGTGGCAAAAGTAAACTTCTTTTGTTCATAATTGTATATATATTCAGGGGCGGATCTTCTGTTGGGCTGAGGGTGGCTATGGCCCATCCAAAATTATTTTTTCTTTCTAAAAATAGGTATTGATATAGGAGTATTTGTTTATATAGAATTTTAGAATCAAATCACTTCAATCACTCTCGAAGAAAGTTTTGATGATAACACAACAATATGCAAAGTTAACACAATTGTCTAAGTTAACAATCTGCACTCAACATCTAGTCTCTCTCAATATGAAGACTTCAACAAGAATTCCCTCAACATGGTTTCAGCTAAGCTAGGTTGGGCTGATCATACATTTTACTGCCTGTCCACCTCAAGTTGAGATTTGGGCCATGGCCCATGGGTTTTGGGAGAAGGCCTAGATTTAGTGTTCTCTAGAGTGGAAAGCCTAGATTTATTTTTTGAGATTTACTTTTGCCACCCTACTGATTTTGTCGCGCGCTCTACGAATTTATCAAAATATCACCGTAGTGGACACCCCAAAAACACCCTACCTTTATAACGTCCGCTACGCGCGCTCTACGAATTTATCAAAATACCATCGTAGTGGACACCCCAAAAACACCCTACCTCTATAACGTCAGTTACTTAAGTGACGGACGTTATAAAAATGAGAATTTCTAAATTATGACGTCTGAAAGGGTAAAATGTGAAATTCGTAGGGCGCGCGAGTAATCTGTAAGGTAGCAAAAGTAATTCTCTTATTTTTTTTAGTTTATAATTGAAAATGTAACCAATCTCAACAGGGTTTCAAGATTTATTTTTTTAAAAAGGAGTAATTTTTAAAAAGGGTTTTGAAATAAGAGTAGGAAAAGTGTTGGAACAGTGATTCATTTAACTAAGGTTTAATGTTTGTGATACTTGTGTACGTAATTTAATCCAATATTAAAAAAGACTACTGCATTATAATTTGCTCATGCAGCAGACATGTACACTCTCTATATATAGTTGAATGTAGCCATCATTATTTTGTCATAAATTTATTCTCTCGATCGCTAGGGAGAATGCATTCAATTAAGGATCAAGGACTTCACGTTTATATAAGTCAGTTCCTTTAATTTATTTAGGTAATAAATAGCTTTTTTAAGTTTATAATTTGTTACACCATTATCCTTTTGATTTTACTTCATTACAAAAACTTGGTGAATTATCCAACAAATGCATCCTTTTCATCAAATTAACAAGTGTTGTAGTTGAGGATGAGAATAGGTCAAACCGACCTACAGGAACCTAAAATTTGACCTATTTAAGTTTGGTCTGACCTGGCCTATTTATTAAAAAGATTAAGCTCAAGCTTTTAAGAAGGCTTATTTATTTAAATAAGTCAGGTTTAGATTAGATTGTTAGAAAAGTCTATAAAGCTTAATAGGTTGGTTTGTAGTACATAATTATTAAAAAAACACCATTTATAAATTTAAGGGATAATATGTGTTTGTACAAAAAAAAGTGTATTTACGTCTTGCAATGTGGGCGAATTTTGGTTTATCCCTTTGTAATATTTTTTTCAATTATCCCCTGTAATGTGAAAATTATGTCGTTTACCCCCTCATGAAATATTTTGACTTAAGATTCAACATAAGTGATGACATGATACGACCAATGAGAGGGTAAATCAAAATTTATTAATATTACATGGGTCAAAAGAATGAAATCTTAAGTCCACATATTCAATGAGGGAGTAAATGATGAAATCCTCACATTATAGCGGGTAATAAAAAAAAATATTATAGGAGAGTAAATCAAAACTCTTACAGCAAGATAAACATCTATTAATCCGAAATTTAAACATAAAACCATGAATGATTTTTGCACACAAATAAATACCAAATATTTCCCACACAATTAGAAACAAAAATTATTTTCACAAAGGAACCTTAATGTGATATGGACTATACAAAGGAACACATATAGGCTTTAAGACTTGTTTAGCCCATTAAAAAAAATTAGGTGATATGGACTATATAAAGCTTAAAAAAGGTCGGCCCAAGTAAAAAAAATTGATAAGCCATAAGTTATGCTCAAACTAAAAAAAATTGAAAATTTTCAACCGACCCCTCTATCTCTTTTTTATCCGATGAAATATTTTTAAAAATACTTCTATTTTTAAAAATCGAAGTTTTTTTTGCCTTGAAATATTTTTTCGGTTTATACGAACCGAAGTTCCTCTGAATTTGCACTACCAAAAAATTCGATTTTTTCGAACCGAGTTTCTACAGGGGCAAAATTGGAATATTAGGGGTAGAAAAGAGATGGGGCGTCGCTTAAGAAATTTTCAAAAAGATAATGCATGTCAGACCCGACCCTTTCAAAGTCTGGTCTAGGTTGATCTATTCCAAACTCTAGTGGTAGTGCACACACTAAATAGCATTATTAGTGGTAGTGTTGTAGATTAGCGTCTTATTCAAGAATTCCGCTGTTTGCTAGCTTTGAATTGGGAGAGAAAGGTTTATCATTTCTACCGTGAGACGAATGCATGTGTAGACGCGCTTGCTAACATGGGTTGTGAGCTTGGTCGGGAGCTTCGTTTGTATGACCAATGTCCCTCTCGATTGAGCTACTTGTTATTAGCTGATGCTATGGAGATTTCTACCTCAAGTGTCATTGATTGTTGCTTAATCATTTACTTCTTTGTGCTTAGGCCTTTTGTGTAAAAAAAAAGGAAGTTATTTTTTTGACAAAATAAAAAGGAAGTTAAAATGTGAATATTACTTAATTAATAGCCTAATTAATAAGTAACATTATAATGTAACTTAAATATAATTAAGGATTATTCACTTATTCTAAGAAGAGATTATAGGAATACTACTGTAGTAAGTTTACCAATCATCCATATAATATAACTCTCGAATCTTTTTCCACTGAGAAGATTCAAATTCATACTACTACAAACTAGTATTTGCACATTTATGGCTACAAATCAAAGGAAAATCAAAGTTTGACCAATGAACCATATAGACAAACAAGTAGTGAGTTGAATAAAAGATTTGAGCAGCTATAGGAAGGAAAAGGAATTAAAATTCATTGCATTTGTATAAGTGAATTGAATTGACAAACACAAAGGAGGAAATCTTGGGAGCACGGGTGGATTCATCATTACATATACTAGCTTTTGCAGCTTCATACTACTGTGTCTGTATATGTAGTATACCTGTTGCTATATCTACTATGTCTATATGGTATAGCTACTTCTCTTTCTACCATTATTTCTACATTTACGTAAGTTTTTTCTTTGTCATATGGGATCATACTTGCTTTTTCACACCTGAAGCAAAAAATAGGGTTGATTTGACTATTGCTATGCTACTTATTTCCAATTAAATTAATGAAGTAGGAGTAAAACACAAATTCAATAAAGAATAAAATATTTTGTCATTGTCAAAACAAAAGAAAAATCAATAAAATTATTTTATAGTAAATGTACCAGTACTTTCTCTGTGCTTCTGTGGTCTCAAATCAAATGTAGATTAAATATAATAATTATTTAATAAATTTTAATAAATAATCAGTTATATTTAATTAATATATTTTCCTTCAAACCAAGCACATTCTAAAAGGAATATATTATTTTAACAAGTTTTTACTTTAACTTTTAGATAAAATTTATTTTTATAGATTGTAATGTATCGAGTATCAACAATAACTTTAATACATTTACTTCATCTGATCACTATTATAAATAAAAATATTGCTATTATAAATAAAAAATTATTTTTTAGATTATTATAAAAAATTAGATATTATAGGTCAGATACATTGGTTTTTAAATAAACCTAAAAAATATTTTTTATTTATAATGATGACCAACAAAATATTTATTAGTATTGTCTTCGATCTTTATTATAAGAAAAAAATTTACTTTTTAAATTTATAGAATAATTGATGTATTTAATCTAAAAATAAATCAAATATGTCAATTACTCTATTAATCTAAAAAACGATTTTTTTTCTGATATAGGAGAGTAGGATGACATTTTATCTTTTACTACATTCTACTACCCATGTTTAAAAATAAAAAATAAAAAAAACTCTAAAAGAATTGTTTCTACCCAAATCAATTTAAATTTACTAAATAATTGAAGTTAAGTGATTAAGGAGTTCTTCCTTGGTAAAATGAATTGTTTAAGAGAAAGTTATTTTGATTCATTTTCAAGAAAAACAATTTTCCAACACATTTTATTTACTTCGCTACTGAATTCTAAGTTATTCGTCGTCTAAAAGAAAACGATTTTGATTCCATTCCAAAACAATTCTCTAACAAATGTTATTTACTTCGCCACTAAACTCTGAATTTATTAAGTACTTCTACAAAAAAAATGGAAAATATTATAAAATTTTGTTTGTTCAAATAATTCCGTTGGAAGGAGTAGTTATGTTGCTCAATTGTTTAACGTGTAGTAGAGAATAGTGATGTAATGAAGAGAGTGGAACTCATGAAAAAGGGATGAAGCTAGCATGAGAAAGTTGCAAAGTGGAGGTGTGTGAGATGAGGGTGAAGGTGAGGTAGTAGTGGAGGAGTGGTTTGGTTTGATTTCATTTTCATCCACTATGCTTTATTTATGAGCAAGACAGTACTGTTGCTGCTCTGCTCTGCTGTGCTGTGCTGTGCTGCTGCTGCGCGGCTGCCTGTTGTTTCTGAGTAGACAGAAGACAGGCTGATGACAAGTGTATGGTGAGGAGTAGTATGTTGTCTTGTCTGTCCTTTAATTACTTGAGGTCAGGTCAAAAACCTCTTTGTCTGCACCTTCAAATCTTTTCTAACCCAACCCAAAACCAAAGGATCTTCCCGATCCCAATTTATACTTGTTTCTTTACAATTCTCTTCTTTTTATACTCCTACTCTCTTTTGCAATCAACCTTTAAAAAGTGTATAAATTGTTGTTTTCTAATGCAAATTTTTCTCCTTTGGTATCCTTAACATGGTCCGAGGACATCGGTTAGCATGATCTTTAAGATTTATGTTAAGATAATCTTAGTGAATAAGGATCAATCTCGTACACAATAAAATAAATGATATACGAACTAAATTAAAAAATAAAGATTTGAGATGCAGTTACTTTGTTTCAAATATGTAAATCGAAAGACAATAATAGATCAAGTAGAAAAGAAATAGAAATTAAAATAGATCTAGAATATATATTATAATATATTTCGCTCCTCCTTCATCAATGTATTATAACTTATAAACTTTGTAAAATATAACATTTATCTCTTATATCAAATATGTTTAGCCCTAGCAATGTCACAGCTAATTGAGCCAAGTTTATGAGACTGTTTCAATGTCTTTTTATATGCATATATTTGCAAACAATTTTCTTTTGTGTTATTGATTTTTTTGTGGCATATTTTTTTTATTGGGGAAACAACCATTTTGGTCTCTCAATGTGTAACTCACTGCATTCCGTTAGTTAGTTTAGTCTCTGATGTAAAATTTGACCGTTAACTTTACAAAAAAGTTTATTTGACATTTTTTAAACACACGTCAGCTTGCTGAGTTAGCATAAGGGATTAACCTAAAAGGACAAACCATCATTTTGGTTCCTGGATGTGCATCTCATTGTCATTTTAGTCCGCGACTCACATGAAAATACAAAATAGTCTCTGATTTATCAATTTGTTAGTCAAATTAGTCTCTTGCGTTAATTTACAATGTTAACTCCACAAAAAAAGTTACGTGTCATTTTTTTTTTTGAATGGCTGGGTTGGAAGAATTTATTGATATGGTGAGCATGAATGAACCCGTGAAGCTTATTTTATCATACCTTTAACGAGCAAATGAATTGCAGAAACACAAACTTATCATTGTTTGAATTGAAACACGTGTTTGAAAACTATTCTCTTTTCTTTTATGCATGACGTAAGGTGATAATTGATTAAATCAAATGTTATGTGAAATTGAAAAAATTATAGCAGGAAATATACCAGATAAAAAATAATAGCAGGGAATAAATCGGAAAAAATGCTACAAACCGATTAAAGTATCCGAACTAAATCGATTAGTTTGGTTTGATTTTTGAAAAATACCAAAATCCGAATTAAACTGAATCAATCGAGAGTTCATTAGTTCGGACGTTGAATTCATCAAAAATCGATTCAAACCGATCAAATTACACTCTATACTCATTTGAAGCTCCAATTATTACTCTTTTTTTAACTACTATTTATGAGGAAGATAAATACAAGTGAAAGATTAGTATATATGGTCTATTTGTAGATCCACTTATTTAGATGCTAAAACAATGGAGTAGTAAGTTTTTTTACAAGATAAAATATGATTATATAGTTATAATCTCTGTATTAAACATGTCTATATGATTAAATATTAAATTAATTCTAACACAGATTTAATAAGAATTATAAAGAAAGAAACATTTACAAATGCAAAGACTAGCTAGCTAGAACCTCAAATATGGACCCAGACTGCATTGTGTCTATCGATATCGAAAAAGAAACAAAAAACATTAACAAATGGTCAGTTTGAGCTGAAAGAGACAAAGTTATAAATGAAGACAAAACTGAAAAAAAAAAGAGTACACAGACTTCTAGCATAATCCAAATTCATGCAATATTTGATAATTTGTGCCAATTTTGATAATTGGGTCATTTAGTTTGTAGCATAAAACCAAGTTATTTGTGAAATGTGATAATACAAGATGTTAAATAAAAGGTTTGAATATGTTATGTCAATTTTGCTTTTATGGTTAAATATTGAATAGGATATGATATCGAATAAGATATGATATATGAAGAGTCACCCTTTTACCCAGTAGTTGAAAATGACAATTGGTCATGTAAGAGTAAGATGGGTCAAATGGACTCCACTTGCCAACCAATAATTAAGAGACTTTCTCCTATTTGGTGCCATATTCTATTAATTGTAAGACTTGTTTAGAGTGGAAGGAGCAAGATATATAAAAACATGCTAAAGCCAAATTGAACCACCAAATGAGTGTTACACCCTTCAATCATCTACTCCTATCTTTCTTCATTTTGATTGCGAGTTGCTTTAATTTAAGTTCATGCTAACTAATATTTTAGGAGTATTAGTTAATGATAATCAAAATAGAAATAAGTAAAAGTTCAGTTTTCTGATGGTTTTTTTTGTTGGCGGATCAATAAAATCTCTTATATCATTTTATTTAGTTACTCTACTCATCATGTCATTTGAAAGCGCAACGATTTTTTCTGCAACTCATTTGACTGTTTTTGTGTTTGGGTTGTATAATAATCATAACAGGTTATTCAATAATTGAGATAAATTCATTGTTCAATTGTTGGATAAAGTTATCGTTATTCCTATTGGTGGGTGAAGCTGAAAAATGCCAACGTTGTCTTTAGCTTCCATAGTTAGTAGGCGAGCTCGTTTACTTGTCTGAGCATCGGCTAATTTAGTTTTATTGTCTTATTTCTCGGATGAACTCTTGTATCTCTTAGTAGTCTTTTTGGTATACGCCTTTTACTAATTAAAGAGACTACTTTGTTAGTGTTATTATATAATAAATATTCCATTTTTGCTTGTTAAAATAAAATGTGTAAAAAACTTTTGTTTTTAAGATTTTACTATATTAAATGTTTTAATATTTTATTTGGTGAAATTGAATGTTCTATTTTCAAAATGATAGTATTATTTAACCAATAGTTAGTTGGTTCAGTGGTGATTGCCGATGAATTTGATAGGGAGGATCACAGTTCGATCTCTGCAACCGCGATCAAGAGGAGGCTGAAACCACTTGATGTCAGAATTGACCCCCGAACCAAATTAAACTGGTGGTGGAAGCAAAACAATGATAGTACTCCGTATTATTTTATTTTTTTAATTAGTGTTTCAGAAACACTATTTAACATTTTCCATAATTTAATTCAAAACTCGTAATAATCCTGACTTGTTCGTAGACATTCATTGACCATCTTTTTTTAACAGTCTATAAATATAAATATAATCATATAAGATCTTGTTTAATTTGTTTCGATGAAATATTTTTAAAATAACAAATTTCTGGAATTTTTACTAATAAACAATTAAAGATATTCGTAATCAAATAAAATTATGGCGTACGTGTAATTAATGTCAATGTGTTTGTATATTTTGGGATGGAAAGAGTATTATATTGAATATGTCAGAATAATAGTAGTTTCACCGTGATTTTACATAAGCTATAAAGTGTAGTTTTTAATAAATTATGATGAATCACCGTGATTCTAACATATCTACTCCCTCCGTCCCAAAATATAAGCCAAAAATGAATCAAATAAAC
The DNA here is from genome assembly GCA_951799995.1 of Trifolium subterraneum. Lineage (NCBI taxonomy): Eukaryota > Viridiplantae > Streptophyta > Magnoliopsida > Fabales > Fabaceae > Trifolium > Trifolium subterraneum. The sequence goes on along the minus strand of OX637464.1, from coordinate 52,015,454 downwards.
TTGATGTATTTGGTTAAAGATTTAAACCAAATACATTTATTTTTGTTGACCAACTTTTGGTTATATTTTGAGATAGAGGGGTACCATAACACCAAATATATACTTATATGGTTAGGAGTTTAATAAAAGTTAATTACTACTAGTGAAGTTGATTAGGAGCCCATTTTGAGAACTTATGAATTTATTAGTCCTTTTGTTTCAAAAAAAGAAAACAAAGTTACTACTAGTTTCTTATTTGACACCTCAAAATACAACAGAGATTTGGATAGGGACAAGTAACAAGCAGCAATATATCAAAAATAAAAAAATATGTCTTTGAATTTTGTCACTACTATTATGCATGATAAACAAGAGAAAATAAGACAAACGAGTATTGTGTACTATTCCAACACTTGCTATTCTAGGATTACCACAAGATTAGTGGGACATGGACAGACATAGCCACTCCTTAAATATGTAGCTTTCTACTTTTTTCCTCAACCATGTAAGCTAAATAAATTAGCTTAATATGGCTTTGTTGACCCTTCTATTTTAAGCTTTATAATTCAATTGTTTTTATTAATACTATGAAAAAATGTTGTTTCATGGCATTATCCAGGTTAATCATATAAAGTTTATACTCAATTGATTGGTGTTTTTTCCCTTTATGTGTATGTCCAACATTATAGCCTAAGGTGAGACATTGCTCATAGTTCAAACCCACCCACAAAAGGAACAGATTAAAAACAAACAACTCATATAGCTAGCCTTCAAAATCCACTCATCATTTACTCTCAAACGTTCATATCAATTTTATATTAAACAAAACTCTTGCAAATGTATATTTGAATATCACGGTGAATATATTAAAATAACTTAATTTTTCAAAATCTACATTTTGTAGCATTTATAAAATTACGGCACTATGATTTTGTGACATTTACCGTGATGCTAAAGATGAACTTAATTAAATATTTTAAATTATTTTATTCTTATAAAATGTTTTTTTTGTTTGATAACCTATGTTGAAACTTTTTTTTTTTTGAAAATTCGATATCCGATATTATGACCAACTAATCTGAAGAGACAAATCTCACCGTCCACTAGTGGGAGTCCCATTTAAAACTAGAGTTTTTACTCTGTATGAACTAGTCCACCGAAATTGACACAAGTGAAAATCGAACTTAAAACCTTAAAATGAGCATACTCCAAATACTCAAGCCAACATCACTAGGGCAAGGCAACCCAAATGAGTTCTATGTTGAAACATCTAATAGAGACTCTCACCAAAATATAAACCTGAAAGAGATATGAGGTGGGATGTCATTTTCAAAGTTAGGTCTCCGTACACAAATTATGATTCAAAGTTCAAACCATTATTTGCTTAAGTGATCAAATCTCTTTCTAGTCTCAAGTATTAAAAAAATGTTTTTATTTAGTGGTGTTAACATGTCTCGAATGAACAGCAGGAGAATTGAACAAGAGGATGAATATGTTAATTATTATTTTTACCCATAGGAAGAAGATCATGAGTAGCCAATTAAGTTAAGGTAAGACTGAAATGATTTTTTTTTTTCATGCAAATTAAAAAATATGAGTTGCTTTAAGTATGAAATGAAATGATATCGTAGAAACCATGTGTGCGGTAGTGTATAAACTCAATAAGCAAATCAATTTTTGATAAGAAGAATTAACGCTTTGTTTCGATGATGAGAGAAAGTTAAAGGAAAGAAAGTAAGAGGAAAGATTGTTAAAGGAAAGAAAGTGAAAGGAAAGTGAATAGAAAGTTAGATGATTTTTTAGTTGTTTGGTATTAGTAAAGTGAGTGGAAAGTGAATGAAAAGAAAGATGTATATTTATTAAATTACATAAATATCCTTATGATAAAATGAGTTACACATGACATGGGCAAAAGTGGAACAACACAAAAAACAAGCACTTTCTCATGTTTTCCGTCCACATTTGGGTGGATTCATCAAAGACGTGGGTCCCACTTAAAAGTAATCAATCCTTCTCTTTTGTGAGGTGATCCAAACAGTGGATATATCTAGAAAAATGAGTTTTCCATCCTTGCACAATCTTTCCTTCCACAATCAGTGCAAACAAACACTCCGTAAAAGCAAGAGATCTATCAATTTACGAGATAAATAAAGTCTGAACTCGAATTGTTAATACTAAGAAGAATTCAACTTGAGTCTTTTCAAACAAATTATTCTTAAAGGAGTTAATTAACCATTTAAATTTAATTACTTAATATGTGAATCTAACTTTACCTTATTTTCATATTGTGTAAATTTTTTCTCATATTATTTAATAATGTTGTTATTCTCAAAATATTCTTAAATTAAACAAATTTCCTTACAAAATTAAAATAATTGTTCAAAAATGAAATTATTTACATCAGGACATTAATTACTATTTTTTTTACTGCAATCACTATTCTTAATAACTGTGTACTTAATTGTTTTGCTCATAATTGATGCTAGAGTGTACATTGAAAACCAACAACATTTAGTAGTAATAATGATAATCACATGATATAGTATTGCAGAGTACTTATGCTTTTAAATATAAACCAAAAAATTACTTTTTGAATTTGTCTAACCTATTTTATAAAACAAAATAAAATCTTTTCCAATACAAATCTATTATTTTTTAATTTTCTTAATTAATGTTTCTAGGGCAAAAATACAACTCACCATGTAACCCTGTTAATATTTGACTATAGGAGATGCTCACACTAAGTCATACGTATGCAACAGTTTCTATATTATCCATCCACTTTAACAAATCATGTTTCTCAATGAAAATAGAAAATAATTTAAAAACAAATTAAAACATGTTATGTCTAAAAATCAAACACAACGTGAATATGTCAACAGAGATATAAACTTTAACATAAGGTTAGTAATGATTTTGTTTATTATTTTCATGATTCAACATTAAAATCTTTGAAATTTTTTAAATTTTATTAAATAATATGATATTTTATAATTGATCAATTTATTTTTAGCAAAAATACGGGTAACGGATATGGGTACGTAGATACCCATAGGGTATGGACACGAGTACAAAGATTGTTACCCACGCGGAGATGGGTACTATAGTACCCTACACATTTTCATCCCTAAATTTATTTAATTAACATTTGAAATTGGCATGTCTAACTACTAATTGTGTATAAAATTCAATTTTTTGTGATGTATAAAGTATGAAATTCAATTTTTTACTTTTGTAGGATTCAATTGTAGGAGCTAAAGAGGGAAAAGAACCATTGTAAAGGCTACTTCACATATTCTATCAATTGCCAACATCCCAATCCTTAAATGCTCTTAGATAATAGGTAAGAAGATACACCATGAGTTTTACCGATAAGTATTTGAGTCCAGTTATGATATGTGTTTATTTTGCATTATTAAATTATGATAATTAAAAACTTAGATGCATTTGGCTTGTGATCTTCTCTGTTAATTATTATTCTGTTTTTTGTATTTTTTGTCTCAAATCTTAAGAGATTCTACGGTCAAACCTTCTTTACATTTATCTTTTCTTCTCTATGCAGCTCTAGGTTATCTTCTTCATAACAATGAGATTATTAGATACAGTCAAACTTTCTTTACATTTATTTTTTCTTCTCTATGCAGCTCTAGGTTATATTCTTCATAACAGTGAGATTATTAGATCATCAGGAGCTCCGGGTGAGTTTTTTCTTTTTCTTTTCTTGTATCTTCTCCTTCCCTCATATTTCATTTATATTTCTTTTGCTTCATCTGAAAAGGTGTGAAAATACGTGGTGCTTGAAAATGACAATGAGAAGCAATTACGCATATCTTTTATATTTTATAAGTGAAAAAAGGGGTTGTAGCTTGATGGAATATCCAAGAGTGTGACAACAGGTTATGTCCTCCTGGATAAATGGCATTAGTGATACGGTTTGACAATCGAGAATTGGTATTGGAAATTTGAAGCAATACATTTATAGAAGTATTTAAGGATTTTATTTAGGACTTCAAAATTTAAGAGTTTAATATGTAATTTTTTCTACATGCAGAATAGATTAAGCAAACTTTCACGATGTAAATTGTAGTTAGGTCCCATTGTTTGCATTGATCTTCTCATCAATAATTTTGTGATGTGTAAATGAGTAAAGTGAAAGAGTTTGTTTATTTTTATTTTGTTTAAAGTTCGGTGAATGTCATATTTTAAATACATGTCTAATTCTCATTCTAGATGGATTTTTTAAATAGAAATTTTTAATTTTTACAAAATTATGCAAATATTGTTAAATGTACTATATGTTTCAACCCATATATATATATATATATAACATGAAGTTTAAAAATTCTCTTATTTTTATGTGTTCTTTGTTCACATTTTTTATATATTCTCTAATTTTTATGTTAAATTTAAAATAATTGAAAAATTAATTCAAAAAAGATTTTTAGTTTGACTATAGAAGATGCTCTAACAAGTCATTCCTACATGCTACTAGTACCTCACTAAGTCATACGTATGCAACAGTTTCTATATTATCCATCCACTTTAACAAATCATGTTTCTCAATGAAAAGAGAAAATAAAAATGAGAAACAAAAATAATTTTACGCGGTCAACTAACATTAATTGTATTTTGCGTCGCTTTATCCCACTTTGTTAAAATGACATAGTAAAATGATAGTTATTTATTAGATGATTGTGTAAAAATATTACACCGTCAGTGCATTTCTATTAAACTCAACAAAAATAACCCAAGTCCGGTAAGACGGATTAACCCAAAAGACAACTTAATCAAAATTTTAAAATAATCCAAATTAAAACTAATATATTTTAATAGTTATTCTTTAACAAGTACTCCATATTATTGATCCTAATAAACATCAATACTTCCTCCGTATCATTTACCATTAATAAAAGACGATTTTATAAACTAGTTATAATTTCTCTTTTCCGTATCGTATTAGTTAGGGTACATTTCTTAATTCGTATGAAATGATCAAAACATTTTATATTGTGGAAAGGTCAAAATATTTAATTGTTATATAAATAAATGTACAGAACCTAAATAAAACAAAAAAAAAATCATTAATAAAATGCAGAAATGGGCTAAGAAAATTATACATCATCCTAGTTTCTGATTCATCTTTAGCAAAACCAAAACTCAACAAATTGTAAACTAAGTGGGACCGATTATTTGGATTTGGATTGGACTTAGTTCAATCAACATCAATATCAAACCAATATAAAAATAAATGCGTAGTAAATAATAATAATAAATCTTGGGAAGGAATGAAAATGTAAAATCATAATAAACCTCCATTTCACTGTGCAATATAACAAACCCTTTAACATCTTATCATAGCACAGGGTTTAAATCCCTCTACAAAACTAGGAGGCTATACTATATTCATAGCCTTTTCTTCCCTATAATAAGATACTATAAATATACTAGTAAATCACAACCCAAGATTTCAAAACATTTAATAATATAATTATTATAAAAATTAAAATACCTAAACTTTCATTTTTCATTTTCCCCGTGATCAAATTTTGCGTGTTCTCAATACAGTGGAGCTCTATGAGGATTTCCTTTTCGCTTGTTCATCATATTAGTTGAGATTTCCGACACCGGCGAACATGCAGGCCGACAAGGTGGTCGAAAAGTGGAAAGACCGGTTCTTTTCTTTCGGACAACTTCAGTAGTTGCGGTGCAAGCTAAGGTGGCTTTACAATCCACAATGCCGTATCCACCTGAACCGGATGAAGTGCGGTTTGAACCGGATGGTTCGAGAACCGTGTCGGGTGTCATTAGACCGTCATCAAGACCAGAATCAGATAATGGCATGTAGTTGCACTGGTAAAGGTGTCCTGATAGTGATCCCAATGTCTTTACCAGGTGATTCACCTATAGAAACAATAAACAAAAAATACAAAAACCAGATTTTTAGTTAAGAGACCATTATATAAATCAATTTGTCCAAATTATATAAATTAAAAAATGTAATTAAGAATTATTCCAAAAATAAAAACAAAATGTAAAAGTAGGTTGAACATATATTACCACAAAAACAAAAGTGAGTCAGAAAAATACATTCAAACTAAAAATCAATTATAGAAGTAAAAAAATACAAATTTTAGTTCTAGCTTAGTATCAACCAGAAGCAAAATTAATTATCTTCCAGAATTTAAAATCAAAATGTAAAAGTAGGTTGAAAAATATTATGAAGACTAAAAATTAGAGAAAAATGGGAGAATTCAAATCCAAAAATTATATGTACTAGTAGAAGCAAAAAATTAAAAATTCTAGCTTAATTTAGAATAAATTCAAAAGGCAAAAATAATTCAACTCAAAAAAATCAAAACATGTTAGGTCTAGAATATATATTGCCTACTCCAAAAATGGAACAAAAAAAGAGAATAAATTGAAAAAAATTAAAACATGTTATGTCTAAAATGAATTTTGCCTACTCCAAAAAAACCAAAAAATATGAAGAAATTGGAAAAATGAGAATGTGAGTAGAATAAAACCTTGCATTTAAGAGAGCAGAATTTGTATGGGTCTTGTAGATTTCTGGCACATGTTCTGCAGATATTGCCGCTTGAGCTTTTCTTTGTTTGTGGTAATTCTCTTTTCAAAAACACCACTTTTGCACTGTTGGTTCTGTAGAACTATAAAAGTGCATAATTCATAATCAGTAACAATTTTCAAAACAACACATTATTATGAAAAGAAAGAAAAAAAATTTCAATTATCTATAATCACTTACTTGAATAGAAGAACAATCAATTAACTTTGAAGCAGCATCTAATCTTATAACATCATTATACACATATCTTCTAATCTGAAAAACACAAAAAAAATAATAAAAAATGATTTTTTTTTTTTAATTAAGTAATAAAACACAAATGAAGAAAAATGATTTTAGAGAAATTAAGTTGTTTTGGACCTGCAAGAGTCTGTGAGAACGATGAAGTGGAACACAGTGAGGACAAAGACTGATACAACAATCCAAACAATAAACATTTTTTTCATTCTTCTTTGATTCTTCATGAATTAAACAAGCGTTATAGAATTTCCCATCTAGAAGATTTTCAAGCCATCTAGGTTGAACATTATTATGTGATGAAGAACAAATAAACTGTGTACAAAACAAAACAAAAAAATTAAGCAAATGGGTCAGTGAATTATAACATAAAGAACAAATTTTTAACATCTAAGAAAAAAAAATTAAAAGTACCATGCTGAATTTTGATGTTCAAGATGAAACAAATTAAACAAATGGGTTACTAAATAAAAATATAAAGAACAGATTTTTAAGATATAAGGTTAAAAATAGAAGTACCATGTTGAATTTTGATGTTGATTAAACAAACATGTACATATACTCTTCTTCAAAAACATGTACATATACTAAAACAATAAATTATGGAATATGAAAAGTTTGTGAAATTAATTAAATTATGTATGAAATATGTATAGTGGTGTCACTATTCACTTACCATGATGATGAATATTTTTTGATTTGGTTTGTAATGTTTGAAATATGAATTTGGTTTGATGTGTTAGTGTGTGATACTTGTAGTAGTAGTAGTAGTAGTGTAGTATTTTGATGTTGAAATTGGTACTATGGTAGTTATGGAGGCATGAGTGAAAAAATTGGATTATTGGAAAAAGGAGGAGAGAGAGAGAGAGAGGAAAAAGGGAACGGCGCTTGGCAGATGAAAAAATGTGTTATGTTACCAATGAAATGAAAGGAAGGAAAGGATATGATATGGTGAGTGAGGTAAGGTGGTGGGAGGGATAGGTATTAAAGAGAGGATTTGTGTCGTACACTACACACTACATACTTTATTAATTGTCACACACACAACATTACCTTCAAATGTGCTATTTGATTGACAAATACTGCTATATATTCAAGTTTTTGATTTCATGGGGGTGGAACCATTAACTTGTTGTACTAGTACTTTTGTCCTTATACAAATACAAATTCTTTGGGTTTTTTTATTTTATTAATTCTCTAGTTAGTAAAGGAAGGGGTATTCTTCGGCAAAAATGAGATATGCATTTGAAATGGATACCAATAATAATCATGTGGGTGAGAATTTGATTTTTGATTCATGCGTATGAGAAATCAGATTGAAAGGGAATGACTTACCTTGTGTGTTCTCTAAGTTTTTTGACGAAAATTAATCATCGCTAATAACTATGAAAATTTAGTACCAATATGATGGTAATCCAAGAAAAAAGAAGGATGGGAAATGACAATTTAGAATTTGACGCAAAATAAATAAAACCTGATAAAAAATTATTTTCATCAAAGGTTAAATTCTAGTTTTCCTGAACAATTCGTCCAATATTAAAACTCGAGTATGAAGTGGTGATTAATCATGTACCGTGAAGCAAATAAGTGTGTTGGTGTGCTTGTTAGTATTGGATGCACGATGGACGCAACTATGATGTACTATGAGACTTGTTCTAAAGAGTGTTATAATATTATGTTGGCTTCTTCAATAAAAAAAAAAAAAAAGAGTAGTTATTTTTTGCACGCTGATTAGACTAGTTGTTAAGAGACTCACATAGATATATGGTAACATGAACATCAATTTATAAGTAGAGACAATTTTCACTTTACAAATTGAATTTGTCAAGTTTAGTTAGACGCAACTTTCACTTCTAATAATTATTTTAGTAAAATTATTTTTTCCTCTATCATTTATACATTTTTTTAAATGTAAATTGGTCAAATAACTCACTCATTTTAAAGGCGGACACATTAATCAGTTATATCTCTCATTCTTTTATTCACTTTGCCATGGGTCATACCTTATGCAAAATTAAATAAAATCACATCAATTCAACAAAGACAAGATGATATATAGAAAAAAGTGTATACACACACACAATCCACAAATGAACACAATAAAATCTTAACATAAATAAAAATTCAGTAAAACATGTTAGGAAATTACGACTAACAAATGATAGATAGATATACTCATGTTTAAAAAATACTGGGTTAAATATGTTTTTAGTCCCTATAGTTTCGCAGAATTTCGTTTTTAGTCCTTGAAGATTTTTTTACACTTTTTAGTCCCTGAAGTTTTTTCGGTCGGTGTTTGTAGTCCCTACTTTTAATCAAACTCGTGTATATCTTGTATACTTTTATATTTTTGAATGATTTTTTGTATTCATGTTTATAATATTATAAGAATATCTCTGATAAAAATTTAGAATTTTTTAACATAAGATAAATTATTTATGAATAAAATATGCAAAAAACTAAAAAATTCATATTTAATTAATCTCTTGTTAAAAAAATTTAAACTTTTGTAAGAGAGATTCATATAATTTATTAAACATGACCGCAGAAAAAAAATTTAAAATCTCGAATGATATGCACTAGTTGAGCTGAGTTGAATGAAGTTAGTATTGGTATTAATATAATATTTCTATTAAATAATTAGTTAGTATTTAGCTCAATCGTTGCTCTTCTCTTTGATCAAGGTATGCTTTGACAGCTTTTAATTCAGCCGGTTCCATGAGAGCCAACTCGTCCCACAAATTAGTCATAGCCGAATAAAATTCTTGAATGCTCATATTATTTTGCTTAAGAGCTCTAATATCACTTTCCAACTGATAACGTTTAGCAAAATTAGACCGATTATACTACTGTCCCAAATGGTCCCAAACCTCTTTAGCAGTATCGAATTTTGCTAGTTGCATACCTATTGACTGAGAGACGGAATTATTTATCCAAGTAATGACTTTCGAATTACTAGCCTCCCATGTACCTAGCTCCTTTGCATACTTTGCTTCATCTTTCTTATCGGTGGGCTTAACAGAGGTCCCATCAACATAACACCACATCCTTTTCCCTTTCAAAAAATTTCTCATTACATAACTCCAATAAGGATAATTTTTTCCAATCAATTGGACACTAATAGATTGAAGAGAATCATCTTTTTCACTAGCCATTACAATATACTATGAAAGAACAAAGAAAAACAAGCTTGAAATTGTTGCTAAAACCAACGTAACAGATTGACTCACAAGGATGCTCCAAATTGAAATTGTTGCTGACACTAAATGCAATCACAAAGATGCTACAAGTATATATGTAACAAATTGACTCACAAACACTTCAATACAAAATCAAAATGTGCCAATACTTAATTATAAAAAAAAAAAACTTACAGCCTCACGTTCCAACAATTCAAGGTTTGAAGGCACTAATCCAAAGATTCAAGGAGAAACAAATCAAACCTTATTGCAGAGATCATCAAACTTTCAAGTTCTTATAGAATCAACCAAGCTCTTTGATACCATGATAGATTTATAGAAAGAGAAAACATAAGGTGGCTAGGGTTTCATTAGGAACAACCAAAAAGTCATAGAATACAAAACAATAGAATGGTATAAATACTAAAGGATAAAAGACTAAACTACCCTTAATATAATATATTATTTATATACTATCTAACAGATTAGACGATATATAATTCATAAATTCAAGCACTAATCATTTTTCAGAAGAGTGGCCTCATCCTTCTGAGCTACAACAACTTCAGCAGCAGCTTCTTTCGAACGAGGTTGCTTGCGACAAGGGTGGTTGTGATGGTGTCCTAGCATGGCTGCTTTGTGACAATGGAAACGTGCACGGCTCATTACAATCCCAAACATGGTTCCTATGCCAAAGGCAAGACCTACTTTAAGCTGGGGTCTCATTTTCTTTGTTGTAGATTAATTTTAACCAAACTACAAAATAATAAATGTTGTCTGAATAAAAATTGGGTTGAGTAAGCTGAATATATATAACAATACATAATAATAAACAATGAAATGAGAGATAGATAATCTTCTTTTTTTCGTGATGGGCAAGCCTTCATTTGGGATTAATTAGTCAAAGTTTTTAGATGGTTAAGTAACCCCTTCTTCAAGGAATTAATACATGTAATTGTTAATGTTTTTAGTCAAAATGTATTTGTTTTTCTTGAAAGGGTCAAACTGTAATGTAAACATTGGTTTTATTTTTAAAATTTGACACAAATAGGGTATGAAGTCGTTAATTTATAAAGCCCACTCATCCAAAAGAAAAAAAAAAGCCCAAACAATTAGATAGCCCAATAAAAAGTTAAAAGAAAAATTAACTCTATACCCCAACTTACTATTCAGGGCTGAGTACGGACGCCGCGATCCGACTCGAAACCGATATAACCGACAACATATTGAAGCATTTGGTCGGGTGTATGTCGGGTCTCGGGTCAATAATTACAAAAAAATTGGGCATGAATGGTTGCGTACGGGCGGGTCTGAATCTTTAAAATTCCATCTCGTCGTCATCGAAACGGACCGAACAACCATTAAGATTCAAATGATTTTTTTCCTTTTCTCCTCTCTCTCTTTCAATCTTGTATACTCTTCGCTTTGTTGTTTTTATCCATCTTTGATATATGAGATACATGTTATATTTTACAAGTTTATAATATGTTCATGAAGGAGATGCAAAATATATATTTATACTTCTCTTCTACTTGATCTATTATTATCTTTAGATCTGCAAATTTGAAAGAAAGTAAATCTCACCTTCTTTGTTTTTTTTTTCTTCATTTAATTCTTCTATCGTTTGTTACATTATGTACAAGATATCGAACTATTTGAAAATTATGAATTTTTGGATAATGGAGTTTTAGATGCAAACAAAATTTCAATTTAATCAGTATTAACTGACCCGTTCTACTTGCCACCTGAACAAATCGAAGATGTAAACGGTTGAAATTGAGTCCAAAAAAAGAAGTGATTTTTATCGATTTTATAATTTTTGACGTGATACTGACCAAAACCGACCGATGCTATGCCTAACCCAACTCACATCTATTTACCCTTCCCTTCCCCACAATTTAAAGAAAGGGAGTAAATGATAAGAGCAAAGATAGTTCTCTGTTATAGTACAGAGGAAACTGCTAAGAAAATAAGGAAAGGATTAGATATTACAAGTACAATCTATATATAATGGTATATTATGAAACTCCGATATTTCAAAAATGGCAAAGTATCGTGTTCGATATGTATTCGATACTGATACTCGCCCGATACTCGTATCGGAGAGTATCGGACAATTAATATTATTTTTTTAAAGAAAAAATTACCGAATACGTGTCATATACCATCTATGAAGCCCGAATAAACTATTATTTGTTGTCAAATTTGTGTGTCCGACTATTATTATCTGTTATCTAAGATGTGATGTTCAAATTCTATCACAAGACAATATTACTTTGCAAAAAAAATAATCATAATAACCTATTTTTAATTTAAGAAATAAAATTAATATTTTAAAATTTCATAATAATTTGAAAGAATACACTTATTTTTAATTATTGTTTTATTAGTATTCTTTTTTCTTTCTTTCCAATCCTATCCAATCCAATATCATCACCAAAAAAATATCCTAAACTTGAAGAATATCTATTATCTCAACCGAAAACCACCAATTTTCTATCTTAAATTAAGAACCAAAAGATTACATGTGGCTAGGCTTGAAGAATGGACATAACCTCTCTCTTATTTTCAACTTGTTGCATTATTTAAGAATCGACCAATAAATCCATAAGGACCTCTTTGAAATCCATTAGTTTCCCCTTTCATAAGTGTTTTGTCACTAAAAGTTTGAAATTATTTAGGAACCAATAAAAATCATGTTGAAGACAATTTTTACATTTTCATTAGGAACAATCTGTGGTATCCTTCTTGCTCGAAGGGCACATAGGTTTTTCCACTTTGATGGCCTTAAAAGAATTTTCCCCTAGAAAGCTAACTTTTTCAAAAAGAAATTTCCAATTATACTGCTCGCTAAGACCACTTCTTCTTCCCAACCCTAATTTTTCTTTTGCTTTTTTCTTATTTCATCCATTAGAGACGGGTGATTTAAGACCAGTTTTGATCCGAAATCACCCATCTTGTCGTTATTTATTTCTTTTTTATTCAAATAAGTGATACCCACATACTTTTAGGTTTTGTTCGAGTCTTCTTTTTAGTTTTTCTCTTCGTCCAGTGTTGTTTTAATCTCGTCTTAGTGTGAAATTTTAGTTTTATCCCGTTTTAGTGCGAAGTTTTGGTTTTGTCCCGTCTTAGTACAATGTTTGTTTGTTTTGATTTGCAGTTGTGCTTCGATCCAAATTCAGTGCAGATTCAATGACTTTAGTGTCGTCAACGTTGCAGATCTGGATGCATGACTATTCCAGACATTTGAATTTTGTCAAATCAATTGTAGGCTTTGTCATTGACAATAAGCCGTTTTATGCTATTAACTTGGATGCTGTGAGCCTGTTCGCAGATTCATCCTTATTAGTTTTTAGCGAAATTGAACTTGTAATGATTTTGATTGACGTATTCCCTATGAATTTGAATGAATATTTTGTTTTTGAGTCAAAAAAATCTTATAAAAAGAAATGAAGATAGTAAGTTCTAATAAACAATAGTCAATAATACAACCATACACGAGTCACTTGAAAATTCCTGTCAAAAAATAAAATAAAATGAGTCACTTGAAAATATGTATTCACTGTTTCCAACTCTCATATGTGATCAAAACTCTGATCCCGGAGTTTGGGTTCACTCCATTTACCGCTCATCAATTTATTATCCATTTAAGAGAGAGATAGACACAATAGAAAAATTGTGGGACCCACCGAGAGTTGTAAATGGAGTGAACCCAAATTCCTGTCTGCATGCTCATAGCTTTATTGTCTTTCCCATGAATCTTTCATATTCGATGCAATTAATGTTTGTGTGGCTCGAAATCACTTGAAAACACATACTCATCCAAGTGGTACTGGTCGTTTGTAGAGAACAAAGTAGAGAAAATTAATTAAAGGTCACGAGATCAAAGGAAATGGTGATTCATTCAATTATAATCTAATGTTTGTGACTGACATGTGGTGTCATGTCATCGATGAGCAAAGTTAAACCTTATGGTGTTTGTCAACAACGTGGAAATATGAAATGACAGATAAGTTATTTTTATGTCTTGGTTCACTTAATTCATTTCACTTTTTGTTAATTCTTGTTTTGTTTTTCACTATGATCTTAATACTTATGATAAGTCATTAAGTAATAGTAATGTGTTCATTCTCTACTTAACCATATTAATTTTTAATTTCCATTAATTACTAGATGTCTCGTAATAATAAATCTATGTTCAAATTTAAGTTGATCAATCATAGAATCAAATCTCATGAATAACACTATACTTTAATTAAACTTGACAAGATTAATCTTTCAATGAATTTAAAAATAAATTTTTTTATCTTAAAAATTTGAGAGAGTATTTTTTTGGACAAAAGGTAATAATACTTAGGCAGGACACTTTTCACACTAATAGTACTTAGGTAGGACATCTATCCCTGGTATAAAACAATTTTACTAATAACTAGACACCGACCCGTGCTATCGCACAGGTTTTGTAGATTTTCATATATTATATAAAAAGAACTATAATAAATTTTTTAAAATACCATATTGAATATTATAAAAATCATGCAATGCAGACCATCCATGTTTAAAATATATGCTGCCATTAATTTTTTCAACTAAAATTTCAAATTAATTTCCGTTTGGATCAATAAGGGTGTGTTTGGTAGGAGAGAAAATGAGAAGAGAGAAATAGAAACACGGAAACCGATGCATGTATTTGAGTATTTCTATTTCTCTCTTTTCATTTTCTCTCCTACCAAACAAATGTTAAGTGTAGCATAACGATGTACGTTGTTGTCACCAAAATCAGATGCAAACATTTTTTGTAACATGACCGCGCCATAAAATAAAAATAATAACAATGTTAAATCTCTACCAATGTGAAATGCTCAAATACAATCAAATACATTCGGTTGAAATAAAAGATATACTTACTTTACCATGGTGAAACTCAACATAATAAGTTTGATATTTGAACATGTATTACAGAAACAATTGATTGAATTGCAAAAATATTTTAAATGGATTGATATGTCATAGTGGCTAATATATGAAGCCTTTACAAAAAGGTTATAAGTTCAACTCATGCTGAGGACATTTTTTAATAATTAAATTGGAGTTTTAGTAGGGTTAAATTAGGGTTACTTGGAGACTTAACAACTTTTATATATATAATTATATATATAATGATGAAAACTTTAATTTATATCAAAGAAATTGCAAACAATACATTTTTCTTATAAAAATTGCAAACAACATCTGCATCCAATACACCCTGAAGAACATATAGAAAATACAAATAACACAAATACACAAAATGAAGCCTCGAAAGAGGTACACAAATACGTTAACTTCAATAGTAACTTTGATTAGACGATATATAATTCACAAATTCAAGCACTAATCATTTTTCAGAAGTGTGGCCTCATCCTTCTGAGCTACAACAACTTCAGCAGCAGCTTCTTTCGAACGAGGTTGCTTGCGACAAGGGTGGTTGTGATGGTGTCCTAGCATGGCTGCTTTGTGACAATGGAAACGTGCACGGCTCATTACAATCCCAAACATGGTTCCTATGCCAAAGGCAAGACCTACTTTAAGCTGGGGTCTCATTTTCTTTGTTGTAGATTAATTTTAACCAAACTACAAAATAATAAATGTTGTCTGAATAAAAATTGGGTTGAGTAAGCTGAATATATATAACAATACATAATAATAAACAATGAAATGAGAGATAGATAATCTTCTTTTTTTCGTGATGGGCAAGCCTTCATTTGGGATTAATTAGTCAAAGTTTTTAGATGGTTAAGTAACCCCTTCTTCAAGGAATTAATACATGTAATTGTTAATGTTTTTAGTCAAAATGTATTTGTTTTTCTTGAAAGGGTCAAACTGTAATGTAAACATTGGTTTTATTTTTAAAATTTGACACAAATAGGGTATGAAGTCGTTAATTTATAAAGCCCACTCATCCAAAAGAAAAAAAAAAGCCCAAACAATTAGATAGCCCAATAAAAAGTTAAAAGAAAAATTAACTCTATACCCCAACTTACTATTCAGGGCTGAGTACGGACGCCGCGATCCGACTCGAAACCGATATAACCGACAACATATTGAAGCATTTGGTCGGGTGTATGTCGGGTCTCGGGTCAATAATTACAAAAAAATTGGGCATGAATGGTTGCGTACGGGCGGGTCTGAATCTTTAAAATTCCATCTCGTCGTCATCGAAACGGACCGAACAACCATTAAGATTCAAATGATTTTTTTCCTTTTCTCCTCTCTCTCTTTCAATCTTGTATACTCTTCGCTTTGTTGTTTTTATCCATCTTTGATATATGAGATAAATGTTATATTTTACAAGTTTATAATATGTTCATGAAGGAGATGCAAAATATATATTTATACTTCTCTTCTACTTGATCTATTATTATCTTTAGATCTGCAAATTTGAAAGAAAGTAAATCTCACCTTCTTTGTTTTTTTTTTCATTTAATTCTTCTATCGTTTGTTACATTATGTACAAGATATCGAACTATTTGAAAATTAGGAATTTTTGGATAATGGAGTTTTAGATGCAAACAAAATTTCAATTTAATCAGTATTAACTGACCCGTTCTACTTGCCACCTGAACAAATCGAAGATGTAAACGGTTGAAATTGAGTCCAAAAAAAGAAGTGATTTTTATCGATTTTGTAATTTTTGACGTGATACTGACCAAAACCGACCGATGCTATGCCTAACCCAACTCACATCTATTTACCCTTCCCTTCCCCACAAATTAAAGAAAGGGAGTAAATGATAAGAACAAAGATAGTTCTCTGTTATAGTATAGAGGAAACTGCTAAGAAAATAAGGAAAGGATCAGATATTACAAGTACAATCTATATATAATGGTATACTATGAAACCCCGATATTTCAAAAATGGCAAAGTATCGTGTTCGATATGTATTCGATACCGATACTCGCCCGATACTCTTCGATACTCGTATCGGAGAGTATCGGACAATTAATATTATTTTTTTAAAGAAAAAATTACCGATACGTGTCATATACTTCTCGATACACGTATCAAAGAAGTATCGGACAACTAATGTCCTATGATGATAGAATTAGAGGACATCATACTGATACAATCTGTGTTTCCTCTTAAATAGTGAATGTTAGGGGATGATGTTCTTTGTGCGATACTTTTGATGTTTTTTTTTTGGATAGTACTAGTTATGTTATTTTTTGTTAGTACTTACTTAACTTAAGATATGTAATCGTCACTTGTTTGCTCAATATGTAATCGTCAATTGTTTGCTCAGTTTGAGTAATTTGAATTTGAATTTATTATCATTTTCAATTTTTGTTAGGTTTATATACTGTGCATTTATATATTTAATTTTAAATAACGTATCGCGGCAGTATCGTATCGGAGATTTTGAAATTTTTTCCGTATCGGTATCGTATCGATATCGTGTCACATATTCGGGCTTCATAGATGGTATATATAATGGTTTATTCTATGATCCTATTGGTGCATTGCAATTCTACTACTAACATAATGAAAAACAAATAAACGTGAGTCACCACTTCTAGAATGATCACTTGAGAGTAGAATAAAATCATTCCACTTCTTTGGCTTAATGATATTTCTCTTGGGCTTTCCTGCAATGTTGGACTCAATGTTATCATTTGGCCCATTACTTCCAACACCTCCCTTTCCAGATACCATAGTTTGTATATATTAAACTGATCTATTCTTTCCAAAACATGTTCTATGCAGTCAATTTATTTTTGGTTAAGTTTTGCGATTTGGTCTCTTCATTTCATACTTTAATAAAATTAATTTGTAATAATGTCTTTGTTTCTATTGAATGAAACAAAATTAAAGGTCTTCTAAAGTTCTAAGCTATAAATAGGACCCTCTACCAAAGGAAAAACAATTCTTCACTCTTGTAATTTATTTCAAAGTTTTAGTAATTTTATTTCAAGCTTTCTTTACTTTCTTATTCTTTAGTTTTCTGTTTTTAATTTTATTTTGCAGCTGCTAATCATGTTCATGTGTGAGTAGTTTTCTTTCATTTTTGGACTACGAAAAGTAATTCAAGAATATACATTACATAATCCATTCTTTCATGTTTTTGTTGATTAAAATTTCTAACAAATCATATTCATATCATATCATATTCTAACACCATGTCATATTGAATCATAGTGTCCTTTTTTAAGATAGTTTTTTTTTATTGTTTCCAAGGTTTTCTTAATCACTCACTATACATAATTTATCATATATTTGAACTATTTTAACCATATAAGTTGTTATAGAAAATTGTTGTCAAATTTGTGTGTCCGACTATTATTATCTGTTATCTAAGATGTGATGTTCAAATTCTATCACAAGACAATATTACTTTGCAAAAAAAATAATCATAATAACCTATTTTTAATTTAAGAAATAAAATTAATATTTTAAAATTTCATAATAATTTGAAAGAATACACTTATTTTTAATTATTGTTTTATTAGTATTCTTTTTTCTTTCTTTCCAATCCTATCCAATCCAATATCATCACCAAAAAAATATCCTAAACTTGAAGAATATCTATTATCTCAACCGAAAACCACCAATTTTCTATCTTAAATTAAGAACCAAAAGATTACATGTGGCTAGGCTTGAAGAATGGACATAACCTCTCTCTTATTTTCAACTTGTTGCATTATTTAAGAATCGACCAATAAATCCATAAGGACCTCTTTGAAATCCATTAGTTTCCCCTTTCATAAGTGTTTTGTCACTAAAAGTTTGAAATTATTTAGGAACCAATAAAAATCATGTTGAAGACAATTTTTACATTTTCATTAGGAACAATTTGTGGTATCCTTCTTGCTCGAAGGGCACATAGGTTTTTCCACTTTGATGGCCTTAAAAGAATTGCCCCTAAAAGTGATCTTAACAAGAGAGTTCTTGTGGAAGAACGTCGTCCATGATGGAAAGATGAAGAAATTGTGATAAATTTCAAATCATCATATCATATCTATAAAGTGTAACAATGTAGGTTTTGTAGAGATATAGGTTATTTTGAAATTAAATGTATGTATTTAAATTGATGGTTGTAAAGTAGATGTGGTGTTTGTGTAGTAAATAAAAATTACTTATGCAAATAGTTACCGTTGTATTGTGTGTATTTAAGATTAACGTATCTTCATGGTTCTTAATTGTGGTTGTAGATACATGTGATTTTTTATATTGGCAGAAAAGATAGCCAAATATGATTGATGCAAATACATAATTGTGAAAATACACCACTAGATTGCATAATGTTTCTCGGATTCTGTTTTGCATTATGTTACATGCTAATTTCATTGCATATTACTTTTGAATTCTCAATTAAGTTTTTGGCTTGTAATGATCTATGCCTACTTGAAGGAAAATAATTAACTCGGTACCCTTCACTTAATTTATCTTGCAGTCAACCGATTTCAACCTTAAAACTCGAACCAATTTTGGAGATATTTTATAAAAATCACCCTTCACTTAATTAAAAATTCATATGTGGACCCATTTGATTGACTTACCTACTAACAAACAAGTTGTTTTGGAAAAAAACCTATTAACAAACAATATTGTAAGCGGAGAAGGATATTGAGGGTAGGGATATTGTACAAAATGAGGGGGGTTTAAAATAGCAATCGCGCCGCGGTCCTTGATTTTGTTGACTGTCCCGGTCAAATGCAGCTAATACAACAACATAAAAAACTATTTTATGACAATTTAAATCGCGGTCGTATATCTTTATTTAAAACCTTGATGAGGACGTGAAAAAGCTCATCGAGAATTCATAAAAAAATTAAGATTTCATCAAAGATTTTACTTGTCTCCTAACCGAACAATTCTGATTATCAATCTTCTTCGTAAACTGGAGGATTAAGACAAAAATAGTCTAAACTTTGCACTTTTTAAACAAAACTGTTTTTGCTTGAAAAGTCATTATGATAGCATTCCTTCAAAAGTCAACCTGGCTAACTAAGAGAAGAAAGAATTGTGCAACAAGAAGACCCTTTATGCAGTCTTTGTAGTAACAGGGAGGACATCTCAAAATCAAGATGACCAAACAATGCAGCATGACTATACAACTTCAAAGATATTATTGCTATATTTGATTTCTTAAGAAACACTTTAAAACATTTGATGACATTTTTCTTGTAATATTAGAGTAAATAATAGGTGGTTGCATAAAAGTGAGGAGGCTTTAGTGGAAACCACTTGAGTTGGTCCAGTGGTGTTGACTTGGGTCTTTGAAGTATGTTTTTTTTTAAGGTTTCAGGTTTGATTTCTTCTAGTACAAATTTCGGTAGACTATTTCATACAAAGCAAAAAACTCTAACTTTAACCGACCCCTGCAAATGGGCGGTGGAATCAATTCCATCGATTAGTCGGTTCTAGGGCCGGATACTGAATTTTAAACAAATAAAACTATAAGTTGCACAATTAGAGATTTCTGATTTTCTTAGAATCATAATTAAACACTCTGTATGTAACATCCCAGATTTTCGGAACATTAATTACACACATTTTAAGTGAAAAGACTATTTTTTTTTCCTTATTAAAGAATCAAATAAACTAATAATTTCAGATATCAATTATTGTGATAATACATTTCTTCAAAAATAATATTTCAGAGTAATGATAATTACAAAAGATTAAAATTCCCTTAACTCAAAATAAAATCCTAAACCAAGACTCTTGGTCTTTTACTACCCAAGCACTCAATCTATAGCTGGTCATAACTCTGGACGCTTGTGAGAATCTTTCTCGACAAGACAAGCACCAATGTCCATGAATCTCGGAGTCTCAACTACCGCTGCGCAACTCTGATCTACTGACTTATTAACCTGGCCAAATTTATTCATGAGGGTCGCTCCAAAACATAGGGAAACATCATCAATTAAGCATGCATACATATTGAAAGCTCATAAATTATCTACATTAAAATAAGTAGCTACACTCACTCACCACACCGGCACCATAATTACCCTCTCCAATGCTTCACCAAATCCTAGAGGTTAGTCTATATGACACCCTAATGCACCCTATATGATCCGGATATCACCGCTCCGCAGAGTAAATGTCCCACCATTGGACACAAATACCCCACCGTTGGATATTAAGGTTCGGTACCCCACCGTTGAGTATTATTCTGAACCACACCGACACCAATGAATGAATGAATTCCTATCACCGATAAGTTAGTCGCACTAGAAATTACTCACACCAAGTAATTAATGAAAAAGAACTTGTCCTAACTCCAGTTTAGAGACAAGATCACCCCAATGATAACCTCAATCACAAAATCAAAAGACATAATAAATTCATAGATAACAAGACAAAAATAACTCACACCCAAGAACTCATATCATTTACGCACACCATAAGAATAACATACAAGCATAGATTATAACAAAGATAAATAAACAACGGAGGACCCTCTTACCTTAAGGGCAACTCTTAATAAATACACAACCAATAGTCTTTGCTCCAATGTAAATCACACCTTCACAGAAAAATACTACTAATTAATCTTAGATTTCAAATTCTATTTACTCTTAACTCCTACCCAAACTTAGGTTCGATTAAAGTATAATTCAACACTACTTAATTATTTTACTATCAAAATAAAACCTTTTAAAAACCTTATAATTGTTATCGTAAATATAATACTTTAAACATCGCTGATGCTGTTTTCAAATTCAAAACACTAGCAAATCAACTATTAAAACATAATGGTAGCTTTTAAAATAGTACATACTATCATTTCATATTTTAGTCCAATTAAATCATTCTTGTTTTGTTACGTGAAGTCAACTAAGCAATTGCTTACATAGCCAATTTAAAAGTAATAATGACAATTAAAATATGCTATTAATTTCATACTCCCTCCGGTCTCATATATAAGAAACAAAAAAAAAATTTACAAAGTCTTAAATATAAGAAAAAGTTACTACAATCATTACATTTATTTTGAATATTCCAATTTTACCCTTTGTTTTACTTTTCCCCATAATAAATAATAATTTAATTTAAACAAAAAGTAAGGGTAAAAGTGGAAATGACATGTTTTTCCTAATCATTTACTCCACTTTCTTAAAGGGTGTGCCTTTTTTTTTGTTTCTTGTATATGAGACCGGAGGGAGTAAGTGATAAATCTGAACATTATATTTCCTATACTCCAAAAATATTTGACTCAAATATACATCCATATTAATCTTTTCTAAAAGACATCATATGAATATAGTACTCTATTATGATCATAGTTACTATTCTTCAAAAGAAATCAATCGGATTTATTTTACTAAAAATTCCAGCACCATCTAAATAGAGCAATTTCAACTTATTGGAGATTACTAAAAGTAGTAGACATATTTGTCACATTGTTAAACATCGATGGAAGTTAGACATTTTAAAACATAGAATTTCACATTAGAATAAAAGCTAGATAGAAGAATAGTCTTAATAAAACTTTATCTGAAATTTGAAACATACTTTTAGAACTAAAAATTGAAATGAGACATAACAACAATATTTTTTTTCCAGCAATTATTAAAAGAAAGAAATCTCGTCTTCTCTTAATTTTTAATATCAATAATCAAATTCAATTCAAGACTAATACTACTTGCAACATGTTCATAACCCTAAACTGAGTTTTAATGATAAATTGGCATTAAGAACAAAATGAATAGCAAGAGTAAAAATATTCTTACTTGTGGTGATAGCTTAAGTGTTGACTCCTATACGGTTTAACCTTTTTCCTCTAATAACTCTCTTTGTGTTATCTCTCTGAAACTTTCTATTTCTTTTCTAAGAGCGTGAAATATGATTGAGAAATTAAATGAGAGAAACTGATACTCCTATAATAATAACATATCTCCTAACTAATAGGAACTAGTAGAGTAAGAGGTGGAGTTCATGCAATCTGAAAAATAGGAGAAGGAGTTATAATTCCACTTCTAACCTAGGCAGGCCATCACATTTGTAAACTAACACATATATATCTATTTATTGGCCCACGTACAAACACATACACTACACCTTGTTTAATTATTTTATTTTATATACCTATATAATTTCTTCTTCCTTCACATTAATACAATTAGACCATATATAATAAACATTATAAGATAAAATTATAAAATACTTATACAATAAAAAAATTTACGGGATGTTACACTGTACATAGTGATTAACCTAGTTTGATGTTCGATGTGCTTTGGTCAATTTCAGTTGGGCTCTTGTGGAAGCATGGCCCATTAGTACTTGAAGATCCAATAAATGAATAGATTTAACTTTTTGACGTTTTGTTTAACAATTTTTTTTTACCATTTTTATCATCAAGAGTTACTCCTTCCATCCTAATTTATAAAAAAAAAAACCCACCTTTTCTAGTTCAAAATTATAAGAAAAACTAGTAATTTTTATCATTTTCAAGATTTACTTTTACTTATTCTAATGAAATTTAATGCAAAATGCATTTAAATTACTCTATCTTCTTTTCCCCATAACCAATAATCATTTAAATTCTTTTTACATCACCACATGAAACAATTCTTTTTACATCATCACATGAAACTTATTTTAAGAAAAACACAAAAATTCTTTTTACTTTTTTTTAATAATGTAATTTTTTTTCTCCTTATAATTATAATAGGACGAAGAGAGTGTATAATTTGTGTACCAAATAACTAATTAACCTATATGGTGGAATGACATTCAACGGTACATACAATTGAATAGACAATCTGAAGACTTATTTGAGAAACTTTTTTGTCGTTTTTATAAGTCTCTTTCAATTTTCGAACACATGTATTTTTTCTTTACCTAAATACCCTTAATTATTTTACCTCTTTTTTTACACTTTACAATAAATACTATGATAAAATATAAATAAATTCTATCTCTTAAAGGATAAAATTTTAAAAATAACATCCACCGTCAATAAATTTATTATTACTACCAATTTTCTTAATTCGTGTAATTTAGTCAAGAAAATTATATATTTAAAGACAAAGGTAATATAAAATGTCTTGGAATGCGAAAATAGAAAATTGGACTATAAAAAACATTGGCTTACTTCACTTGTCTAAAACATCCTTTCCTCGAGGTTTATAGTGGAACATAAGTTCATCAATATATAAATGCAATTTTATCATATAAACTTGGGGATAATGAAATTTATTGAATAAAACTGGAAGTGTTTGTGTTTGTTAATTGTGAGAGTGGTGAATTTGAATATACCGCTTCAACATTAAACAACCACGGTAAATCAATATCCGTTGTTGTCGCTTCAGAGACTTATTTATAGTGGATTTCAGTCAAGATTACGAGGGCGATAGAAACCTTGGTTGTACATGAACAACTTTTAGCGAAGATGAATGATAAAAGAGCAATTGTGCCGATGTTTTATAACTTAATAATGGATCAATTTATTAAAAAAAAAAAAAATAGCATTCCCAAACTTTGCCTTGCTTAGTGAAATGTCAAGCACGTTATTCTTGATCCGAAATAAGAAGGGGACAAAGAGAAAGGAATTAGATAGTATATATAAATGCAGTGGACAAAAATACTTCAAACCATGTGGGTGAAAATATTGGTCTAAGATAAGCGTGGAAAAATTAATATTTGACCCTTATTTATAAACCACACCTACCAGTACTATCTTAGTATTTCAAAATATTTGCAATTACATAATGATAAAACAGTGTTGCACTTTAGGTTTTATGGCATCAATTTTGTACCAACATTGAAGAAACATAACCAGTGATGTTATATTGTTATAAGTATGTTGTCTGCAGGGCCGGTCTAATGTAATATGAGGTCTAAAGTTAACATTAAAATGAGACCTAACAAAAAATGATCTTTTTTTATTTTATTTTGAGGTCTAAAATCCTTGGAAAAAATTATATTTTATGGAGGTCTAAAGCCCTAACTTAAGTAGCTTTGGGTTTGGACCGACCCCGATTGTTTGCTTCTTATGTTTAGCCAAACATTTTAATTCAGAAGTACTGTAATTACTTGTAATTAAGGTTTCACTTATAAGTCCATATTATGGTTTCAAGAGCACCACCAACATCAAACAAAAGGCATTAATAATTTCACCTAAGATAGGCATTAACAATTTCACCTAAGATATTTTTAAGACATTGAGTAAGTCAATGCTGTCATACTTCATTTATTTAGTTCATTCTAAATCAAGAGGGGTGGTGTCTCTGAGGGGTTATGTATGGTAGCGATGTGCTTATTTGTTTTCTTGTAGTTTTTTCTTTTTTCTGTTTGGTGTCCTATCTTTTTTAGAGATTGTTAGGTTCTGTTCGAGTGTACTTCTGGTACCTCCTTGTTGTACTGAACTTTCTCTTATTTTTTTTCTTTTTTATATTACTTATATAGTATATTTGCAATTAAAAAAAAAAAATCTAAATCAAGGTGGGATTGACTATCACTTAAACTTCAGTTCCACAAACGAATCGTTAGTTAGTTCAGTGGTAATCGACACTGAATTTGGTAGGGAAGACCACGGTTCGATCTCCTGCAATTGCGATCGTGAGAGGGTTTGAACCACTTAATGCTAGAACACCCAAACTAGATTAAATTGGTAGTGAAAGACAAATTTTCTTCTTCTTCTTCTTCAAATTCCACGATCTCCCACTCTCAATTGTTGTGAGTCTCTCACATAACTATAGTTAACTAAATTTAACATCACATCTTCATTCAATTTTTTAAGGTACTCCCTCCGGTTCTTTTTATAAGAGACAATTGACTTTTTAGATTCATTAAATAATATAGACCAAATACATTAATTTTTCAATGAATTTAAAAAGTGGATTGTCTCTTATGAAAAGGACCGGAGAAAGTATTAGGTATATGAATCATATAGTATCTTGCGTATATTTTAAAGACTGAAAAATAATATTAATCACTACAATTGGCGATAGAAGCATATTTCGCATTTTATTTTATTTTATTTTATTTGAGTGATGTTATGTATTTGACTCCATAACTTATCTTATTTTTATGGATTATTTTTAATATGAGAAAATGTGGTACACTTTAGATGTAAGTTTAATAATACTGTGATTATATTGTCCTCCTGGCCATCGTTTAGAAAAAAAAGAGAGGGTCTCGGCTAGATGGGGAAAAACCGGTGTTAACAATAACGACTAAAAGAATGCAGATGTTTCATCTGCCACCGTTTATCAACATCCCTTCTAGCATCCTCTACCACTTGCTCAACATCATGCATATGCAAATCACATAGGTGGTTTGACCCAAAAAATCATGCATATGCAGATCACATAGGTGGTTTGACCCAAAAAATTTAGCAGGTTATGACAGTCTCATTTGTGTTTGGGAAAGTCTCACTTCTGGACATAATCCCCTGGTGGCCCTACGGGCCTCTGCTTCTCTACGGGCCTCGATTTCGGCTAGTCATACCGTATTCAATGTGGACACAAAAAATCCACTATCGATTACCATACCGCTCTCAACCATGGTGACTAAACAACACTGGTGAGTGCAATATGACTAGCCGACGAAGGACTACACGACCATTTACACACAAAATAACTAAAACTAAACAAACTATATTTACTAAAAAAAGAAACAAAATAAGGGAAGTGGTAGAGGCGAGGAATAAAAAACCCAAGGGGTCTATTTATAGCAATTTTGGCGGCATAAGTGGCCAATTAAAATTGGCCACTTGACATACCTTTGACCGGTGCACGAGAATTGACCACCGATCGTCCGCTACATTAGACAACATTGGCAAAATTTCTCTTCTTTTTGTTTTTTTTTAATTTTTATAACTTTCGCTATTTAAATAACAGAAAAATAAAAATAGAAATACGTAGAGCACACGAGAAGGTTATAGGATGACAAAAGAAAATTTCATTTTTAAAATGTCAAAGGAGGTAATTGTGAAATCGTCATGATCGTGAGAGAAAATACTATTGTCAAAGGGGGTAATTGCAGATGTATGCCCAGGAAGTGAAGTAAGCATAATGCATCACTTCCAGTTCCATTTTATGCATTAAATTTGACAATAATATATCTTCCCTTCAAGGAGAAATAATGATAGTTTATTTTTTTCATTTAATTAGGGGTATTTTAAAAAAAATTTAATTAATGCACCTTAAGTTTTAAAAAGAATCTTATAAAATGGGATAATAAAATTTTGAAAAAATGTCTATATATTAAAACGGAGGGAGTGTGTAATAAAAGCCTAAAGAACAAAATCCATATGAACAATTCCAAAATAACTATTATATACTTCTACAGATTATTTTATAAATCAAAATATATATACAGTGTAGCATATTTTCTCATATTAAAATAATCCATAAAAATAAGATAAGTTATATATGGAGTCAAATATATAACATCACTGAAAAAAGTTGAAATAGCGAAGAAAATTTAGATAAGAAAAAAATGTGAAATATGCTTTTATTGCCAATTGTGGTGATGAATATTATTTTTCAATCTTTACAATGCAAGTTATGGATTTAAGCTGTTATTTTTGCTTTTTCTACTAGTGTAAGAGATAGTGAGATATTGTCTTTATCTAGCTGGATGACATAAATTTCAACATAGATTAAGTCTATGCTATCACCGTAGATGTATCAGAATAACGATGACTCACCATAATTTTATAGAAGTACATTATGTAATTTTTAAAAAATTACGGTGGATCGCCGTGATTATAAAATATTCATCGTGATACCAAAGATGCACTAAGAGACCCTGTCTATATATTGTTCCTTCTTCATATTTGGGCTTCAAACACATCTTTAGCAAAGTTGGATAGTAAATTATTGGCTTTGTTACTTGTTATGATGAGGAGGATGTGTCTTGGGGGGTGAATAGTCCAAATCAAACTCAGGATTTTTCTCACTTTGTTTATTTTTCTGATTAAGGTTCTTGTGAATGACACTCCAAGAAACTGAGCCATGAGTTTTAGTTTTTGAAGCACTTGAATCTTTTCTCATGGCTTTGAGCATCTTTTTGTTACTACTTAATTCTCTCCTTGACTTTTGAGTATTAACCAACCAATTCTTCATCTTGCTATCTTCATTCATCATTGGAAAATGATTTGGAAATGATTCAAAACCATTTATATGGTCACTCTGCAATATATAAAAAGCAAATATTAAAGTATCTTAATATTAATATGTATTTAATAATGCAAGAAATTCAATACTTAAAAAATTAAAATGTACGAATTTTAAAAAATAATTTCTACATTTCCTTAACATGTTAACATTCTCTATGTTTTAAATTGAAAATATACAACAACCACAATAATTGCTATCATAGTATAAAAGATTATGAGATCTCCACAATAACATCAATTATAATTTCAACTCTATAAATCACATTTTACTACAATATAAAAATTCACAGCGTAATTGAGACTGCAATTGCAATATTGCCAATTTGAAGTCTCCAATATTGCAAATTCAACTATATATATATATATATATATCAGCCAAGGTAACCACATAAGGTTTTTTGATGTCTATGTGACCAATAGTATAAAACGGATGTAATCGAGTTTATATCAACTACATTTAACTGAAATGTTTTTGGTATCAAAAGTTTGTAAATATTCTTTGCGTCCTTAATTATAAGTATTCATTGATAAAAAAAATTGTCCCTAAATATAGATTAATTTTCAAGTTATTAGATGCATGGATTTATTATTATTTTCCAAATATAATTATAAGTAATACTAATAATTTGCTTTTGAATATGAAAAATGAATATTATATACTTCACTTCTATATCTTCCTATTTTTTTTTTTAAGTATCCTAGTGGCTAGAATTTCACTTTTTAAGATGAAATTGTGAGAGTATCAGAGTTCGAATTGCAGTCCCTGCATTTTACATATATACAATGTCCTTACTAATTGAGTTATGATCACAGGGACTGTATCTTCCTTAGAGTACATCTATACATAAAATGTATTCTAATTTAATAATAGTTATACACAAAATATACAAATTAATTACACTAGCAATTTTTCTTAATATATATATGCGAAAATTGTAAAAGGGTGCTTAAAAAAAAGGCCGAAATGAGTATATTTCATAAAATTAAACTATATGCTAAGAAAATTATAGTATTTTAGGTGAGCAAACCTTGATAGAGAAATGGTTTTTGTTCTCCACCTCCATATCTTGAGTGTTGCTAAGAGGCAGGGCAATGCAATATGCATGGAAGGAAAAGCACAGAAAGAAAAGAAGATATGTGACTGACATTCTCAGAGACAGAAAGTATACACACAAAAATTGAGAACAAATGTGTTGACACATGAAGGAGTATATGAAGAAACAATGAAGTAAATTGCATTAAATGCAAAATAACTTGAGGAGTAAAAGGGTATGTTATAGAACATGGAGTTGTAGGGGAAGAAATAGAGTGGTAAAAGAAAATCAAACATATGGTGGCTCCACTTATGTCTCTTCCTTATTTTGGTATCAATTTCAAGGGTCCCAAAAATGGGAAAATAGAAGAAAATTTGTCATTAATAGGAAGAGAGACTGAGAGAGAGAAGTCCATAACATATATATTTTACTTGTTTAAAGTGGTACCTCTAAGTGTCGTGTCGCATTATGTTTCACATATTTTTTAAGATTTGCGAAGATGTTGATTAGTTGTGTTGATTTTAATAATAAAATGAGTTTTATTCATTCAATTGTTTTATTAATAGTAAGAGTTAGTGAAATAGTTAGGTGAATTAAAATATTCTTTCTTGCATATAAACAAAAGTTCTATATATAAAATAAATATAAACAAAAGTTTATCAACTAAGTTGATGTATTTGATTTAAATTTGAAACTTAATATGTCAATTTTCTTTAGCCAAATTATATTTATATTTAAGATCAAAAGTATATTAAATAATGGTATATTACTGAAAAAATATTGCAAAAGGGAGGAAGGAGAGAGTATTAGACTTGATATAGTTAAACAAATGGTGTATTTGAGAGTATATATAGGAGTGGAGCAGAGGGCTTTGAAATAAAAAATGACAGAAGTGGAAGGAATAATAGGTTTTTTGGAGGATGGGAAGTTTATTTTCTTGATAATATAAAATTTCTCTAATTTGAGGAGCTAAAAAATTGTATAGAAGAAGGATTTTAGAGGGTTTATATAAACTGCGGCGGTTTTATTGTGGAGGTTTAAAACCCCCGCAAAGATGAAAAAATATGAAGAAAAATATTTTAAAAAATACGGAAGCTTTTCCTTAAAATATAGTAATACAAGTCAAAATTTATAATAAAAAAATTAATCTTATACTAAATAAACAACAAAAAGCAACATATGAGAGTATTTATATTACTAGAAGGAGAGAAAGTTCATGATAGTCTTTGTATATAGGGAAATAATATTTTTACATTCATTTTTTGGGCCATTCTTTAAAATTATAAATTATAAAGTCAAAATTCCATCACTAAATTCACACTTCATGAACATCCGAATAAATTTTTATGAGTCTCGCTAACGTGAATCCTAACTCTTAAGAGTATATGTTAAATAACTAAAACGTACTTGTTCAAAAAAAAAAATAACTAAAACGTAGAAAATTTATACTAAAAAATACAACAATTCAACTTTTAAAAAGTTGAACGCACAACTTTGAAAAGAATATTTTAAGGTACATTGTAGTTAGCATTTGTCTTTTTATATATTGTCAATATTGACTTGTGAAATTAGTAGTAAAATATCTTGTAAAGTTGGAACATGAACAAAAATCAAGAATTGCATTGCCTCCCAAATTTGTCCACTTTTCCACATTGGGAAACCATGATTAAGATTTAAGACTATCACAATCATAGTGGTTAGTGTTTTTTTTATTTTTTCCTTATAATTTGGGACGGAAAGAGTATATACAAAAGTCATATACAAAGTCAATACTTAATTTCTAAGAAAATGTTAATAATACTCGAGAGTGGAGAACAAATTCCTATCTACTTGTCATTTTTAACTTTTTTAATTACGGCCGTTTAAGGATAATTAATCTTGTTAAAGAATATATGGTGCATACAATGTGGAATTTTCCTTTTTAATTGATTTTTTTTCCATACGCTTGAGACATGGTTCAAACATCTGATCACTTGCTTAAGGAGTTCAAGATTCTTACTACTTAAATAAATTTATTATTAATTATCATTTTACTTGATCTTTAACTCTCTCACCTCAGTCACCAAATCAAACTTATATTTTTCGTAGTGAATAGTCAATTATCTTGGGTTCAAATAGAAAATGGTAGTATTATTCCCGTGAGTTTAACTCAATTGGTAGGAACATCGCGTTATATATGTAGAAGTCGATATTTGAACCCGAACACTTCACTTATTTATCTTTAAGGTGAAATTTCTAGTCACTAGACTACTTGATAAAAAAAAGGAAAGGGTGATATTAATCTCAAAATGGGCAAGAAAATCAGTAAAATCTGAGTAACCATTGTTTCACTAAGAGGTCATAAAAAAAAGTTTTATGGATCTGGTTTAAAATTAAACTTACTATTTTTAGTAAATAATTTGAATACAATATTATCTTTAATTATTCCCTATTTTTTTTTTATCATTATAACATTGACTTTTTTACTAAAAATTATAAAAATCACCGTTAACATTTTTTAGATATTCATATTAGAGAAGCCTCTAAAATAATTTGGTTCCTAACAAAGTAAAACATTGAAATCAATATCGCAGCAGAGGCTGTATAAATGTTTTGATATTTGGCCGAGTTTGGACATCTTGAGTAGCTATAAGTAATTAAGAATTTAAGATGATTAGTTTCATATGGAAAACAAGTGTTATTTTTTTCCATTTACAATGGAGCAGATGATCGAAACCAGAACCTCATGCATAATACCTAGGATGTAATATTTTTTTTTTTTTGACAAGAAATAATATGTTAGATTGCTATGTTTGTTGAAGTTGCTACGTAATTTTTGTAACCTTATAAATCATCATGTTTACAATTGCGGTGATAAACCCTCCCAAAGCTTGTGGATATGAAATACTACATTCCTGGTAAAACCTCTTGCATGTTTCCAAATATTAAATAATAGTTTTCCTTCGGTTCTTGTTATGTCTTTTCGTCTTTAAAGCATTTTTAATGGTTACTTTGAATTTCATATGCTACTAATAAATGGGTCCTAAAATATCATGTCAGGTTCACCCAACTCATATATATTTTACTACAATGATACAAAATTATGTACCTTTTAATCAACTCATATTTTCATATAAAATTATTTACACCGATCTACTTAGATAAACCCAACATTAAATGATAATTTGACTTCCTTTTTCCATTCGTGTCATTGGTGTCTTCAGTTCTTTGTGACTGAAATTGGACTCTTTGTAGCTAGGAATGACCTTTGTATTGCTGCTTTTCACAGTAAATTGTCGGTGTATGAACTCGTTACGGTGTAGTCGAGTTATGCTGTGTCCTCTAAATCTTGGTTGGTGTTCATCATCCATAAACTTCATTTTTTTTTTTGCAATTTGGTTTCGCGGCCGTTTATGGGTTCGCGGAATTGTGCTTGTGGTGTGTGGATTGATTAATTCGATTGAAGATTTGTATATTACCCTTAGGTTGTTCTGAAATATCCTTTTGGATAGTTTTTGTTACACTGGGTTCGGTTTTATGCCCAAATGTGTGTATTTTTTCCCTTTATCTTAATTTTAATCTACTTAATATGTGTGCCGTTCTTTCTGCACACTTTTTGCTAAAAAAAACAAAAGTTTCTCTAAAAAAAATATCATAATTCTCTTAGATATTGTGTCCATTAAAAATGTTTTTATATCATTGCTTGACTTCATTGATAAACGTACATATACTACAAGACCGGTCAAGCATATATTTTCAAAAACAAATTTCAGTGTTTTCAAAGATCTATAGGTCAAGTGTGGAAAATTATTAATCGCACACACAACACAAAAACACTTACAAATAATTGGAATGCTCCACCTCAAAATTAACAATATGTATGGTGCCATGTTCCAACCATGAATTGGATGCATTTTTTTTAATAAGTCATTTTTTTTACGGATTTATAGTCATATAATTATAAATACATATAATTGTAAGAAAAAAAATAAAACATTACCTCAATATTAAAGAGTTCACGCCAAATCAAAACCACAATATAATTATGACAAAAATAATTGTTATACATGTACTTTCTCTTACCACAAATATAAGTTAAAATGCACTTTTATTCATTGAATATTAATAACAAATGTATCTGATTTTTTTTTATTATAGTCCAAATATATCAAAAAGTGTAATTTTATTTATAATTGTGACCGAAAGAAATACCTATCAATCTGAACATATTTAACATTCATCCCACATTAGGTGCAGCCTCCTCCACCATTTAATCTTTGAACATCACCTTCCTTGCATTTTTTCTATAGAATCACTAATAATAATAGGTTCATATTAAAGATTCTTTAAAAAATCATTTTCATTTGAAATGAAATTAAGACTATTTAATGTGACATTATAATATTAATTATACTTTCTCCAGTCTTTTTTATGAGGAACACTTTGAGAAAAAAATTGGTCATTTTTATAAGAAACTTTGACCAATTTTCAAATATTTTAAATGTTAAATTTCACTTATGCCCTTATTTATTATGAAAGAGAATATTAAAAATAAGTAAGTTAGTTGAATTAAGAGTAATTAAATAAATGTATACATGAAATAAATTTAAATTTATAACAATATTAAATGAAAATAACAATGCATAATAATGTGCTTCCTTGATATGCGTAATTTTTTCAAAGTGTTCCTTGTAAAAAGGACCGGAGGAAGTAATATTCTTTATAATTTTTTTGTAGATGTTCAAACTCTCATTCTTCATCAGATACAAAATCTAATTTTGTAGAACTAAAAATCGGTAAATACAATTTCTTCATAAATGATGACTTTCATCTTACCCATCCACAAATGGTAATTAGAGTCATTCAAACAAATCATCTTCATATTTGTATTTGACCTCACCGTTCAAACAAGTTAAATAGCATTTAACCAAGAGTTCTGATATTACTATTGGATCCGTGGATATACAATTGAGTTTGACACCACATATTATTCTAAGAGATTAATTCACATAACATTTTGAGTTTAGTGAACGAACTAACTACCATTAGATTGGTTCAAGGAATAAGAAATTTAAATTTCTTTGAGCAAGAGCATTCATGGTTTCAAATTAACATTGATATGCATGCTTAAACAAAGTTAAAATCCTTTAAACATTCGAGATTGTTAAAACTTGAAATGTGTTTCACACAAATTGTACCAACAAAAGTCCAAAGGAAGAGACAAAAGATTCATGGGTCACAGTTTCATTTTCTCACCATTAAAGAGCACAGTATATGTCCCCACCGTAAATACCGGAAAACATGACACGTGGCAGAAGACCATGTGAAAAAAAACAAACAAACACAATCGTGGGAACATATAACCTAAGCTACCATTTGACATGACAATTATGAATCCAGTGTTTCATGCTATTGCTGAAATAGAAATGTGCAAATCACATAAACTTTATAAATCAGTTATTACAACTAGAAATAGATGTACAACCTTTGATTATTTGTATCATGGAAACATGATTTTTATTGTGATCATGTAAACTGACTAGTGACCATAGATGCAAAATTACCGAGGTTAAGAGAGAAGATTTCAGCTGTTAATTTAAAATCGAACAATTCTAATATGTTATATTGTCCGGTTGTAACAATAGAATATGATGACTTATGATCATTACATAGTATTTGAGGCAAATTCAGGACGAATCTAGGGGTTATTGTTAAGTTTTAAGTCAAAATAAAGGAGGAAAAGTACATGATTAAAGAGATGACTTGTGTGTGAAGAAAGAAAACTATTTTCGCTTGTAATTCGCGCGTAAGCGCAATTATATTGCGCGTAGGCGCCATCTGATCCAGTGACTGAAGGCTGCATTCCCGTTCCTCTGCGCGTAGGCGCGAACTTTGGAGTTTTGGTTCTGTTTTCCTGCCTTTTTGCCTGCGCATAGGCGCGAAAGTGCTGCGCGTATGCGCATATTTGATGCAGTTTTGGCACGTAGGCGCAGCAGTCATATTCTATATAAGGAAAAGCCAAACTTTGGATCGAGATTCGGCAGTTGGTGACGAAAATTGAAGATAGAAGCTCAGTGGTCCTGGATTCAAGAAAGATTCAAGAGTGGAGACTCTCCCACACCTTGATCATGAACTCTTTGATTCTTCTCCATGTAATCTTTGTCTTTAACATGAATTTCTAGATATTTGGATTGGATTTCTAGGGAATTATCATGTGATTAGTTTGATCTATGTGAATTAAATGAGTATGTATGAATCATGATTCAATTTCAATCAAGTATCCTTTATGTTTAATGTATGATCGAATGGATTTGTTTTATCATGAGAATGAAAATGGATCTAGGAATTAGGGATAATTGAACAATTGCTTATCATTTTAGAGATATTAGATTAGTAATTGAGATTATTGAATTACGTGTGCAAAACCTCATTCAATCATAACTCATCTAAGAGATTAGAGAGTTGTGATGGATTGAGAGGATCATATTACCAAGAGATTGGATATGATCATTTTTTATTAATTCATCTTGAAATTAATTGCGTCATTCATTAATACGGAATTTGATTCACCAACTAATTACATTGATATGAACCGACGAAATCCAATCGTTTCACAAATTGTTTTCTAAAGTCTTTTTAGCAAAGTTTAATACACAAAAATCGCCCCCCCCCCCCCCCCCCCAATATATGTTACAAATATGAAGTTGAGCATTAATTGTCTAGCTTAGTTGATTACCACAATCCTCGTGACTCGATATTCTTTCATACTATAATTTGAGAATTCGTGCACTTGCGATTTATTTCATCAGGATACAAATTCAGCCTTGGTGATTTTAATTAATGTGCTTGAAAGTTCAAAACTAATTTTACATAAATTGATTTTAATTTAAAGTATGTTGAAATTAAAGTAGCTTGTAATTGAAAACATTCACTTGAAAGAGTAATATTGGAAGTAAAAAGTGAAAACTAAGCTTATCTAAGTTGCTTCAAATTATAACATTTCATACAAATACTGAATTTATTCTTAACCAGTCAAATCCAAATTTGAACACATCAAACGCATTGAGAATGAACTCTCGTGAATTCATCAGTGAAGTTGTAATAGTCGGTTAATTTTGTCTCTCAAAAATATAAAAAAGGCAAAAATATCCCAGAATTGAAGAGGGTACATCAAAATAGTCGTTTTTTTTTAATTTCAAAGTATGAGGTGGCACGTTAAATGTGTATGTGGCATTTCATATGGATCTCATGTAACATTGACTATTTTGTCCGAAATAAATCAAGAGTTAACGATCACTAAACTCTTAAAACTATTTCGTGTGACGCATTCACATGAAGTGTCATGTACACAATTAAGATGCCACCTCATCATACCCTACAATGAAAGAAAAGGTAAGAGATGAATGATTGGTGTTTGGTGATTCACTCATATCTTAGCACTTAAATGGTGGCTAATACCAAAAGCATGCATAACCAAAATCATTTACCATATAGCATTTGCCAAATTACATAGACAAATGATCCTTAGTTATGTAATCAAGATTGTGTATCAGTATTTATGTAATGTAAGCTATTGTTGTTACTTTTTACACTTCCTACTTAACAATAGCATAAAACATAGCCCATACAACAGAAACAAGATGCATAATAAGAAAGAAGAAAGAAAAAAGTGTGCAGAGAAATGATTTTCCATTTTTTGATATTACATTATATATATTTATTATAATGTTGATGCTGATCATGTTGAGAGCAACATCAATAATAATGAGTAAGTAATATATACAGTCTTTTGTACCATCCAAAAAGAACAAATTAATCAAACAACTTTGGAAGAATCAACTTCATGATATTTTTCCTTCTGTGTTTGGAAAGTAACTTCTCTTTTCCCTGTTAAAAACCACCTAGTAGACAAAAATAAAACATTCATATATTAGCATTATGAAAGGAATGCTACAATTGTGAAACATCATAACTAAGCCTATGTTTTGTATCACAATGGATATGTCAGAATCACGGTGATCCACCGTGATTTCACATAAGCTACACTCTGTAACTTTTGAAAAATCACAGTGGATCACTGTGATTCTGGCCTATCCACCGTGATACCGAACATAGGTTATCTAAAGCAAATCATGACAAGCAAAACAGTAACAATCCTAAGAATAATATAACTTTATTTTTTTTAATTGTTAAATAAATTCTTTTGCAAAACTTATTCAGTGTTGTTTGTTTAAGATTTCAAATTCATTTACAATCTTATTATGTGTATGAATTCATCATTTGAATCCTACCACGTAATAGGATTTGCATGTCATTTTTGCAGAACCAATTATTTTCAATTTTATAGTTGACATATTTTAAACATTGCATAAAAGAAATTTGGTTTAGCACTTCATGTCTGCAAGGAGTTGAAAGGAAAAGATGTGCCATTCTCTTTCTAGCTATATTGTCAACGGTTACATTAGCACTTCATGTCTGCAACAAACTGATATTCTCTCGGGGATTTTTAAATTGGGTTTATTTGTAACAAGTTTTGTGCATATATTCTATAGGATCCAGTTTGAGGGTGAATCTTAGAAATTTTTCTCTTTAGGCCCCCCAAATTTCCGTTTTTGCCCTGGGAACTAAGTTTGGAATCTACGTTCCAAACTGTATTTCAGTTCGGAAAACGTTTTCCGCTCGCTAACGTTTTACAGGCGTTTTCGGAATCTATTTTCCGAAACCTAGCGAGCGGAAAACGTTTTCCGAACTGAAATATGGTTAGGAACGTAGATTCCGAACTTAGTTCCCAGAGCAAAAACGGAAATTCGGGGGGCCTAAGAGAAAGATGGGGGCCTAAAGAGAAAAATTTGAATCTTAGTGTTCTACATATTATTAGGCCCATAAGCCCATTTGTGTATACTAGTCTAGCATAGTATATATAGCTTTGTAGTCATTTTTTTACTTTAGGAATGAATCTGAATTAAGACTTCTCATTTATAATATGAGTCATATGACCATTCTCATGAGGATTCACTCAGATATTGCTGAACTTTTATCTCACACATGAAGAACCCTGAACTTAAATTTGCAAGCAACTCCCTAGCAGAGTTATCTTGCATTACAAGAAAACCAGCAAAAGAACATAAAATCAACTTCCCCTTTTATTCTACATGCTCATTTTGCTCATTTATGTCATATTTTATGTATAGTGAAATGTGAACTAAGTCAACAAAAACACTTTTTTATTAGAAAAACACAATTAGATTATCTTCAAAAGAACAACTAAATTATAAATAATGTATTAATGTGCATACCTTGGCTAAAAACCTGTTGTCTTTTGAGAGTGACACAAGATCTACGCAGAAGCTGTTACTGGAACTCGAAGTACTTGTTGCAGAAAGCGTGCTACAAAACGTTGAGTGATCCCATCCATAACACCACCCCCAAGTCTGCGTACCTCAGGTTGCTGAAGGAGCTGTTACCACGTACAAACATCGACTTTATAATATTTCAACTGAGGACAAGTTTGAAACTTAGAAGAAAAATGTTTGAAACAGTGGATCTTACCTGGAATATAGGCAGCAAAAGAGCTGGATCAAAATCATTAGAGGATTGAAGAAGTCCCCAAATTCTGCGTACTTGATTCCTAAGTTCTATCATGCTTTGCATTTCGGATTCTGACATCACAAGGGGACCATTTGCATTGCCATTGAAAACAAGAGTCCTCATAAAATCAGGAGCTGACTTGTATGTATCAGAAATCGAGCTTAGAGTAAAAGCTTCAGATACGCGAACAGCCTCTTTGATAACAAGCGCCCTGAGAACTTCACCATCTGGGCTCAATATTACCTTTAGGACAGGTTGTAAGGCCTCTTTAGCGGTGAAGTCGCTGTCCATACTGCCCTGGATTAGCAAGTCTTCAAGTCTACTCCACCTGCACTGGAACAGATCAATGAATGTTCAAGTACATTTTCTCAAAATTATTTTGTACCACTAATTCAACATATAAAGTGTATGTTGAATGGGCATAAGCACTTATGAAACTGTTTGAGAACTTATAGACACAACTCTTTTTTTTTACTAAAAAAATGAAGTTTTGTTGAGTTCAATATTCGAACCTCGGTCATGGAAAAAAGCTTGTAGAAACAGCTTATGACATGTCCATAAGATGTTTTCAACTTATTTCCATAAACTCTCCAGGATAACTTATGAAAAGAATTTGACTTCATTTCATCTTGTGTTATAGAAATAG
The DNA here is from genome assembly GCA_951799995.1 of Trifolium subterraneum. Taxonomy (NCBI): domain Eukaryota; kingdom Viridiplantae; phylum Streptophyta; class Magnoliopsida; order Fabales; family Fabaceae; genus Trifolium; species Trifolium subterraneum. The sequence goes on along the minus strand of OX637464.1, from coordinate 51,976,111 downwards.
TTTATACATGCACTAATATGATATGCTCTTATGCTATAAGCGCTTAACTAAGTTGTTTATCCAAACAAGGTTTAGAGTAAGGATTTAAGATACTAGTGAAATACACATACCTAAACTTCCCATCCTTGAAAAGCAACTCGATAAGAGCATCTCTTAGATATGGATTTGGATCTGTTAGGAGCCGCTTAGCAAAATATGGATATGAAGCCGCGAGCACCTTAAAATTGGGATCAGCATTAAGTGCTAAACCTTCTAAAACGGTGAGAGACCTCAATATCAGAGCATAGTAAGCTGGGACTGCCAACAGAAGAGGACAAAAAACAAATTTAAACCATCAGACTCTGCAGCAAATAGCAGAAAGTTGGAACAAAATTAGCAAGTACAAACTATTTATACAAGTATGCAATAACATCACTCTTTGAAAACTAGAAAATGAACATTGTGAAACAAATCATTAGCACATCAATAATTAGCACTTTACGGTGACCAAAATCAATTCTGAATGAATTGATTCTGTAAAATTGATTCTGGCTAAAAGTAAATTGAATGCAAAGTTATTTATGTTTGGATACATTCATGTAAAAGTGGTTTGAACAATGAATTTGAGGCTAAAAATCAATTGTAGATACAATAGCTTCAAATTCTAGCTTCAAGATAGAATAAATTATGGAGGCATAAAGAATCTATGTTGTACAAAATCAATTTTGCGACTCCTCCAAAAGTTAAACCAAACACTAACGTTAACATCAGTTTTCTTCATAAAAGTATGTAATCCAGGCTCAAATGATCCAACAATCATTCTAAAGAAACGGCACTATATGAAAATGAGAAGAAAAATAGAAAGCATGGTATAATCTCACCATTAAACGGAAATTGATACAAAACATTCCCCAAACCATCCACTAGTGTCTTGAAGTTAAGTTCGCTGACAGTATAATTAAGAGCATCATCAAAAAAGTCTCTAAGTGCCGGAACAATTGGAGAAACATCAACATCAGGTGAAAGGAAATCAAGAGCATAGTAGTCACGAGCCATAGCTTCGTAATCTCGGTTAACCAGGTGAACAACATGACCAATTATGGCAGATCTTGCTTCTTCTGGTGTCTCACTCATCATTCCAAAATCAAGAAAAGCAAGCTTTCCATCAGGTGTTGCTAAAAGATTCCCAGGATGAGGATCTGCATGGAAATATCCGTACTCAAGTAACTGTCTGAGGCTGCATTGTATGCCTGTGTTCACCAAATCCAAGACTTTCAATCCTTGTCTCTCAATAGCTTCTTGTTCACTTAATTTGACTCCTTCAACCCAATCCATTGCCAGTACTTTAGCACTTGTATAATCCCAGAAAATATCAGGAACACAAATATCTCGCCGATCAGCATACAATTTTTTGAACCTCCGTGCATTTTGTCCCTCCTGCAGTAACCTGTCAAAATTTACATTCAATCCTAAAAAAGAATCGTACATAATTTATTACAAAGTTGTAGTTTCATTGTCAACATCAGTGATGAACTGAGTACAAAGTATGATAATATTGAGTGATGAACTAACCTGCACATAGTTGAGCTCTTGAAAAACTCTACGAGCAAATTCATCAATAAGAGCAACAACATCAGTGGTGATTATGTCTACATATTTATTTATGAAAAAACCGAGATTTCTAATTAGGAAGAAATCCAATCCTATAGCTTCCTCAATATTAGGACGTTGAACCTTGATAGCCACGAGTTTACCCGAGTTCTTCAACCGAGCTTTATAAACTTGACCCAAACTCGCTGCAGCTATAGGTGTTGATGATATAGAAGAAAAAATAGAGTCAAGGGGTACTCCTAATTCCCTTTCAATGCATGCAAAGGCCTCCTCATCAGGAAATGTAGGCAAACCATCCTGTCAAAGCACGGCAAAATGGTTTAGGATGTCCAAGTTTTCAACTTTTTCATACAAATATGTGTTTTTTTGACCAATTTGTATAAATCTATTAAGCAGAAGATGTAAATAAGGGCTACAATATCATCCTACACTACATAAGTGAGTAAATTTTCATACATTGCATTAACTATGTTCAAGTCTTAGAACAATTCATATATTATACATAGATGAAGCAGCAAAGAAATAATAGATTTTTTACAATCTTACTTTGTGAGAATTCAGAAAAGAGATTACAAGGAGAATGTTAAACTTTGGAACTGAATTTCAATCTGAATTTCATTGAATGAATTGTTCAGTTAAATTTGCAATCTCGAGCAATCTATTTACAGATTGTTCTTGTTACTGCCTATATCAGGCCTAGTGGACAATGTCGACTTGACTTTTTAAGTTAAACCAATTCGACTCATTTCCAGCTCTTGTCCTATGTAACAAACACATACCACATTTTCAAAGTGCGCCAAAAAAGAACACCAGGTTCTGTTATGTTCTAAGAAACACATGGAACATGCAAATGGAACAATGACTGCTACTACGATATAATTCAATAATAAAAATGTGGAAAACCGGAGAGAACATAACACCTGAAGCTCAGAGAGTTCCTCCAAATATTCAGGTGGACAAATGTCAGGCCTAGTGGACAGTCCTTGACCCAACTTCACAAAAGTCGGTCCCAGCTGTGTGAATATGGTCTTCAATTCAGTAGCACGAGCCCTTTTATTCTTATCAAGTGTCCCATTCTTCTGCTCCAAAAACAGCTTCAACCCAAATGAACCCAAAGCACTCACAATCTCAAAGGCCCTCTGGACCACCTAAACCATTACCAATAAAACCAAAATCAGGATAAGCGATTACATGAATACGAGTATAATAACGGTACTGGATATGAATACGGGTACATGATAAGCGATTTTTCAAAAACTATGGTACAAGGAAATGTCTTTCGTTATTACTACAACATAAATCAAGGATAATTACATTATAAGAATCAAGGATGAAAAAGAATATTCAATATGATAAAAAAGATATTAGTATCACACAAAAGATATGATAAAACCTAAATTTCTTTGATACCTATGAGAAAAAGCATATGCCAATACCCATAAGTCAAAACCAATCCAAATGGTTTTGTACCATAATGTTGGATATCCCTAAAACTAACCATAATTCTTTTCTACCAAATACTATCAACATATACCTAAACAAAGTGGTTGTTTTAATAGACTTATTTGAGATTACTAAAAGTATACTTTTTGTGAGACAGTTAGGAAGAACTTATGGAAACAACTTATGACAATTTTCATAAGCTTTTTTCAGCTTATTCTCACAAGTTCTTCAATATAGCTCATGAAAATAGCTTATAGCATATACAAAAACAATTTAACTTTATTTTATCATTTGTTATAGAAATAGCTTATGTAAGCTTATACATAAGTGTTTATATGCTTGTGCTATAAGCTGCAAATAAGTTGTTTATCCAAACAGAGACATAAGTTGAAAATAACCAAATTTTCAATATAGCTCATGAAAATAGCTTATAACATATACAAAAACAATTTAACTTTATTTTATCATTTGTTATATAAATAGCTTATGTTAGCTTATACATAAGTGCTTATAATGACAAAAGCTTGTGCTAGAAGCTGCTTATCTAAACAGGACCATAAGCTGCAAATAACCAAAGTAACCAAATTTTCAGTATGGTAGATTGTAGAGGTGAATTTTGGGTGAGTAAATTTCCTATGCCACCTCCTAAGCCTCTCGCGCCCCACTGAATTTTCTAAAATACCCCGAACTGTATTTGACAAGTTCAAATTCTAGTTCAATTCGAGTTCAAATTCTAGAACATGAACATGTAAAATACAGTTCTAGTCATAGAACTCGAGCAGGGTATTTTTGGAAATTCAGCGGCGCGACAGCATTAGGTGGCAAAAAAAAATCATGAATTTTGGAGTACATATACTCCAAAATCCAATACAACCCACGAAAGAACTTTCAAAAGGGTATCCAAAAATCAATAAAAGTGAAAACCTTAATGCGTTGAGACCCATATTTATCCGCCAAGAGTTCAGGGCTATAAAGAGTAGCATTAATAGCACGAGTCATAGCTCTAGCTTCAGCTTGAAGATCATCAGCACGGTTCAATGGAAGTGTCAAGACACGGTTGGTTCCATTTCTGACCAAAGAAACGGTGGTTGACGGCGTCGCTTCCACCACAGCAGAAAGAATTTTCAGACGTTTAAGATCGGTTCTGTTTCTGAAACGACGTCGTTGAGTAATTCTTGAAATTGGAATTGAACCACGCGTCCATGAAGAACATGGTTGTGATGACACCGTAGCCATTGCTATGTGTTATGAATTTGAATGCAAATATAAGTTACTTTATTGCAAAATAAATAAAAATATTTTTCATTTTCAAAGCTCTAGATTTTTTATAGCCCCTAAATAATATACGTGGTTGCAAATAAATAAATAGAGTTACGTATACTCGTGGTCATGTCAATACCAATGACATCTTATATTTTTGGATATATCCCAAACTCTCTTTTTTTTCTTTGTTAAAAATATATTAAAGTTTAGGTAATTATCTTGTAATTATAGTTCGTTGATAGCTTTATGATGCTAATTTGTAATGATTTGTGTCTTAGTTTAGGATTTTCCTATATTCTACACTTAAATGGGTAAATTTAGCCATAATTATGAGTTTAATTTTTTTTTTGAGTTTAATTATTATGCACTGTCAATGTAAATTTATTTTACATGTGTATCAAATGAAAAAAAATAGTGATTTTAATATTTAGTGGTATAATTTAGTGACGATTTTTAGAGATTTTGTAGAAAAATATAATTTAATTTGTTTATTTATTGTACTAAAAATCATTTTTTTATAAAATAATTTTTAGTTTGTTTAAATACAAATGATTTATTTTTAATTGTAAAACAATCTTCACCTTTTAACATATATGTTTTTTCTCCTTTAAAAAATCTATTATTTTTTTTATAATAAAAAAAAATCTATTATTTGATAAGGCTCTTAGTAACTTTTCATTTGAAGTTATTTTTTAATTATTTTTAAATTGTAATTTTTTTAAAAATCTATAACAAATGCAATAAAGTAATTATTTTTATAAAAATAACAATTCTTTTTGTAAAACAAACTATAACAAACATCCTCCTACACTTTCTTAAAATATGAGTCAACTTGTAAACCAATCTATATAAGTTGGTACCAAATTTCTTTTTATGAATTATTATATCCCAACTAAAATATGGTTTTGGATATATACATTATACAATTACGTGTCTTCAACAGCTTAACGAACTTTGGAATGGTTCGCACGCTTGACCTACACATATGCATACAAAAGAATTTGGGGTGTTTCTTTTTCACTAGTTGTCTTTATGATTTTGAATTGGTGTTTCATTTTCATCCAATAGATTAGAGCGTTAAAAAATCTATATATGTTACATCATTTGCTTTGCTTCTACTTTGAGATAATTCACTTAGATATATTATACACTTTAAACTTTAAAGTTCCACGCCCGAAATGGAAATAAATATTACTATTATTGTTATTTTGATGATTTGATCAACCGGTTTGGGTGCAGTCAATATGACTCTGCAGTCGTGCAATCGGATTTTAATGACGGTATGATTAAGATGATATGGTCCTAATTTAAAGGTAATATTTTTAATTATTGAATGAAATTTAAATGTTCTGTTTTTAAATTGTTCGATTTTAATCGAACAGCTAAAAACACTATAACTGTGTGACTGTAGCAAATTTCAACCGCATGTAATTCATATCCCCATTTTGTTTGGTTGCAAGTTCACTCTAGTAAACTACTACAAGCAGAATGTAAGACAATTTAATAGGTTTATTTAATAAAAAGAACATTATTATCAAATATTCATAATAAATAAATAAATAAATAAAAACACATTGTTCTCAAGAATAATGTTTAGCAAGATCTCGCCATAATATCAAGAAGCTATACAAAATATAACTTCTACATAAACACAGAGATTTTGCCGTGATGATTTTATAAAAATGTGAAAATCACACGCAAAATCACAGAGAAGCTTAGTTCACTCTCGTAAAATACAAGCCGAATACAAGGCAATTTATTCGGTTTATTTAATAAAAAAATATTATTATCAAATATCCATAATAAATAAATAAAAACACATTGTTCTCAACAAAATGTTTAACAAGAGGCACGTGTCTTGCTATAATTTCAAGAAGCTACAAAACATAACTTCTATGTTAGAATTCTTGCCGTGATTTTATGAAAACACAGAAATCTCACGCAAAACTAAAGAGAAGCTTAGTTGAAACTCTGTCAGAAATACAATTCTTGCGTACACAGACAATGCTGCCGTGAAAATGAAGAAGCTACAAAATGTAACATTTATTTAATTAAAAAACATTATTATCAAATATCCATAATAAATAAATAAATAAGTAAACAAAGAAAAATACATTGTTCTCAACAAATAATGTTTAGCAAGAGGCGTGTGTCTGCGGGTTTTCAAGAATCTACAAAATATAATTTCTACGTTACGTAGAATTGTTGCCGTGATTTTATGAAAACGCAGAAATCTCACGCAAAACCAAAGAGAAGCTTAGTGGTTGTTTGGAACTACAATTCTCGCATACGCAGACAATGTTGTCGTGAAAATAAAGAAGCTACAAAATGTAACATTTATTTAATAAAAAACATTATTATCAAATATCCATAATAAATAAATAAATAAAAATACATTGTTCTCAACAATAATGTTTAGCAAGAGGCATGCGTCTACGGGTTTACCAAGACAATCTCGCCATAATTTCAAAAAGCTACAAAACATAACTTCTACATTAACATAGAAATGTTGCCGTGTTTTTATGAAAACGCAGAAATCACATGCAAACCCAAAGCGAAGCTTAGCGGTTTGTTTGGAATTGCATCAGAAACACAATTCTTCCGTAGACAATGCTGCCGTGAAAATAAGGAAGCTACAAAATGTAACATCACATTGATTTTCATTACGATCAATGTTTATCATATGTTCTTTTTCCACCCCCAACATACACTACATATAGGTAGATATGAAAAAAATACTATTTTTTAGTCGTACGGATAGGTAAATTCGGAATAGGATTTCACGCAGTAACTACATGGACGAAGTAATTGATTAGGATCGTCCAATCTAAAATGAACGGTTGAAATCTTAAACTATGAGAAATTATGAAAATTTGTGCTGTATAATTAGAGTTGTCGGATTATAAATCAACGACCGAGATGTAAAACAGTGGCAAACTATGTTTTTATTACTCTAGGCGATCCATATCGGATAAATTCGGACAAACATTGTGCCTTTTTCCATTCAGAAGTGTAATTTTGGACGAATGCAATTCTTAAAAAATCATGGGAGTTACAAGTAGCTCTCATCAAATAAAAAAAAGCTCAAATTGATGTACAAGGCATGGATGGATACATACATAACCAAAGAAAAAATATGCAAGTTACTCACAGTAATTCATGTATCATCAATCTAGCACCAAGCCAAAAAAAAACCACCATTTTATAGAATTGGATGCAGCAGCCTAAAATATTTCGGTTTATCCGTTACTCTAAACCATACACATTATCATCTATCTTTTTTCTTTTCTTTTTTGACAAAAATTTATCTGAAATTTTACATATTGTGTATGTTTTATTACCAATCTTACATTCAATGCCTTCAAATTTACATGTAAAAATACACTTCTTCAAGGAATTCCCAGCAACATATTTCTTCACTTCCTCATCCACAACTTTCTTCAAGGAATCGGTGGTGTCACCCAGTGACCATGCTAACGATATATGCGGACGTGGATCCTACACAGAGACTTCAAGTTTTATGCACTAGTAAAAAAAATATCTGAGAGATGATGATAAATGTAATACTTTTGAAATAACATTCATGGTCATTGTTATCAGTATCTAACGATACATGCAAATCGTATTTTGATTTGATACAAAAAATGAACTCAACTGATATGTCTCATTTGAATCTCGATTTATTATGATGAACCTCAATTCACTACGATGATTCTCAATTCATTCTAATAAATCATTGCCTAAACTTAGTATAGTTAACCACTTTTTGTTCTCAACTTAGTATAGTTAGCAACTTTTCTTTTGTCTTTTGATTTATGACTTGAACCTTTAATTATTTTGAGGTTCATATATGATACACCAGCTTATAAATGTCATATTTTTATTGGTAGTGTATCATACGATTCATAATAAGATTTTATTTATGATTTAAAAAATAGGTTTTTGATTCACGATTTGAATCTCGGTTTAATAAATCTCTTGGTCCTAGAAAACTTAACCTACACTGGAGATTTTCTTTTCATAAACAGCTTAGTCATTCAGTGTTCTTCAAAGCATAGTTGTTGTGGTTTACAAACACTGACCTCGTAAAATTCAGGAAGATTATGAAGCTTGTAAATTGCATTGACTGCTTCAATTTGCTTCCTTATCTGAAATCAATTGAAAAGAAACACATTTCATATGGCAAACAAAAAGAGAGTACTAATTTGCAAAGACTAAACAAGCAGATATTAGTTCAGGACATGTAAACAATCCTTGGAATCACATGACTTCCACTTAAAGGTAAATAAGATTAAATAAAATTGGAAAAGAAAGGGCTATGAATCATACCTCTACAAGCCCACCGTGAACAACTTCGAGTGAAAGGAAGGTGCGTGTGCGATCATCATTGACAAAAACCTCCCATTTGTGAAAGTCGATCCAATAACTTCTTCAAAATGACAAGTTAAAGTAAAGAATCAGGTAAACAGGTTGACAAAAATATGCTGTTCCATTTTTCGTAGCTGAACAAAACAAGAATAAAAACTGACTGGTTTTGAGTTTGAAGTTTCTGTTTTAGCATTGAGACCACTGAGTCAATCTGATGTACTCGTAATGGAACAGTTCTTCCCAAACTTATGTGAAACTCTCTTCCTAATGCAACTTGTTCGAGCTTCTCGTCATTTTTGCAGAGGATGTTAAGTGGGACATCAACATCAACAACATGAAGACTTGGTTCCCGAGATGAGATTTTCTTCAAGAAAGCAGCTACTTCTTTTTTCGACGGAGATGAGAGAGTAACTGAAACAGAACAACTGCAGTCTGAGTCCAAAGTCATGTGCACCTTAAAGCATGAACACTTTTGAACAAATTTAATAACATTTAAATCTACTTAAGTGATATGAAGAAACACGGAAGTACATGTATGACATCAAACGTAAAATAATCTGCTAAACTTGACCTAAAGGTTTGGAGGGTCAAGGTGTTAAACGTACTTTTAAACTAAAATGGTAATAAATAAATATAACAAAGCGAATATAGATTTCAGAAGCAGACTTGCTTAGAAGATGTACCTGCGTCATCAAACTCTAGAAGAAAAACAAAAGTGGATTTTACAAAACAGATGCTTTGTATGAGAACTAAAGAAATGGTTCTTAGAATGTACAAATTAAAATTAAACTGTTTCGTTTTCAACATCATAGTTTTTTTAAAGTTGTTTCAAGCCTAAAGGGAATGGTTGACCAAGTGGATTAAAGGGTCCATGCAGACCCTATTCATATGTTGTACCCACCAATATGTTGGTGGAAGGCCTTACCCAGGTATTAGTCTCTTTTCCCCATTATAATTATCCATAAAAACCATGGATATTACAGGCATCCCAACTATGTTGCATTCAGAGCCTATTTTACATCAATATATTTATCACATGTCAAACTTAAAAAGGTGTACCTTTAAAGGATGGACATCAAATTATGTATATTCATCACATCAAATTATGTATTTCTAGATCCCATAGGTAATCAGACTATCCAACCGAGTTTTCCAGGGTTAATAGAGATTACTCCATATATAAGTATTGACAGCACCAACTAGTAAGGTACTCAACTCCTTTGTTCTTGACTTGAAGTACTTCGATAAAGGTAATATAAACTATAAAGTGTGATAAGGATGGAAATAAATCAAATAATGAGATGAAGAAATATGGCGTGTGTATAAAAGGATGAACAAAAGAGAAAATTAGAAGTTATGAAGGAAGTTAGCAGTTCAAAGGGTTTTGCTTAAATAGAGTGTCGATGCTCACAAATACAAGTGCTGTCATGCTAACAGGAATATGTAGGATATTTCTTGGGACAGCCAGCATTCCCACGCCCACACAGAAGCTATCAGCTATGCAGCAGGCAGGCTAATTTAAAGCTAATTTTGGGTGTTTGAGCATGAAAATGGTGCATTTGGAGTGTTGTGGCACTGCCAGTCAAGTTTTACAACCACAAATAAGTTTTGGAAAGAGAATGATATTTTTGTAGAGAAGTGAGATTAAAACACAAATATGGATGTCTTATTAGTAAATATTAGGTGTTTATTATGGGTCTAACTCCCTTACAAAACCGTCTTGTAAGATGAGGGGTGCCACTCTTTATATACTCATTCAGGCTCTATCTTTATTCTATGTGGGACTTAATTTTTCCAATAGTCAATGACTTAAAGTTACGTGAATCTCACTTTGATCTCATCTACAATTCTTGTTTCTCTTTCTTCCTCCATGAGTGGCTAAGCTCTGCGTTAGGGATTAGTTTTTAGTCTTTTGTATCAAATCAGTATCAAGTTATTATCAATAATATTCATACTCTTATTATTCCTCTCCTCTTTTTATCTAAATCCCTACAACTTCTGCAGATGTAAAACTTCGTGACTTTCCAACCTAACACAGAAGTTACTTTTTATCAATTCTAGTAACACCAAGGTCTAAAGGCAAAAGTATTTCAACTTGAGAACACTCAAACGTGTCAAAAATTTATTAAAATTAAGATTTTGATTCAAACCCCAAATTTCCCTCACAAATGTGGATCCTAACAGGAACATACAATATCAAAGAACAATTGCAGGCCAACATGAGATCACCCGAAACTGCTCATAATGATAATTAAACATTCATATCACCAAGAAAGAAACAAGTGGTGATGAAAAAGAAGAAACAGGAAAACAATGTTGAGTATAAAGCAAGATACAAAACAAAATAGTCAGACCCACATAATTAAGACAGTTTCCTAACTTATTTACATGCTGACATACAGGTCTTCCAATTCCGAGGTAAATGCAATTACATGGCATTATCATATGTAATGCATAGACAGATAATCCACGATAAATTAAATAAAATCTCTAAAATACCATAACCACTATGAAAAAACAGAAAAGTGTCTTAGAAAAACTAAGACAATGCTCTTAACATATCATGATTAACTTACTTGGCATGTATACATGTAAGGCATAGTTACCATCAACATGAGGGAAGCTCCTAACTTTAGGTGTCTGACTTATCTGCAGATCTTGAGGCCCTTCACCATCACAACAATGAATATTCATCGTCAAGAGGCACTTTTCATATGCAAATACCATATATAAAAAGAACTGATTATTCATTTAATTGTCAATTCAACGAACTTCATATATAAGAAAAATGTGTTCATAGTTTCTGAAAATTGTGGTTGGTGCAATATGAGGATATTATTATTTTCTAATTAATAACCTAAACCTATCCACAAGGAACATATTTTAATTCTCTTAATCAGCTTAAAATCCACCATACCGAGAAAATTTGGAGGATGAAGGAGATCAATAGGAGGCGGTGGCAAGGGCTGGACACATACTTCTGGAAATGGTTCACGACTTTTTGTTGCCCGGGGTGGCAAGGATGGATGTCCTTCTGAGTAAGCTAAGGTTGGATTTGAAGGGGAAGATTCAGAATCTGAATCAGAAGATTCATCCCCATAACATGCTATTAATGCCTCCATTTTTCAGTCTGCACTATATAACATAGCAAGATCCGGACCTGAAACTGATACAATTGAAAATAAATAACATTTATAATATATCATCAAACAAATTAACAATCAAAGAATGACTAAATTCTCAACAGTAATCTCACTAATCTGCATGTGTGTGTGCATGTATGTGAAATTGTTTAGCTCAATTTTTGGAACCCAAAACAAGACTTCTCTTTTCTCCTATTTCATTTTGTTCCATCGTGTATCTAGCAAATCATCTTAATTGTAACGAATCTGCCAGTTTAGAGGAGCCAAATCCAAGTAGGGCACCCTACTTTTAATGGAATAAACCTTTGAGTAACTTTCACCCAAGGTGTCAAGATCGGGAGGTAACTCCTAAGATCGCACGATCTTACGTGTTGGGATCATCCACCGTGCTGGATCGTATGAAAGATCGTTAGATACGTCGAAATCCTGAGATCGCAGAGCAAGATCGCAAACGTGTGGGAGCGGCGCTCTGTCTCGCACCGTTTCGACCCAATTTCGCACCGTTTTGACCCAGCTGCGTTCTGTTTCGACCCGTCGACCCGTTTTCGACCCGAAACTTAGAAGTTGACCTGTTTTCATTTCAAAGAGGGACTTTTTTTTTTTTTGGACTCGGTGGAAATTACAATTGAATGCACAATTATTTTAATATAAAATCATTTACTTCCCAAACGAGTGGGTGGGTTTTAATTGAAAAATTAATTACTTCCCAACTTGGGAACTCTCATCTTTGCAATTACTTAATAAAAAATAAAAAACTGTTACAGTATAGTGCTATAATTTATGTTTAGGTCAAACTCTCTCATCAATATAATTAAATAAATAATAAAAAGTTACGTTTTTTTTAGTATAATATTAAGGTTTTTTTTTTCCTTCCTTCAGTTAAGGTTATCTTTATTTTTTATATTTTTGTGTATTCCGTGAGATCTTACGATCCGAGTTACGATCTACGATCTTTTTATACCCGAACGATCTTTGGTGGGATCTCGATTTTGACAACCTTGCTTTCACCACATCCCATGCTGGTTTTTAGATTTTACGGTTTGTTTAGAAATCCCAAGGTGGCACCTGGGTTGCTCAAGGTTGGATTGTCTACGTAACCAATCCACAACCACTTGTTATAACCGAATATTAAGACCATAAAGCTATCACAAGTTGTACAATTTCTTAGGGGCTTCATAAATCCAACTTTTCAAGCCACTCTATTGAGCGTTTAAACAATAAGAGGCAGAACTGGTTGACAGTGAATCAAGTTTCCAGAACTTGAAATTTTAACAGTACACTTGTGATGATATTGATAACGTCTAGTCGGGTTAGTTTTGACTTTCAAATAATCAGTCGCAAAGTTAAAAGGGGAGCTACACATGTCTTTTAGGGCATGTTTGAATTGACTTATTTGATTTTATCTACTAGCATAAAGCACTTGTCAGGTTCTTTTGAGAGACTTTATAGATATATCTTATAATAAGTCCATTAGTTGTTTTCGGTTTATTTTCATAAACTCTGCATGATAGTATACAAAAACAGCTTATAGCTTATATGGAAACATTTTATAGTTGTCAACCTGGATAGCAGGGCGGCCAACCCCAAAATTGGAGCGGAGCAGGCGCTAAATGATATATTTAGGAATTAGGCCCTGTTTGAATTTGGCTTATTTTGTAGCTTATAAAAATAGCTTATGTAAACAAATAAACTTTTATGTTAATTCATAAGTTTATACCGACAAAAAATGTATCTTTATAAGTTGTTTTCTCATAAACTACCTTGAAGAGCTTATAATAATACATAAAAGCTTATTTATTTGCATAAGCTGTTTCGCATAAGCTCAAAAATAAATCAATCCAAACAGGCCCTTAGTATATAATTAGTACATAAGTGGTTCTATGATAAGAGCTTATGCTAGAAGTGCTTAATTAAAATGTTTATTTAAACATAACATCATGTAATTATAGTGACCAATAATACAAAACTACAAACCCTAAGGACTATGGAGTTCATCATTCCTAATTTCCATTAACCATTTTTTATTATCACTAAGGGCAACACACATGAACAATATCATTATCAATGACAATATGCATATGAATTCAAATACAATAAAGAATCATACAAATTTAAACATCATTCTCATTAGAATCAACATCGATGTGAAACCAAAAATTTGAAAGCAATTCAAGTTGTAGATATTGAACATACAGTAGCAAAGCTAGGGAATGATGAAGACTCTGTGCTTCCTTTATCACGTCTTCTTTATGCCAGTGTGACGCCGGAGCAAGGTCCGACAACGATGGGAGGTGGAAGGAAGTGCGACAGGACAGCGTCAGAAGAGGGAGGAGGTGCGACGACGTTGGAAAAAACGAAGGAGATGCAACTTTGTTGGGTTTATTTCCGTGTTTTTAATTAATATTCCCTCCGTCCCAAATTGATTGACACAGTGGACTGTTTCAGGCATGCCGATGCATAACATTGATGATTAATATTTTTAATTATATTATAGTAAAAATTATAAAAATTTGATATTTTAAAAATACTCATCGAGACGAATCCAACAACATTTTATATGCTAATATTTATTTTTATTTATTAGTAAAAAAATATGGTCAAAACAATATATGTGAATAGTGCAATATAGTCAAATGTGTCATTCAATTTGGAACGGAGGGAGTATAAAGAATATGACACATGGCTTTATCTTGTGCACAAGATTAATCGGATGGATGGAAATGGTCCAAAATCATCATGACTTTGGCGCCATAATGTCACCTAAACTCAATCCCAATCCCATTAATCTAAATCCCAATAATTAATACAGTATAGTTTAAAGGACAAGCATTACGTATTTACGTCCACAAATCTTAACTCAAATAGTATAAATATCGAAATTGCTAGTGTCGGACGTCATGATTGGGGTTCGATCCATGATCACTCAACTTTGTGTATGTGAGTTTTCAATGATTTTGTCATTTCGTCTACCAACCAAAAAAGAAAGGACACGCACTGCTAGTATAAATTAATTTTACAAATAGATCTATAAATGCTTTTATTATTAATATTTTAATTTCGGAATCTATTTTAGGTAGTCAATTTAGATCTTAAATATATTTTTTAGTTGGATAATGTATTGCATAAAATTATTATTAAATGAGATATTAGAGATGTATTTGCAATTTTGATACATTTACAGATCAATATGACAACGAATTACATTTTCAAGGACCAAAATGATGGTTTATCCAATATAAATTTGAGAAAATTACACTACAAGTCATTTATCTTGTTTAATTTTTTTAAGAAGCCAACAAAATATAAATAGATAAAATAGAGTTAGGCACAAGTTGTGCTCAACTAAATAAAGTTACAAAAGGTCTACCAAAAAACATAAACAATCCAACAATTTTTTTTAACCAAGTCTAATTCTAAAACAAGGTAACAAGTTAGACCACCACATACCAAAATCAAAACTAAAACCTATTTTACTAGATTTCAACCACCACCAAACCGTAATTTTCACCTTATTACACAAAGGCTCAACCGATGCTACATTGTGAGTAAAATACTTTGTATTTCTTTCTTTCTAAATAGTCCAGTTGCATGCCAACCAAATCGCTTTTAAACATGACCGAACCTCCTTACAAAAAAACATAAGCATTACAAAATTGCAAGCATGGGCGTCAATGATATTTGGTAAAGGTCCATGCACACCTAACCGAAGTATAATGTTACACCAAGTAGCCTGTTAAAAATCACATTCTAAAAACAAGTGATTAGAAGTTTCAACGTACACAGTAGAGAATTCATATGCACCATTCCGCGATTAATCAAGTTATCTTTTGATGATAATCTATTATTTAGTAGCATCTCTGTGAACATCCCTCGAAACTAATATATTGTCTCAGACTGGGCTCAACTCCAATACACGCAGCCTAGACACTAAAAGATTTGGGCCAAATTGACTTATTCACAAAGGTTTCTCATACAAGGCAAGGGCAATAGATAGTACACCCATTGCATCTAATATACTCCTCACACGTTCGCGGGACCGTTAGATCCATCTGAGCGGCTCTCAAACTCTCATATCCTTCAATGCCAGTTGTTTCCAATTGTCGTACCTCTATATAAACGCAAGCTTTGGCGCTAAGGTACGCAATTCAATCACTTTTCACTTTCACTCCTCCATGATCACATACTGACTTGAGTGTTGTAGCGTGTTTTGCATGTATCTTCTCCATCGTGATCCACTGTACCAGAAGCGTACCTCCACCATAACCGTGGCAAGCCTCAACGTCAGAATCATATATTTCTATTTCGTTTAGTGCAAAGTATATATAATTGGATGACTCAATGTCGAAAAGAATAAATTGATCACTGACATCAACAACTTCCTTCTCGACGAGAATTAGATAACTCTTGCCATTATATATGTGTCAGACAAAAAACTTTACTCGAATCCAACAGAAACATCCAAACTAAAAAAGATATCCTGCTTATACACAATCACCACAAATAGCTTACACAAAAGTAAATTGGATCATCTCCTTCTCTTTTATCTCCTAACTCTCTATCTCTCTCTCTCTTAATTCTACTATTATTTTTTTAACGAAGAAAGAGAATAAAATTATATGATAGTAGTTCCCAACAACCGAGTTACACCCTCGATGTTACTTAAAAATCCCCTCATTGTACCCCGCAATCTTGTTTAGACACCTCCCAACAACTAGACTCAAAAGCACATGCAAATTCTCCGCAAATTGACTCTTCACACCCTACCAATATTAACAAAAAAAATTATGTTGGGAAGTCGTGATTATGGTTTGCAAATTTGGAGTATATGAGAAATTGAGATATTTTAGAGTTTAATTGGAAGAATGAAAAATAATATTTTTGATTTATCAAATTGGAATATAGTAAAGAAACAATAGTGACATGATAATAAACCTCTTCCCAAAGGAGAACTACAAATAGTGCGCACTACATCTTGGAGTGGGGACAGAGTGTGACAAAGACCCTACCATGCGAGATAGCAACGTCTACAGACAAAAAAAGCCACATAAATAGTTTTTTTATTTTTTCTTTAATAATTATAAATAATCCTAAAATTTAATAGAGAAAAATAAAAAAATTAACTACTAAATTAGTCACTAATTACTTAAAACACTATTAAAAAGTTTATCACTTTATAATATTTTAAAACAATTTCTAACTCGTCATTAAAAAATAAAAATTATTCTTATATTTAATTATTTACTGTCAATTTAGTTTCTATATTTTATAATTACTATTATTTTGATTTCTAAGGTACGTTTAATTTGTTAACAATATAACAAGACTGAACATAACAACTTCAATTATACCTTGTTTAATTTTAAAACAATTCTTAAATTTGGATAAACTGATGACCAAAGGACAAAACAACGGCTGAAATTCTTGGAATTTGGATTCTCTACATTCAAAAATCCTAAATTCACCTACATTCACCTACATTCACTTGCATTTAGTGTAAAAATACTAGGAGAGAAAATGAAGAAAGATAGTATGGTAGGAGTAAAGACAAATTTAACCTTAAAAATAAACTAAATGTGGGTGAATTTAGGATTTTTGAATGTAGAGAATCCAAATCCAAATTCTTGTTTTCATTGAACCACGTGACAACTTTTGTTCTTTGCACAGGTAAATTTGTTCAATACTTTAAATTTTATCCTTCATTGTTCTGTATTGTACTGTTTTATCACATACTTATATTTTACGGATCAAACAGACCCTACATTTATTCATTTATTCCCAATCTAATCTCTACCATATTATTTGAAGAGCTAATATGAGTAGCCTAATTGCTAGAAAATACATCATAAAAGCGGATAAATAGAGTGTCTGAGATTTAAACTTCGAGTCCTGCGTTTAAAATGATATGTCCATAACAACTAAGTTAAACTCACATGAACAATATAAGTAAATCTTAATAGAGTAGAAGACTTATTTAAAATATTAATAAAGTCGGAGATTATTTGAGAGTGTCTTACAAAACCTTATACAAATTTAGTAACTTACTTAAAATAAAATAAAAAAAGAAGAAAGAGAGAGAAAAACAGAGAGAAAGAGAGAGAAATCACTTTACCACTTTTATATGCTGCACGCATCCATCCACAGCAGAAAACACAAGGAAGACAAGAGAAAGAAAGAAATCCCCATTTTAAAGCTTTTCTCTTTTTGTACTGTGCTCATCACAACTCACAAAAACAACAACAAACAACACAAAAGATGAGTTTTTGAAACCATTTACATTACACAACAAGAGAGAGAAAAAAACACACAAAAAAAGAATATAGTTGTGTTGTTTGTGTTTTGTTGTAAGAGTGAAAAAAGAAAGAAAAAGTTCTTGAAGTGAAAAAGAAGAAGAAGATGAAGATGAAGAAAGAGAATGAATGAATGAGTTGAAAGGTTTGTTTTTTGTTGTTGTTATTGTTGTTGCTCAAATGGGTTTGTTCAATAAAGCTGCATGCATTTGACAACAGCTGTGTTTTTTTCTTGTCAGAACAAAAGAACAACAAAAACCAAAACCTCAGATCTTGTTTTTTTTCTTCTTCATATTTTCTTATTAAAGTTTTTATCTTTTTGTTTGTTGTGTAATAGATTTTGTTGTTTGAAAATTTGTATTGGTTTGTTGTTGATTTAGATGAAGGCTATGCCCTTATCTTTTGAAGAATACATAGGAAAAGGGGTGTTAGATTTTGGTTCAAGTGTTGTTGTTAGTTCTTCAGATTCATTGTTCTTTCAGCAGCAAGAACAATTTTTACAAAGGTGGAGGGAAAATTGTTGCTATGCGGGCATTGAGCCCAATTCTGTTGTTGTTTTTGACCACAAAAAACCAAATCAAGAAACCACTCCTACTTCGTCATCAACACTGTCTTCCTCACACGGTAGCGCCGCCGGAGGCACCGGCGGTTCAACTGATAGCACAACCGGTGGTGCTGCCGCTGCCGCGGCAAATACTAAAAACAATATACTACAAAGTGAAGGAAGATGTGGAATGGAGGATTGGGAGAGTGTTTTGTCTGAATCACCAAGTCAAGATCAAGATCATTCAATATTGAAATTGATTATGGAAGATATTGAAGATGCTTCTATGGGATTAAGTAAGCTTTTACAAGTTGGTACTAGTAATTCTCATTCTCAACAAGATGTTGAATTCAATGGTTTTAGTTTTATGGATCAACAAAGTTCTGTTCTTGATCCTGTTTCTTCAAATGTTAACAACAACAATACCAACTTCGTAACTAGTATCGATTCTTCTTCTGTTGTTGCAACTACTGCTACTACTGCTGCTGAGATTTGTTCTGATTTTCCTTTTGGTAGAGTCATGAATCAAAACCCTAATTTCAATTCTTCACAACAAGTTTCACTTTCTCAAGGTGGTGGTTTGTTTCATCAGCAGCATCAACAACAGCAACAAATTCAGTCTCTTGATGAGAAGTTACCTCAATTTGTTATGAATCAAAACCAAGCACAGTTTATGCCTAACCCTAGTTTGGTTTTTCCTTTCACATACTCTCAGCTGCAAGAAAACCAAGAGATTCATCATCAGCCACCAGCTAAAAGACTCAATTGTGGTACTAATTATGAAATTCCAAAGATACCCTTTTTGGATTCTGGTCAAGAGATGTTTCTTAGGAGACAGCAGCAGCAACAGCAACAGCAACATCAGCAGCAGCTTCAACTGCTTCCGCATCATCTGCAGCAGAGGCCAATGGCACCTAAGCAGAAAATGGGGAACCCTGGAAGTGGTGGCGGCGAAGATGTGTCGACTCATCAGTTTCAGCAGGCTATAATTGATCAGCTTTTTAAAGCTGCAGAACTTATAGACGCCGGTAATCCGGAACTCGCGCACGGGATATTGGCGCGGCTCAATCACCAAATTTCTCCTATTGGGAAGCCTTTTCAAAGGGCTGCTTTCTATTTCAAGGAGGCATTATTGCAATTGCTTCAATCAAATGTCAATAATGGCAACAACAACAGTAACTTTTCACCAACCGGCCTCTTGCTCAAGATTGGTGCTTATAAATCATTCTCAGAAATCTCACCGGTTCTGCAGTTTGCTAATTTCACTTCCAACCAAGCATTGCTTGAAGCTGTAGAAGGTTACGATCGAATTCACATAATAGATTTCGATATTGGTTTTGGTGGACAATGGTCTTCTTTTATGCAAGAGTTAGCACTCAGGAATGGTGGTGCACCTGCACTTAAGATTACTGCATTTGTTTCACCCTCTCACCACGACGAAATCGAGCTTAGTTTCACTCATGAGAATCTGAAACAATATGCTGGTGAAATTAACATGTCCTTTGAGCTCGAGATTCTGACACTTGAGTCTTTGAATTCTGCTTCGTGGCCTCAGTCACTTCGTGATTGCGAAGCAGTTGTTGTTAACTTGCCAATTTGCTCATTCTCAAATTATCCTTCATACCTTCCGTTGGTGCTTCGATTTGTGAAACAGCTCATGCCGAAAATTGTGGTGACATTGGATAGGAGTTGTGACCGAACTGATGCACCATTTCCTCAGCATATGATTTTTGCACTCCAGTCTTATTCCGGTTTGCTCGAGTCACTTGATGCTGTTGGTGTTAATGTTCACCCAGATGTTCTTCAGATGATCGAGAAATACTATCTTCAACCAGCAGTTGAGAAGCTGGTTTCGGGTCGTCTACGTTCACAGGACCGAACACTTCCTTGGAAAAACCTACTCTTGTCAGCAGGGTTCTCGCCGTTGACGTTTAGTAACTTTACCGAGTCGCAAGCTGAGTGTTTGGTGCAAAGGATTCCAGGTAGGGGATTTCATGTGGAGAAGAAGCAGAATTCACTCGCTTTGTGTTGGCAAAGGAAGGATCTCATCTCGGTTTCGACTTGGAGATGCTGAGAGTGGAAATAACAACCACTTGCTTGCACCTTTGAAATTGCCGATTAGTTGTTTTAAAATGCAAAGGTGCTTCATAACTTACTACTACTATTACTACTACTTGCTTTTATTGATCTTTTCTTTTTTCTTTCTTGAATTTGCCTTGGCTTTATGATTCAATGCTAATTTGTCTATGTTTAGGATTTGTTATTTCCACTGATGATGGAAGTAAACGTATTATGTCTTAATTAGCAACTGAATGGCAATTTATGATCTATATTATGTGTAGTAATTTGTTTTTCAGCTATGAATATCTGCATTTTATTTATGCATTTTGTTCAATTTCTGTTGCCAAAATTGATTGAATTTTCTTTTCATCTTTGAAAGTAACACAACTAAATCTAAAGTTTGTTGATGCTTTGTTTGATCCCTCACAAAGTTTCTCTCTCAAAACATACTCTTAGTTTACTTTCATTTTGCTGTACTATGGTACCGGAATCGGAATTAAGTTAGTTTTGCAAAAGTTAATTTCACATTAGGTTTTTTCCACTACCTTGTCGAATTGAATTCTGCAGTTGGCACGACCACTCTTTTACATACGGGATATCAGTCGTTCTATTGAGATTGGATGGCTTGTATTTCAACTTTGTTGTGGACTGTCCAATCTTGATCAAACGGTTGAATACGTGACTGCAGGTAATCCATTTCCTCGTACCTTGCCACCTTGAAAAAGTTCATGTTAAGTAAGTTTTATGAATAGTTCCTTTGGTTTGTGAGATGAGCTGGCTGTTGTTGGTTTCACAGTGTCTTTATTACTGACAGCATGATTAGAAGAGATGGTCCTAAACATATTTATCATATGTTAGTTGTTCTATCCTACATCTCATTCTATAGCTACTTTTCTTATGTTACTTTCACTCAAACACCCCTTAGCCTCTTAATAAGATAGTTTCCTCAATCAAATACTCCCTTAGGTCTCATATATAAATAGAGATTCCTTTTTCAGGTTCATTGTATAACTTATTTATCTAATTCATATTATAGACCAGTACATCGGTTATTCAATGAACCTGAAAAATGAATCTTTGCTTATATATGACACCAGGGAGAGTACCATTAGTATACCAGTTTATAGAGACGGTTGGACCTTCTGCCCATACCTGTTGTGGCTTAATAGGTTTGTGGTTCTCTCGGACCTTAGCATTAAGTGTACCTCTTCTAAACTAATTTTGTTCTCATTAGTTTGATCATCATTATTACTTAATCTACACAAATATGTCATTAAAATAATTGTCTTTTGTAAATGCAAATCTCAATAGATTGAAACTAGCTCTAGCTAGATATTAGGTCAGAGATTGGTTGGGACAATACTATGTTAGAAATAGACACGTCATAGAGTATTTGGTGCATCTTAAAAGTAGTGCAAGACAAAACAAAAAGGTTGTGAAATGGTGATTCATTTTGGTCTTATTAGAAAAAGTGGAATTAAAGACCACATAATAGAGTTATAGCATGTCTTGTTCATCTTGTACTTATATATCTAGTGTTTACTTCAAAGAAGTTATGAATCCTTAGATATAGTATGGACCTAACTAAGTTACACAATCTCACCAACCTAAACATGTTAGAAATTGCAATTTATTAATAGATAGAGATGTTCTTCCACGACTCCTTGTAAAGTTATTAATGTGTGTTTGGTTTTGAGCCAAACCACAGTGTCATCATGCGTGCATGTGTGCGTGCATCTGTTGCGATAAACAAGCCATAGGGACATGATCACATGAAGAAGGAAATGTGAAGCCAAACATAGGCTTAAGTAAGATATCTTTTTGCATATATGTTTTCTCTATGCATTTTTTGTTACAATTTTTTTTTGTTGCCTCTCCATCAACGGGGCCACGAGTGATTGATTGTTGATATGATCGTGTTTTGGACCACCATTGTCTCGTCGCTTTGAAACATGATTTGTTTTAGGATCAAACTCTAAAACAGAGAGTAAATGCTTAATTTAGTTTCTCAACATAAGAATTAGTTTTTAAATTACATAAGAATTTATTTCGCTAGAGTCTCGCATTTTGTCGATATAATAGATGGAATTTTATATATTTTATTAAAATGGTTCTGCATTTTAAAAATATCTAATCACTCGTTTTTTAAATTAAAATGAGTGGATGAGTAGATCAACTGATTCGAGCTAAAGATTAAAAAGAGTTGGAGGTTTAAGATTTAACTCGAAGCATTTTTTATTTTTATTTTCAATTTTTCTGTTATGATTCATTTGCTTGTATGAATCAATCACCAATGATAGCTTGAAAAAATATAAATATTTTGCAGGATTGTGACACCTAAATTCTCGACTACCTGTATCCATTGCATATTAACTAATCTTCAATTTTTAATATTTATGTTATAGTCAATCGTAATGGGGTTAAGTAAGGTGTTAGATTTATTTCATTTATTAATAATTACCATTATCATAATCTGTGGCTGAACATTCAAGACATTATGTATCGTTTTATTTGGGCATGCCAACCTTTATTTATTTATATTATAATAAATTTATAATATAATTATAAATTTATAAATACATTGAACTAGAAGTTGTTATGCTAAATTGTTTTTTAATGAACCTCTCTAATGTAATCACATGGGTCTAGTAGAGTGGACCCCACGTCAAAATTAGTTTAATCTCTTCTCTATCTTTTAACCTTGAAACCCTTTCATTTAACTATACTATAATTTCATCAAAACATAATCATAATATTTAATGATTGAGGCCATGTTGCATGAGAGAGATGTTTGGCTTCTCATTGTGATTATAATTATTCTAGCCTTAATTTTTTCTTTTAAAAAAAGAATGACAAATACGTCATTTTCTTGGAAAATATTTTTTTAATACTATCATTATTTTTTTATAGTATGATCTAACCAAAGATTGTAATTGTAAATGGTGCATATACTTACTTTTAGTTAAGCATGTTGCTAATATTTTAATTATGTTGGTTAGGGTTACATGCAAGTGGTCCTTGTGGTGTCTGTCCCACTAATTTTTTTATTTAAAATAAAAAAGAAAGAGAAATTATCAAATTAAAGAAAAAAGGGAAATAGAAAATGGAGAGGACCACCCTTCAACCTTGGGCAAGTCATCATTATAATAATTAAAAAGGAAGAGTGGTGGTGGTGGGGCTCTTTTATTAATTTGTTTTATTTAAGTAAAAGAAACTTGGTGGATAATTAAAAGAGTGGTACATAAATAAAAAGAAACATGGATAATGACATGAAAGGAGAAGGAAAAGGAGATATGGAAATAGAAGAATATAGAAATATTAAATTGTGGGTTTCTAACAAAAAGATTAATATTATGCAAATGTAGAATTGGATTTTTGGAGATAAATAAATATAGAAAATCTTCAATGTATCTAAATTACTTTTTTCTATGTTTTTTTTATAAAGATAATTCACCTTTCTAAAAAGATAAATAGTATTTTTGTATAAATTTTTCAATGAATCTAAAAAGGTAAATTGTCACCAATAATATGTGACACAGATGGTAGATACTTGAATCTCTTAACTATTTGGTCGTCACTTCTTGATTTTCAGACAATGCATATGAAAAAATATTTGTCAAGAGATGTCAACCAAATAGATTTCAGTTATCTCAAGAAATTAATCTCTACGGTTATATACCGAGGAGATTAGTCTTTAGAGTTATGCTCAGAGAATATATAGAGTTACCAATGTTAGATAAGATATATTTTTTCAATATTTTACTTGATTTTCAAATATTAACCTAGTATATATCAAGAACAATATATTGAACGTTATTGGTGAGAATTGTCGGAGATTTTTTTACTAGAAAGTGCTTATCGTATACTATTGATTAAAATGTGTTTAATATAGTCTGAAATGTCAATCAAAATCTGGACACTGGCAAATAATGGGGCCTCCGTAGCAAGAGTTTATATAAAAAGTAGAAAATATAAATTTATAATTTTGAATAATATCACCAAACTCTATAAAGTCTTGTTTTTCTATGACAACAAAAACCATCAACTATCAATTTGGAGTCTGGTTCAAAATCAACTGGACCTAATTTGAGTTCAACACCCACTATACAACAGAGAGAAAACCAAGAGCTTCTCCAACATGAACCTCACATTTTGGTTCAAACCACTCAACTATAGTAGCAGTTTGCACACTTTTAATATTCCTCCCATCATTGGGAAAATTCATTGCTTGCGGAAAAACAATTTTGTTGATTCCATATAATCCACATAATTGCAGCAAACTCCCTATAGCTTCGTCCCTCTCCAATTGTTGCAGCAAGACAAAAATTGCAATAGCAGCATAACCAATTGTGAAAACTGGTTGGGATTCATATGTTGTGATTGTTCCTGCACTTAAAAAACAATTTAAAAGTATCTTTATCATGTTCCACACATAAATCACACTTTGTGGGATATCTAATACCCTCGTCTTAGAGTTGGACACATGTAGGACAAAATCACGACAGATTCACCATAGTAAAACGAAGATGAGAAGTGTCAACTAAACCAGTAATAGAAAATTTGTAAGCATTTTTGAAAGAATAATCTCTTGCATTTTCTTAAAATCAATTAGAAATCAAATGTTATGATCTGCTCCTTGTCGTATCAAATTATATTTGCTTAGCATTAATTGTAATTGATTCATTTTCTATTATAAATACATACAAGACATGCTCTTTCTAAACACACACACTTTATATGGTATTAGTGCAAGTTATGATTTTGTGACCGATCTTTGTGCTTCCATATTGTTGTTGGCCGATAACACCACCTTTCATTTATTTCAATTTTTGCCCACATACAATATTTTGTTGTCGACAAACCATACAGGCTTTCTAGCAACCATTGACAGCCATCTCATGCTCGCACTCTGGCATGTTTAATCGTTCTCTAATGTGTCGCCTCAACCCACTAATTTCAGATCTAGTCTTGGTGTTTGGTACCTAGATTCTATTTGTGGTAACTTATCTTTCCATCAACTGTTAATTTGGTGGTAACTCTTTTTTCACAAATAAATCATTAATGTTCTGTTAGATGTCGTATCAATTATTCAAATCTCTTATATTTATTTACATATTTTTATTATCCTCTCCTTCTTCAAAGCTTCTTTTAGACATGTACAGTACTTTCCCAAATTATATTTTACTTTCATTCATTTTTTCTTACGTTGGTAAATAAAAGTATAATAAATACTCATTTTGTTCCCTCATAATTTTCTTGCTGTCCAACTCAAAGTGACAACTTTATTATTATTATTAATTTTTTATATTATAGAGGCCTACACCCGAAAGAAAAAGAAATAACAACGGAATTAAACGGGGTGCTAAACCCCACAACATCAGTAGAAATTTGATTTATTTATAGGAATAAAAATATATTTAACCCTTAAATATTTATTAATATGTACAAAAAGAAATCTGTGAACATAATTACCGCTAAATATATTCTTGAAGCAAGCAATTTGTTTGGGGTGTCGTGTATGCTTTCTTTTTTGCCTTTTCTTTTTGCTTTCTGCTAGATTGCATATATCTAGAACTGGAATATCTATATGTACAAAAGGTATTGTATGATTGTGGCTTTTTATGGACTGAAAATAGCACTTCAACCAGACTTTTTTTGGACTGGATCCCCTGATGTAATCATTTCATACAATTTATTTAACATGATAAAGATTATAACTATTGATTTGAAAATTGAAATTAGACAATTTAAATTTTTATTTTGTACAATAAAATAATTTTGATATTTATTTCAATTGAATGGCTCAAAATTGTATTTATGTTTATTCCACTTTATTTGATGTCACCTACATTTTTATAGTATTGAATTATTAAAATCTTTTGTAGGTAAATTACTATAACTTTAAAGCTAGAAAAAATTTACACTTGTATATGATCTCAAGTTGTTAAAACATTTCAGTTATCAGTTAATTGTTTAAGAAAATATTGTAAATTAAAATTCAACTAAAATAATAGTAAATTTTATTTATTTTCGATCAAACTCTAAGTTTTTTTTTTAATGTCAAATATATTATATATTAAATAAAATTTAAAAAATACAAGAGAATGTTCAAAATACAAAGAGGTACCAGAAGTACACTACATCAGAACCTAACAAACTCTAATATAAGTCAGAAAAACAAATATATACAAATAAAACTACAATGAAACAAGAATGTACACCCCCCAACAAACTAGAATTCATCAAAGGCACAACCACGAGAAAAAGAATACCCTCAGGAGGAAAGAGGCAAGAATCAACTACATGTAGGACAAAACAACATATTGGTTAGTTGATATGTTATCTAATAACGAATAACCTAGTTGATTGAATTTGTAGTATTTAATAAAATTAGCAGTTGAACTAATTTATAAGTATGAAATGAATACCCCTCCGAGTTATTAAGATTAATTTTTCATTTCATGACAATATGCTGTTTAAAACCAAAACAATAAAACAAATATTTGTTGCTATTTCTTCAAAAAAATTAACTAAAACCTTACACGTATGAGGACACACTTGTTGAAGACAAAAGTGCTTATTTCAAATCCGTATTCAAAAGGTGTTTTTATCATTATACTTTTCATGTAAGGGCAATTTTGTAGAACTTTTAATCAACAATAAAACAGTTATTACACTTTGTTGCCTTACATGTATCGAATTTTTCTCAAGGGAAAAATTAATATCACTAGATTGAAGATGCCTTGGACAGTTGTCTCTCTCTATCCACCCTTCATGAGAATCTACTTTCAATTAGTGATGAGGTGACTAAAGTTAACAGATGCATATTTAGCCATGAGCTTATTCAATTTTTGTTGTCATGTGATTAAAATCGATAAAGAGAGATCACTTTTAGCTTCACTCTTTACCATGTTTTAGACTAGTTAGAATTAACTTAATTTTGAGTTTATGTAAAATAATTTACATAAATAAATAAGTCAAGCTTAAAAAAAATTGTTTATAAAAAATATAATTTTTGTTAATAAGACCTTATAAATTAATATATAAACTATTTATTTACATATGTTATTTTTCATAAGTTTAAATACTTATTAGTCAATCATTATTTGCTAGGGTAAATCCAAACTGGACCTTTAATGGTAAATTGCTATTTTGGTCGTTGTGTATTTCATATATTGTAAAATTTGTCTTTAAATATATTAAAATTATAAATGCATGCCCAAGTGTTTTTGTTATAAAATATAAGCAAAAATGACTCAAAGAAACTTGATATATTTGATTCAAAATTTGGACCAAACATATTCACTTATGTTGACAATTTTTTTCTTATATTTAAGGATGGATGGAGTATATGTTTTCAGGTCCAGTCAATTTAGGCTCTGTTTGGTAAAACATAGTGGATATATATCTGATATGCTAGTGAATGAGTTTATAGCAAATAAGCTACCTAATTGAATTTGTAGTATTGATAAAATTAACAGTTGAACTAGCTTATAAATATGAAATGACATAAAATATATATTTAATTAATATTTAATTTTTTTTCAAGTAAGATGACAGAGATAAGTCTCCGTGAGCTTAGCTCAGTTGGTAGGGACATAACACATTATGTGCAGGAGCCCGGGTTCGAATCCGGGATACTCCACTTATTCACCTTTAAGGTGAATTTTCTAGCTACTAGGCTACTTGACCACAAAAAAAAAAGATGACAGAGATAAAATAGAAAGAAAAAATGATAAACTGTAAATTATAAGCTAATTAATAAGCTATTTGAAATAAAGTTTGAAAAATAAACTATAAAATAATAAAATAAGCTATAAGCAATGAGAGTCATGAGTTGCAAACATTAATTAGGATAAAAATGAGACGTTTTTAATTTGCTAATTTGCTATTAGGATACATTCAATAATCA
The DNA here is from genome assembly GCA_951799995.1 of Trifolium subterraneum. Classification (NCBI taxonomy): domain Eukaryota; kingdom Viridiplantae; phylum Streptophyta; class Magnoliopsida; order Fabales; family Fabaceae; genus Trifolium; species Trifolium subterraneum. The sequence continues at coordinate 51,947,500 of OX637464.1, read as the reverse complement.
ATGTGAAACAGAGTTACAATATTCTAAACTCAAAATGGTGACCCTAATTTTTCTTTCTTTTAACTTTCCCTCCAAATTGGTCACTCAAATCAAATACTGTTTAAGAATAAAGATGACTATAATCACACTAATTGCAAGCAAATATCAAAATCACCATTTGATACGTTTTCTTATTAAAAAAGAAAAAGAAAATAACCCTAGCATGTGATGTCCCATAAATTTTGTGCACATTTACACTAGTGTAATATAAATAAATAAACTTGTTTTTCTCCCCGTCTATGTGTTTTTATTTATTTATTAATCATTTAAATTAGTTCTTATAGAAAAGGACTTTTGGTAATTTAGAATTTGACCGTAAGATAAATAAAATTTAAGAAAAAATTATTCAATTGATGCTCAAATCACATGTTCTAGACTTTTTATGGTTTTCTTTCCACTAGAGAATTAAAAACATGCTTTTTTCGATCGGTGAATATAGTTTTGAACTATATCTCAATTTCCTTTTGTACAATTTTGTTGAATGTATATAAATGTAGACTTGCATGCTTGTACTCTGGTGGCTTTTTTATAGTTAAGTTGTGAGTATGGACACTTAAGTACCTATAAGATACATGTCCAAGTATAAATATTAAAATTGTTACTTGCCCGAGTACAAGTTTGGGTATGAGTAATTTTTAAATTGTAGGTATGGAGACACGTACTATAATATTAATACCCTACCTATCATCATTTCCAAGTATTATATTCATTTATGCTATTGCTCTTAAAACTTAATGGGCTAATATATCTCCAAACTCAAACCACTAGGTTTGAGTAATATGCATGAGTTCCTAGGTTCGATCCTCAATTCCTCATTATCAACATTGTAAAACAAAAAAAAAAACTTCAAACTCCCTTCATGATCCAACACAATCTTAGTTTTAAAAAGATACCTACAACCAAATAAGATGGTCTTAAGTGGTTAAACGTTTCCATCATTGACGAACTATTATTGAAATATATATTACTTATCTCTCGGTCGAACTTCAAACTATCCAAAATAAATGATTAAGTAATTTTGTTAGAGCTTAAAAACAGGTTTGGCAAACACTATTTATATACAGCAAAGAAAAACAAAAAAGGTTAGCATCCAAGGCAAATAGAATTTGAATAGTGTAGCAAAAAGGAAAAGCCAGAAGGTATGAGTATGTATATGGTGGGGGAAAAGGGTCCTCAGGAAAGAAAAAAAAGAGAGGCATGGGAGTGCGGGTGTTGAAAAAGTTTACATTTTGTCTTCAACCAAATCTTTCATAGATACTAATTGCCTTTATATATGTCCTACAACCCATTTTTTGAAGTTTATTTTGCCAGTGATAAAGTATTTACTTACTAGTTTAGTGAGTTGGAGAAACAATGTGATATGGGTTTAAATTCTCTTACCAATACTTTAACAATTAATTAACAATATTAATGAAAAGCAGTTTTTTGACAGAATAACAATGGAAAGTTTAAAAAGTATAAAATAAATTTGATATGCAGTCAGCTTCACAAAATGGTGAATTATTTGAGAATTCGATTCTTGAATGGCTCAATTATTTGATTCAGACTTTTCTTACCTCGTTGCTGAACTCTAGATTACTAAGGCACATTCTTTAGGAATCTGTTGAGATTTGCAGGTTTCTTTGTATCTAGTTGACCTCTACCGCGTCGGTGTTGACTATTTGGAGGTAGTCTGCGAGTTGTGACTATCTGCCTAAGTTTTCTCTCTGCCGATGTCCCACCAACTTTTGATTCAAAGAGCTATTTTTTGGATTCTGATCGAATTTGAGATCGAGAGTTAGTGTCTAGTGACATTTTTTTGAATCGGGTTATGAATGAGATTAGAAGTGGACCTCTTTTAAGTGGTGTCTGTTTAGGTATTTTCATTGGTGTTCCGCCTATATACAGCGCCATTGTTTTGTAGCTCATCTTTTATCGATCTTCGTTCGTCTTGTGGAGAAACTATATCATTAATAATAATACATTTGTGGTTAAAAATAAAAATAAAATTGATATGCATGATGTTATAATTTTTTTCATACATATATTCAATCAAATTACATTAAAGGTAAGTTAACGTGGACTTATTCTTCTACTAATCTGGAGTCCATACATAAATAATGTGATGTTTCTACCCACTAAAATAAGGTAATAAAGACTTATTCTTCTCCTAACATTCCTAATAACCAAGTACAAGTTTCTGCAATTGAATGAAAAAAAATCATATAAAGCAATCACTGATTATATTGGCAAAAGCCACCAATACTAGGACCCCAATATGCGAAAATCTTTATAATTGGTCTCCCAATATCTCCATTCTCCTTTTCTCCATCACTCCCTCATAGATTCATACATATATACTAGGTGAAACTTTGGCTCCACCTATATATGAAGGAAAGTGAAAGTGATAATTTTGTTTATAAATTTTTTTGTCAAATAAATAAATGACTAAAAATTCATCTTTTATTTTAAATTACCATAAAATATTTTTTCATTTTTACTTTTTTTTTTTAAAACAAATATAACGCCCTTTTTTGGTCTTTGGTTTTATACACAATTTATTCATGTTTGAATTTTCTTTGACAATATTATTCATGTATAATTTTAGTTTTTTAGAATAAGATCTAAAATAATTAATCAATTTGAATATGAACAAATTTTAATTGCAAGAATTAAAACAAACAAAATCGCTTAGTAAAAACGAATTGAAAGTTGTTATATTTATAAGGAGTAAGAACAAAAAATATTTTTAGAAGGACTAAAAGCAAAAAGTGGTATATTTGCAGGACTAAAATCATATATTAATATCTATTAAATTTTTTTGGGACAAAAGGTTTTTTTTTTTTTTACAATAGCAAACTTAATTCATTTCAATATTTAAATAGTTATCAATACAACGAAAAATCGACTTGAAAATACGGTGAATAGACATAAACTAGACCGCCCTTTAATGTTCTCGATCAAATTCAATCTCAATTATTCTCTGTCATTTATTTGGACATAAACTAGACCGCCCTTTAACTAGACATAAACTATTTATAAAAAAAATCGTCCAAAATGAGTTAACCTTTTGAATTTGAAGATAACTTTTTGTCATTTATTTTATACTTTTCTTAATTTCTGTAAAATGATTAAATATTTCACTTATTGTAAAACAAATGGAGTAAAAATCATTAATCATTGTTCACAAGTTTCTCTTCTAACAAAAAAATATGAAAATTGTTAAACCGTTGATGGTCGTGGTTCGCACTTCGATTCATCCATTTGTGTCATTTCGTCTCTTTACTTAAAAAAAAAAAAACATTAATCACTGGTGGTAGCTACTTAATCTTAAAAACTTGTATGAAGAATGATTGCTCAAAAGCTAATTGGTGGACTACCCCTATTATCGTTGCCTTTATTCTATTTTCTATGATCACATTCATTATGTTTTTTTGTGTAATCTTGTCGAGGTCAACCCTTCTCTTGTCTTTTCCATTCATCCTTTATCACCATTTTTGCTCCTATTTAATTATATTAAAATGTTTCTTTTTCATTGCTCAAATCTAATTTACTTCTTTGGTCAATGTCCTCATAACTAAATATCATTGTCGCTAGTCAGATTCTTTCAATTCCTATCCATATAAAAGCATGTAAATTGTATTATCCACATGTCTCTTACATTCTATTATTATACTCTCTAATTCAAAGCTATGTTTAGCACTCATGTAAACAACCATTTTAGTACCAATAATGAACTGATTCGATTGATAAGAATTTTTGTCTCTTTAAATATGTGATTAAATTTGATTAAAAAGAGAGAATTCACTTTATATATCCTACAAATTTCCCTTACGATAAATTATTTGTTTTTATAAAATCTGTTATGATAAAAATTTGTACTAGCGAATTTCAAATTCAAGACCTCTTAAATTCTAAACTTGTTTTTTGACCATTAGACTAAACTCTTGAAGTTGAAAAAAAAAATTCATTTAATATAGTTTTTAAATTATTGTGATACTCTTAAATTTTAGAAAAATTATATAAAAACGATGACTTTTAAAAGTGATTATTTTGTTTAAAAAGAAAAAGGGTAACAAACAAACTCTAACTGCTGTATACAACTATAGATAGATATTGTCTTGATCATGACATTGTGCAGGGATGAATCTCGGATGCCCCAATCTTTTGTGATCCAACGAAGTTTCTTCATCTCTCACACTCATATTACACTATCATAATGAATGAGACAAACCATTATAGACTAGTTTGTATAATGTGATGTGAGGTCTCTTTTAAGATGCACCACTTATAAATTTAGGACCATTAGCCATTGCACCGGCCGCAAAAAAGTATTTGCTGAGAATCGCTCAATATGTTATGTTAAGATTATGTACACATGATATAGTGATGGAGACATAATGGGCTTTAGACCCAATCATGGCCGCTCTTCGTCCTCTTAAATTGATCAGAATTTCTCCATGTTATTACTATTTAATGGGAGACATCTCTCAGGGATTAAAATTAAATCAGGAGATATTTTTTGATAATATGTTTTTAGTGTAAGTAATTTAAGGAAGACGAAGAGTAACAATCTTACAATATCCAGGGATTCAATGACAAATAATGGTAGGGACTAAATAAGGAGAAACATAAAATTAAATTTTTTAATATTTAGTCCCTATTTTAATTTTTTGATTTTGGTCCCTTGTCAATTTTGTTTTTCTTTTAAAAAAAACATTATTGAGTAACAAAAATAAAAATATGAAGTCAGCGTTAAAAACAAATGTGGCAATGGTCTAGTCAATATATACAAGCCATGTTAAAAAAAATTGTGTGATGTTTTAAAATGGGCAAAATGAATGATGTTTTTCACGGACTAAAACACAAATTCGGCCACATTAAAGGGATGAAAAACCAAAATTGCTAATGTCAGATGCCATAACCGAGATTCGAACACCGGTCACTCCACTTTGTGTGAACGGTTTTTCAATGGTTTGACATTTCGTCTATCTACAAAAAAAAAAGATGAACAACACACTTTGCCCGAAAAAACAATGCAAGTCATCATTTCTTGCACATATGATAGAGAACACATCATCAAATGCATGTCATTCATCGTTTTTGTGTGACAAGAAGGACTAAAATGTAAAAAATATATGATATTACAAGGGCAAAATAATTTTTTTTTCAGGGACTAAAACCTAAATTCGCTCAAATTACAAGAGGAAAAACACATTTTGCCTTTTCAATAATTATTAAAAACTATTTTATATTTATAAGTACTATTAATACTTTTACTTTTTAATTATTTTGTTTGTACTTTATGTTTTGGACCGGACTTTTGACCTGAGTCAAGCCCATTGCAACATCCATCGACCCAATAATGCAATTATTGGCCTATATAAGCATCACATCACAATCTTACAAGACATATCTTACCCTAACCTATCTATACCACGAGCTTATGGCGGCTTCATCTCTTGTTTTCCATTCCACCCCATCATCTAACAATTATGAAATATCTTCATCTATCCTTTTACATTCACATCGATCCCAGATCGAAATTAGATCCCTACTGATTTCTCTATCAATTTGTAAATCTTCCCACATCCAATTTTTTTCATGAATCCCTTTGAATCTGAGGTATGTTTAAGGTTTTGGTTTTTAGATTTAATGCTAAGGTTATACCTAAATTTTCTTACCGATAATATGTTGATAATTAACTTTGATAATTCCTAGGTTAATTTTGATATTTCGAGCATTTATTTAATTCTTTGAGCTTCTTAGACCAATTCAACTTCAATTAGAGAATCTAGTTTATTTTTAATAAGCTTCATTTTATTCCTTTTCGGCTTTGTTTTATGTTAATTAAAAGAAAATGATATGAAATGAGAATTAAAATTGTGATGTTTAAGTTAGGCACCTGAACTGAACCGAACTAATTTTTTGTTTTGTTTTGCTGGTTTATTTGTGGATGATTGAAGTAACACATTTTGAATTTTTTGTGTTAACATTTTTGTTTTCCTTTTCCAGTAATTGATGTTTAGGGGAATTGGAGGATCCATTTTGCAGTACAAGATATTTCCAAAATTTAATTGCGGAATCTCTTGTTCTTTTGATTTCTTTGTCGATTCTTCATTGAGAATTTGCGTCGACCTTCCGCATCTCTCGTGAATCAGGTTTGTGCACTTTGTCATGTTTATTAAATTTATACCTGATTGATGCTGATATTAAGGTTGGATTTTTTCAAATTTTTGCTTTGACTTTATGCTTTTGTCAAGTTAGTTAAAAATTTGAAAAAATCCAACCTTCCGCATCTCTCGTGAAGTTGAATTGAGAGAGATGCTGATATTAAGGTTGGATTTTTTCAAATTTTTTAACTATTCTTCATTGAGAATTTGCGTCAACCTTCCGCATCTCTCGTGAATCAGGTTGGTGCACTTTGTCATGTTTATTAAATTTATACCTGATTGATGCTGATAGTAAGGTTGGATTTTGTCACGTTTATTAAATTTTTAGCTAACCATTATAACTAACTTGTTATAAACTTCATCATTTAATTTGAATTCTTCTATCCTGGTTTATTTTGCATGTTACTGAATTTTGATTAATTTTTTTTTTTCTTTGTTTTTTTTTTTTTGAATGGCATTAATTTGGTTAATTATAAGATGAATACTAGTATCTAAATTGAGCTAAGTAATTTTGTCCTTTCTACTACAGTAAATTGGAATTTCTGATGCTTTGATTGTATTGGAATTTTGATCCATGTTCAAGGCATTGAAAATGAGGAGTAAGACACATAAAAGCCTCTCATTGAATACTAGATTTCATAGAAATGTTTGTCAACTCTTTTTCTATTATGAAGACAAGTTTTCTGACCCCTTTTGGTATAAGGATACTTAAAAGCCTCATGATCATGAAGACATTTTTCTCAACGCTCTTGCTATTGGTACGCTTAAAAGTTAAAAGTATCATGACCATGAAGACAATTTTTCTCAACCCTTTTGCTATTAGGGCATTCAAATTATAATGATGGTAGCTAGTTAGGCATGGCAATAGGGTAGAGTGGGGACGGTTTTCGCCCTCCCCAAATCCAAATCCATAAAATTGGGGTATCTCCATATCCATTACAATTTTGAGCTGGGATGAAAATTAAAAACCCCAAACCCATACCTAACGGGGTTTGGGTATCTCCATCCCGCCTCATCCCCACACAAACTTGAGTTGTATTTTAGTTTTTTTATTATAAAAAAAGTTAAAAGTCTAAATTATTTTGTTTTAACAATATGATTTTATTAAACAAAGAAAAAAATAGAGAAAATGGTACGTTTAACAATTTTAAAATAAAAATAAACATATGAATGTAATTTAAGAATTTTTTCAAGAGTTTATAATTTAAGAGAGTTAAAATATAATTTTTTTATAAGCAGGGTGGGTTTGAGTATGGGTTCGAGGTAAATATCAATATCTCCATTACCAGCCCCACACCCATCTTTGAAAATCGGGGAAAATCCAAAATCGAACCTAAACCCAGTCAGTTTGGGTTTTACCCGTCAACTCAAAACATATATGGTTCGGGCGGGTGCCCGTGTGTGTGTTTTATTGTCATACCTTGGTAGTGGTTTTACTAGGTTGACAGTGGTTTTACTAGGTTGAGCTGCCCACACTCCACCAAGATTCTTTTCTTGTTGGCCACCATGGCGGTTGAATGCCTCTCTCCAATGGATATTTCCTTTGTGGTGGTTCACAATGTTGCATTAATAATGATAAAAGTTAATACCTAATATTGTGTCTGATAGTTCATGCAATGAGTAAGGTGTTGCTGGTTCACCCTTCAAAATATCATTTATTGTTGAAGGTTTACTTTCTTTTTCATCCTTTGCATTTTCTGTAGGACCATTTCTATCAAATTTTACTTTGTCTTTCCACCAGCCTCTTAAATTTTCTGATGAGCCACTCACTGGTTTGCCATTTTTAGGTACTATTCCATAAATGAATCCACAAACATCACATTCGTCCATCATTTTTAACATTTTAAAGATGGTGGAAGAATGCGATGTTCAAGGCTTCATCTATGGAATAATACCAAAAAATGACAAGCCAATGAGTGGTTCATTAGAAAATTTAAGAAGTTGGTGGAAAAACACAGTAAATTTTGACAGAAGCGGTCCCGCAACTATTACAAAGTATGCGGAAGGAAATAAAATTTCAACAATGAATGATTTGTTGAAGGGTGAACCCACACCACCTTACTAATTGCCGAACTATATTGCACAATATTAGGTTCACTTTTATTATCATTAATAATGAAACATTGTGAACACCACAAATGAGATATCCATTGGAAAGATGCGTTCAACCACCACGGTGGCCAACAAGGAAAAATCCTTGGTGGATAAAATGAGATTTAGTGTAGATCCAGATCCTAGTCCACCACCTTACAAGAATCAACACGATCTCAGGAAGGCTTGTAAAATTTATGTTTAGACAGACATTTGTTATTAAACTCATGTCTTCAGATATTCAGTAGATTAACAACATTGTTAAACATTCAAGAGCTTTGGAAGATAAACTCATTATTAAGGAAATAACTATTTGGACGTTATTTAGGTATAAAATATCAATTCATTAAAATTTCTAACACTGCAACATAAACATATGAATGTAATTTAAGAATTTTTTCAAGAGTTTATAATCTAAGAGAGTTAAAATATAATTTTTTATAAGCAGGGTGGGTTTGAGTATGGGTTCGAGGTAAATATCAATATCTCCATTACCAGCCCCACACCCATCTTTGAAAATCGGGGAAAATCCAAAATCGAACCTAAACCCAGTCAGTTTGGGTTTTACCCGTCAACTCAAAACATATATGGTTCGGGCGGGTGCCCGTGTGTGTGTTTTATTGCCATACCTTGGTAGTGGTTTTACTAGGTTGACAGTGGTTTTACTAGGTTGAGCTGCCCACACTCCACCAAGATTCTTTTCTTGTTGGCCACCATGGCGATTGAATGCCTCTCTCCAATGGATATTTCCTTTGTGGTGGTTCACAATGTTGCATTAATAATGATAAAAGTTAATACCTAATATTGTGTCTGATAGTTCATGCAATGAGTAAGGTGTTGCTGGTTCACCCTTCAAAATATCATTTATTGTTGAAGGTTTACTTTCTTTTTCATCCTTTGCATTTTCTGTAGGACCATTTCTATCAAATTTTACTTTGTCTTTCCACCAGCCTCTTAAATTTTCTGATGAGCCACTCACTGGTTTGCCATTTTTAGGTACTATTCCATAAATGAATCCACAAACATCACATTCGTCCATCATTTTTAACATTTTAAAGATGGTGGAAGAATGCGATGTTCAAGGCTTCATCTATGGAATAATACCAAAAAATGACAAGCCAATGAGTGGTTCATTAGAAAATTTAAGAAGTTGGTGGAAAAACACAGTAAATTTTGACAGAAGCGGTCCCGCAACTATTACAAAGTATGCGGAAGGAAATAAAATTTCAACAATGAATGATTTGTTGAAGGGTGAACCCACACCACCTTACTAATTGTCGAACTATATTGCACAATATTAGGTTCACTTTTATTATCATTAATAATGAAACATTGTGAACACCACAAATGAGATATCCATTGGAAAGATGCGTTCAACCACCACGGTGGCCAACAAGGAAAAATCCTTGGTGGATAAAATGAGATTTAGTGTAGATCCAGATCCTAGTCCACCACCTTACAAGAATCAACACGATCTCAGGAAGGCTTGTAAAATTTATGTTTAGACAGACATTTGTTATTAAACTCATGTCTTCAGATATTCAGTAGATTAACAACATTGTTAAACATTCAAGAGCTTTGGAAGATAAACTCATTATTAAGGAAATAACTATTTGGACGTTATTTAGGTATAAAATATCAATTCATTAAAATTTCTAACACTGCAACATAAACATATGAATGTAATTTAAGAATTTTTTCAAGAGTTTATAATCTAAGAGAGTTAAAATATAATTTTTTATAAGCAGGGTGGGTTTGAGTATGGGTTCGAGGTAAATATCAATATCTCCATTACCAGCCCCACACCCATCTTTGAAAATCGGGGAAAATCCAAAATCGAACCTAAACCCAGTCAGTTTGGGTTTTACCCGTCAACTCAAAACATATATGGTTCGGGCGGGTGCCCGTGTGTGTGTTTTATTGCCATACCTTGGTAGTGGTTTTACTAGGTTGACAGTGGTTTTACTAGGTTGAGCTGCCCACACTCCACCAAGATTCTTTTCTTGTTGGCCACCATGGCGGTTGAATGCCTCTCTCCAATGGATATTTCCTTTGTGGTGGTTCACAATGTTGCATTAATAATGATAAAAGTTAATACCTAATATTGTGTCTGATAGTTCATGCAATGAGTAAGGTGTTGCTGGTTCACCCTTCAAAATATCATTTATTGTTGAAGGTTTACTTTCTTTTTCATCCTTTGCATTTTCTGTAGGACCATTTCTATCAAATTTTACTTTGTCTTTCCACCAGCCTCTTAAATTTTCTGATGAGCCACTCACTGGTTTGCCATTTTTAGGTACTATTCCATAAATGAATCCACAAACATCACATTCGTCCATCATTTTTAACATTTTAAAGATGGTGGAAGAATGCGATGTTCAAGGCTTCATCTATGGAATAATACCAAAAAATGACAAGCCAATGAGTGGTTCATTAGAAAATTTAAGAAGTTGGTGGAAAAACACAGTAAATTTTGACAGAAGCGGTCCCGCAACTATTACAAAGTATGCGGAAGGAAATAAAATTTCAACAATGAATGATTTGTTGAAGGGTGAACCCACACCACCTTACTAATTGCCGAACTATATTGCACAATATTAGGTTCACTTTTATTATCATTAATAATGAAACATTGTGAACACCACAAATGAGATATCCATTGGAAAGATGCGTTCAACCACCACGGTGGCCAACAAGGAAAAATCCTTGGTGGATAAAATGAGATTTAGTGTAGATCCAGATCCTAGTCCACCACCTTACAAGAATCAACACGATCTCAGGAAGGCTTGTAAAATTTATGTTTAGACAGACATTTGTTATTAAACTCATGTCTTCAGATATTCAGTAGATTAACAACATTGTTAAACATTCAAGAGCTTTGGAAGATAAACTCATTATTAAGGAAATAACTATTTGGACGTTATTTAGGTATAAAATATCAATTCATTAAAATTTCTAACACTGCAACATAAACATATGAATGTAATTTAAGAATTTTTTCAAGAGTTTATAATCTAAGAGAGTTAAAATATAATTTTTTATAAGCAGGGTGGGTTTGAGTATGGGTTCGAGGTAAATATCAATATCTCCATTACCAGCCCCACACCCATCTTTGAAAATCGGGGAAAATCCAAAATCGAACCTAAACCCAGTCAGTTTGGGTTTTACCCGTCAACTCAAAACATATATGGTTCGGGCGGGTGCCCGTGTGTGTGTTTTATTGCCATACCTTGGTAGTGGTTTTACTAGGTTGACAGTGGTTTTACTAGGTTGAGCTGCCCACACTCCACCAAGATTCTTTTCTTGTTGGCCACCATGGCGATTGAATGCCTCTCTCCAATGGATATTTCCTTTGTGGTGGTTCACAATGTTGCATTAATAATGATAAAAGTTAATACCTAATATTGTGTCTGATAGTTCATGCAATGAGTAAGGTGTTGCTGGTTCACCCTTCAAAATATCATTTATTGTTGAAGGTTTACTTTCTTTTTCATCCTTTGCATTTTCTGTAGGACCATTTCTATCAAATTTTACTTTGTCTTTCCACCAGCCTCTTAAATTTTCTGATGAGCCACTCACTGGTTTGCCATTTTTAGGTACTATTCCATAAATGAATCCACAAACATCACATTCGTCCATCATTTTTAACATTTTAAAGATGGTGGAAGAATGCGATGTTCAAGGCTTCATCTATGGAATAATACCAAAAAATGACAAGCCAATGAGTGGTTCATTAGAAAATTTAAGAAGTTGTTGGAAAAACACAGTAAATTTTGACAGAAGCGGTCCCGCAACTATTACAAAGTATGCGGAAGGAAATAAAATTTCAACAATGAATGATTTGTTGAAGGGTGAACCCACACCACCTTACTAATTGTCGAACTATATTGCACAATATTAGGTTCACTTTTATTATCATTAATAATGAAACATTGTGAACACCACAAATGAGATATCCATTGGAAAGATGCGTTCAACCACCACGGTGGCCAACAAGGAAAAATCCTTGGTGGATAAAATGAGATTTAGTGTAGATCCAGATCCTAGTCCACCACCTTACAAGAATCAACACGATCTCAGGAAGGCTTGTAAAATTTATGTTTAGACAGACATTTGTTATTAAACTCATGTCTTCAGATATTCAGTAGATTAACAACATTGTTAAACATTCAAGAGCTTTGGAAGATAAACTCATTATTAAGGAAATAACTATTTGGACGTTATTTAGGTATAAAATATCAATTCATTAAAATTTCTAACACTGCAACATAAACATATGAATGTAATTTAAGAATTTTTTCAAGAGTTTATAATCTAAGAGAGTTAAAATATAATTTTTTATAAGCAGGGTGGGTTTGAGTATGGGTTCGAGGTAAATATCAATATCTCCATTACCAGCCCCACACCCATCTTTGAAAATCGGGGAAAATCCAAAATCGAACCTAAACCCAGTCAGTTTGGGTTTTACCCGTCAACTCAAAACATATATGGTTCGGGCGGGTGCCCGTGTGTGTGTTTTATTGCCATACCTTGGTAGTGGTTTTACTAGGTTGACAGTGGTTTTACTAGGTTGAGCTGCCCACACTCCACCAAGATTCTTTTCTTGTTGGCCACCATGGCGGTTGAATGCCTCTCTCCAATGGATATTTCCTTTGTGGTGGTTCACAATGTTGCATTAATAATGATAAAAGTTAATACCTAATATTGTGTCTGATAGTTCATGCAATGAGTAAGGTGTTGCTGGTTCACCCTTCAAAATATCATTTATTGTTGAAGGTTTACTTTCTTTTTCATCCTTTGCATTTTCTGTAGGACCATTTCTATCAAATTTTACTTTGTCTTTCCACCAGCCTCTTAAATTTTCTGATGAGCCACTCACTGGTTTGCCATTTTTAGGTACTATTCCATAAATGAATCCACAAACATCACATTCGTCCATCATTTTTAACATTTTAAAGATGGTGGAAGAATGCGATGTTCAAGGCTTCATCTATGGAATAATACCAAAAAATGACAAGCCAATGAGTGGTTCATTAGAAAATTTAAGAAGTTGGTGGAAAAACACAGTAAATTTTGACAGAAGCGGTCCCGCAACTATTACAAAGTATGCGGAAGGAAATAAAATTTCAACAATGAATGATTTGTTGAAGGGTGAACCCACACCACCTTACTAATTGTCGAACTATATTGCACAATATTAGGTTCACTTTTATTATCATTAATAATGAAACATTGTGAACACCACAAATGAGATATCCATTGGAAAGATGCGTTCAACCACCACGGTGGCCAACAAGGAAAAATCCTTGGTGGATAAAATGAGATTTAGTGTAGATCCAGATCCTAGTCCACCACCTTACAAGAATCAACACGATCTCAGGAAGGCTTGTAAAATTTATGTTTAGACAGACATTTGTTATTAAACTCATGTCTTCAGATATTCAGTAGATTAACAACATTGTTAAACATTCAAGAGCTTTGGAAGATAAACTCATTATTAAGGAAATAACTATTTGGACGTTATTTAGGTATAAAATATCAATTCATTAAAATTTCTAACACTGCAACATAAACATATGAATGTAATTTAAGAATTTTTTCAAGAGTTTATAATCTAAGAGAGTTAAAATATAATTTTTTATAAGCAGGGTGGGTTTGAGTATGGGTTCGAGGTAAATATCAATATCTCCATTACCAGCCCCACACCCATCTTTGAAAATCGGGGAAAATCCAAAATCGAACCTAAACCCAGTCAGTTTGGGTTTTACCCGTCAACTCAAAACATATATGGTTCGGGCGGGTGCCCGTGTGTGTGTTTTATTGCCATACCTTGGTAGTGGTTTTACTAGGTTGACAGTGGTTTTACTAGGTTGAGCTGCCCACACTCCACCAAGATTCTTTTCTTGTTGGCCACCATGGCGGTTGAATGCCTCTCTCCAATGGATATTTCCTTTGTGGTGGTTCACAATGTTGCATTAATAATGATAAAAGTTAATACCTAATATTGTGTCTGATAGTTCATGCAATGAGTAAGGTGTTGCTGGTTCACCCTTCAAAATATCATTTATTGTTGAAGGTTTACTTTCTTTTTCATCCTTTGCATTTTCTGTAGGACCATTTCTATCAAATTTTACTTTGTCTTTCCACCAGCCTCTTAAATTTTCTGATGAGCCACTCACTGGTTTGCCATTTTTAGGTACTATTCCATAAATGAATCCACAAACATCACATTCGTCCATCATTTTTAACATTTTAAAGATGGTGGAAGAATGCGATGTTCAAGGCTTCATCTATGGAATAATACCAAAAAATGACAAGCCAATGAGTGGTTCATTAGAAAATTTAAGAAGTTGGTGGAAAAACACAGTAAATTTTGACAGAAGCGGTCCCGCAACTATTACAAAGTATGCGGAAGGAAATAAAATTTCAACAATGAATGATTTGTTGAAGGGTGAACCCACACCACCTTACTAATTGCCGAACTATATTGCACAATATTAGGTTCACTTTTATTATCATTAATAATGAAACATTGTGAACACCACAAATGAGATATCCATTGGAAAGATGCGTTCAACCACCACGGTGGCCAACAAGGAAAAATCCTTGGTGGATAAAATGAGATTTAGTGTAGATCCAGATCCTAGTCCACCACCTTACAAGAATCAACACGATCTCAGGAAGGCTTGTAAAATTTATGTTTAGACAGACATTTGTTATTAAACTCATGTCTTCAGATATTCAGTAGATTAACAACATTGTTAAACATTCAAGAGCTTTGGAAGATAAACTCATTATTAAGGAAATAACTATTTGGACGTTATTTAGGTATAAAATATCAATTCATTAAAATTTCTAACACTGCAACATAAACATATGAATGTAATTTAAGAATTTTTTCAAGAGTTTATAATCTAAGAGAGTTAAAATATAATTTTTTATAAGCAGGGTGGGTTTGAGTATGGGTTCGAGGTAAATATCAATATCTCCATTACCAGCCCCACACCCATCTTTGAAAATCGGGGAAAATCCAAAATCGAACCTAAACCCAGTCAGTTTGGGTTTTACCCGTCAACTCAAAACATATATGGTTCGGGTGGGTGCCCGTGTGTGTGTTTTATTGCCATACCTTGGTAGTGGTTTTACTAGGTTGACAGTGGTTTTACTAGGTTGAGCTGCCCACACTCCACCAAGATTCTTTTCTTGTTGGCCACCATGGCGATTGAATGCCTCTCTCCAATGGATATTTCCTTTGTGGTGGTTCACAATGTTGCATTAATAATGATAAAAGTTAATACCTAATATTGTGTCTGATAGTTCATGCAATGAGTAAGGTGTTGCTGGTTCACCCTTCAAAATATCATTTATTGTTGAAGGTTTACTTTCTTTTTCATCCTTTGCATTTTCTGTAGGACCATTTCTATCAAATTTTACTTTGTCTTTCCACCAGCCTCTTAAATTTTCTGATGAGCCACTCACTGGTTTGCCATTTTTAGGTACTATTCCATAAATGAATCCACAAACATCACATTCGTCCATCATTTTTAACATTTTAAAGATGGTGGAAGAATGCGATGTTCAAGGCTTCATCTATGGAATAATACCAAAAAATGACAAGCCAATGAGTGGTTCATTAGAAAATTTAAGAAGTTGGTGGAAAAACACAGTAAATTTTGACAGAAGCGGTCCCGCAACTATTACAAAGTATGCGGAAGGAAATAAAATTTCAACAATGAATGATTTGTTGAAGGGTGAACCCACACCACCTTACTAATTGTCGAACTATATTGCACAATATTAGGTTCACTTTTATTATCATTAATAATGAAACATTGTGAACACCACAAATGAGATATCCATTGGAAAGATGCGTTCAACCACCACGGTGGCCAACAAGGAAAAATCCTTGGTGGATAAAATGAGATTTAGTGTAGATCCAGATCCTAGTCCACCACCTTACAAGAATCAACACGATCTCAGGAAGGCTTGTAAAATTTATGTTTAGACAGACATTTGTTATTAAACTCATGTCTTCAGATATTCAGTAGATTAACAACATTGTTAAACATTCAAGAGCTTTGGAAGATAAACTCATTATTAAGGAAATAACTATTTGGACGTTATTTAGGTATAAAATATCAATTCATTAAAATTTCTAACACTGCAACATAAACATATGAATGTAATTTAAGAATTTTTTCAAGAGTTTATAATCTAAGAGAGTTAAAATATAATTTTTTATAAGCAGGGTGGGTTTGAGTATGGGTTCGAGGTAAATATCAATATCTCCATTACCAGCCCCACACCCATCTTTGAAAATCGGGGAAAATCCAAAATCGAACCTAAACCCAGTCAGTTTGGGTTTTACCCGTCAACTCAAAACATATATGGTTCGGGCGGGTGCCCGTGTGTGTGTTTTATTGCCATACCTTGGTAGTGGTTTTACTAGGTTGACAGTGGTTTTACTAGGTTGAGCTGCCCACACTCCACCAAGATTCTTTTCTTGTTGGCCACCATGGCGGTTGAATGCCTCTCTCCAATGGATATTTCCTTTGTGGTGGTTCACAATGTTGCATTAATAATGATAAAAGTTAATACCTAATATTGTGTCTGATAGTTCATGCAATGAGTAAGGTGTTGCTGGTTCACCCTTCAAAATATCATTTATTGTTGAAGGTTTACTTTCTTTTTCATCCTTTGCATTTTCTGTAGGACCATTTCTATCAAATTTTACTTTGTCTTTCCACCAGCCTCTTAAATTTTCTGATGAGCCACTCACTGGTTTGCCATTTTTAGGTACTATTCCATAAATGAATCCACAAACATCACATTCGTCCATCATTTTTAACATTTTAAAGATGGTGGAAGAATGCGATGTTCAAGGCTTCATCTATGGAATAATACCAAAAAATGACAAGCCAATGAGTGGTTCATTAGAAAATTTAAGAAGTTGGTGGAAAAACACAGTAAATTTTGACAGAAGCGGTCCCGCAACTATTACAAAGTATGCGGAAGGAAATAAAATTTCAACAATGAATGATTTGTTGAAGGGTGAACCCACACCACCTTACTAATTGCCGAACTATATTGCACAATATTAGGTTCACTTTTATTATCATTAATAATGAAACATTGTGAACACCACAAATGAGATATCCATTGGAAAGATGCGTTCAACCACCACGGTGGCCAACAAGGAAAAATCCTTGGTGGATAAAATGAGATTTAGTGTAGATCCAGATCCTAGTCCACCACCTTACAAGAAGCAACACGATCTCAGGAAGGCTTGTAAAATTTATGTTTAGACAGACATTTGTTATTAAACTTATGTCTTCAGATATTCAGTAGATTAACAACATTGTTAGACATTCAAGAGCTTTGGAAGATAAACTCATTATTAAGGAAATAACTATTTGGACGTTATTTAGGTATAAAATATCAATTCATTAAAATTTCTAACACTGCAACATTTATGAAATCTTAAAATTCAAACACTTCAACAATTATTAACTTTTATTAAAATCTCTAACACTTTTCTTTATCCACAACAGACAAGATTTCAAGTTGTTGACTACAACATGTAGATGCAAATGAAAGAGCGTTTCATTAGTTTGCCTACATCTAAAAAAATATGGATTTATCCACCTTTAAACAAGGTCAACATTAAAGGTGCAAGAAAGAGGAGACATTATAGTTAGGAGGAGTGCTATGTAACACCCAGATTTTTATAATCATTGTTTTTATTCAATTTTGGAAGTTTCAGAGAATACATAGAAATTTTCAAAGAAAGAAAATAAGGGTTTGAAGGGAAGAAACTAGGAGAGTAAAGAGGAAGAGACTCCATCGCCAATTTTCAAAATTTCGTCTGCAAAAATGGAGGTAAAGCGGTGAGTTTGTTTATCGCGTGTTAAGCTTATGGGGTAGTGAGGGTTCCTTACCCTCTTTCTTTTTTCTTTTCTTCCATCGTTTATGGCTGGATTTGGTTGAAGGTCTTGAGGGTTTGTCTATAACCGCTCTTCCTAATTGTTATTTACTCTGTAATTCGTATATGTTTTATGTTAAAATTCATGTGTATTAGTAGTTTCAATCCTGTAATTAATATGGGTGTTGTTGTTGTTTGAAGGTGTTAAATATGATGATGATTTCATAAAATTAATGATTTTAATTGTTGACTTCTATGTGATTTAACGTGTATCTAATGTGTAATAATAATGTATATTGATTTTATGTAATTTTGGGGCCACATAGGGTCGAAATCAGAGTTTTTAGGGCACTCCTATGACGGAATTGCGTTCTGCGTTTTCTGTTTCTAGGTCCTGTCGCCTAGAGAGGATGGAGGCTAGCCTAACAAGACCTTTATTTTTGGGGGATGTCGCCTAGCGAGTCCTCTTGGGCTGAGTTTCTGGGTTTCAGGGATGATGCTTGCCTAGCGAGGAAGAACCTCGCCTAGCGAGACAGTAGCTCGCCTAGCGAGCAACAAATTGTTGTTTTGGTCAATTTTGGGGATGGGGGTCCTATTCTGATGTTCTAGAACTATGTTATAATGTTTAATTTTTGTTGTTTTGGTCTTAAAGGTAAGATATTAATTGGTTTATTTATTATAACCGTGATATATGAAGTCTATGTTGAGTTATATGTTGTTGTTGTTGTCGTGTCGCATTCATACATTATATTGAGTCTTATGTTGTTGATATGCTGAGTTGGGTTGTTTAGTAACATACCTATGACATTCAAAAACATTGGTACCACATGCATTTAAAGTCTAGAGATTGAATACATGGTATACATAATTGTATATGTGTATGATTTCTTGAGAGTGAGTTATTTATTATGTCGTGTATGATGAATACATGGTATACATAAATGATTATATAATTGACGAATTGCTATGCTTATTACTACCCTTGTTGTTTATGCACCGTATCTTATATGGATGTATTTTCACCCCTGTTTATTTTCTTGTGTTGTACTCTACTCTATGGTGCAGATACTCAGGTAGAGGAGTAATCTATTGTAACGTCCCGAATTTTTTATCCAAGACAATTAGCACATAATTCGATTGTTTTGGATCAAAAATTCGAGACGTTACATCTATGTTGCTTATTTGTAGAGGATGGCGTAATTGACCGTCTTTGTTTAATTTATTATTTAAGTCAGTTGGGTCTTTGAGTCGCTCTGATAGTGTAACACTGGAAGGGGTGAACTTGTCTGAGTTCTATTTCGTTTTTCGTTTGTTTTGAATTAAAGATGTTATTTTTCTTTATGAAGTTATTAAATTGAGAAGGCAATGCACTATTAATTTCTTTAAAGCTTTTTTTTCTCTTGCGAGTATGCGTGCACCTAGAGCTGTAAAAAATGATCGGACTGATGGGCCGGTCCATTGGTCCACAGTCTTAGATGGGCCGACACTAAAAGCGTAGCCCAAAATGCAAACGAGCTTTTTCGGATCAAGCCCATATGTGTAAGCTTAATAAAAGTGGTCCATTTACCAAAAACTAGAGTTTAACAGATATTATCAGCACGTTTTATTTTAAATATACGTTTGAGATTTAGGGTCCGTTTGTCCCGACTTTTTTAGGTCTCAGAAGTTATCTGAAAACTAAAAGTGAAAAGAAGAGCTTTAAATGAAAGAGCAAAAGTTGTTTGGTAATTTTTTTTTTTTTAGCTTTAAAGTTAATTTTAAGCTAAAATTTGAGTAAAAAGAGAATAAAAAGGTAAAAATAACCAGGCCAAATGGTACATGAACCAATGAGACAACTGGTTCAATTGGTTCAGCCGGTTGAACCGTTATTAAACCGAATAATTAATAAATAAATATATTTGTTAAGTATATTAAAGTATTCTTAAAATATAAATTATATATATATATATATATGAGTCCTTTAAAAAAAAATATGAGCGTAGTATATATAGACAAACTTTTCTTTTTCACATGTATTATTTTTTTCTTCTCGATCTCATTCTTGCCCTTTCAATATTATAAATTGTTTCACACAAATTATTATTCTTTTTCTATAATACAAATTAATATATGGCAAATTCTTATATGGATCACGTCTATTATAAATTAGTACCTCAAAAATAACTAAAATTCCAACGATGATATTAATAAATATTGATTCGATATGTACCAAAAAAAATTGATTCGATAAAAACAAAGAAAAACAACTATGTATCTCAATCTCATATGAGAAATGTTATTTAAACATCAAAAGGGGACATCTCAACAACATCAAGGGGAGTCACGTGTATATAATCCCCCGTTAACCAAATATGTTGAAGAACTCCCCCGTTATATTCACGTGATTCCCCCTTGATGTTGTAGAGATGTCCTCTTTTGATGTTTAAATAACATTTCTCATCTCATATTATATCAACACAATCCAACAACCAAGTTATTCACATAAACAAAAACAAAAACGGTCCTAAGTTTTTTTTTTTTTGACAAAGAAACGGTCCTAAGTTATTACTTATGAAAAGTACCCTCAAACATCAATAGAATTTTCACGCAGACCATTTATAAAAGTGATCCACCATAAAACTTACCTACCATATATATATATATATATATATACTAAAAAGAATAAAATTTTGAAGGGTGGCATGACACATCCGAAAATAGATCTGGCCGTTTGATTTATAATCAGCGGCTGAAATCATTTTTACAGTATAAAGTTGAAATTTAAATATGTAAGTAAATGATAAAGATTAATTACAGTGTGAAACTGCGTATATACTCACCACAAACATTCAAATTTTGTGGCACAAGCAAACTTGACTGCGCACACCTTATGGCAAACTCCACGCAATGTGGCCAATAATATACGTACTAGTACGGTCATGTTTGCTACAACTTAGGAAATTTTCATTCTCAAAACTTAAAACATCACTCACTAAAATTCAACTACATATCATAGAGTAGTAGCATGCACATAACAAATGCATTATGGAGTAGTGCTTAAATAATCCCCTAATTTCCTCACGTTATCTTTGTCTTTATTTATACTACAAAACAATATTAACTAATTATATGGTTCATTCAATGTACTATATTACTTCATGTGGTACTTATATGTTTTGGTACAATTTCAAGTTTCTATTATGGTTAAGTTAAGATGAATTTTTTCTTAAGCTAATTAAACACTTTTAGTTAATCAAGTAATCGGCTTATCACATGTATGTTCATCTTCTATCACCTTATTTTGTGAAAATAATTTTATTTATCTCAAAGCAATTACATAAGATACATTCATCTTTTGACTTTGCGGCTAATAACTCAAAAACAATGTATTTAGTTGACTTTCAATTTATTTAAGCAAACATTAAATTAATCACTTATCCAACACTACATATATAATTGTACCATTCTAACGGTTTCAACTACCATCTTATTAGTTCTATATCAACCGCCAACTAACAAACACACACAAAAAAACCATAATACATTACTAGAAAACCGACATTTTCAGACGAAATTTCGGACGAAATAGATTTAGTCCAATCGAGTGTTGTCCAAATTATATAATTTTGGGAGCATATACCTAAAATCAATATTATGGATTGTATTAAAGGTACCAAGTACATTTTGGTAATTTCATGTATCTTATGCATTACAACGATAAGTTCATCAAATGCAACTCCAACTTCTACTTACAATGTAATTAAATTTGGAGCTAAACCAGATGGAAAAACTGATTCAACTGAATCATTTCT